>QRFJ01000222.1:699516-790307 GCA_006176705.1 Cocos nucifera | reverse complement strand
AACCTAACTGGGTCACACAAACAAGGGTTTGAATCTGGTGATCATCAATTGAACTGATCTAGTTCAATTGATCTGAATGAGATTCAATTAGGTTCAAGGAAATCGTGCTAGCACTCGATTGAACCTAACGTTCTTCTTTTGCTATCATAAATAAGTTGTCCTGACTGAGCCAAAGGAGTTTGTGCTCAATCAGAGGCCTTCATATGGTCTGACTGGAGGTTGTCCAAGTCAGAATAAGGTTGTCTTATTTGTAAGACATTACCTGCCATTTTTGGTCACCTGCCATTTCTTGTTCTTTGACTTTGGTCAAAAGTCTACCTTTGACTGGTCAAACGTTGACCATTGACCTTTGACTTTTGACCACATGTCATGCACCTATTGGAGAGCTGGTGGGGGCCTGTCCCCCTGCCAGAACCTGGCAAGGAGAAGGGCGCACGCCAAGGGTGGCGTGAGCCCAAGTTGGAGGCGCCTAGGAGTCCTTGTTGGACAAGGACTCCACCTCCTTTTGGATTCCAATTAGAGTTCTACTAAGAATCCAACTTTGACTGGTCTTAGGCACCCTCTAAGGAGGAATCCAGGGGTCTCTATTCCAACCAATCAGATTTAGATCTGATTTCACAAAGGGTTGTGATTGGTTGAGGAGGAAGAGGAGTTGGATCACAAGCTTAGGTCTATAAATAAGACCCTGCGCCCAACTCTAATTCTAAGTGCAATTGCAATTGAGAAACCCCACGCCCCAAGGCTGCCTCTCCCCTCCTTCTCCATGCCATAAGTCTCTTCTCCCCTTGCTCTCCACGTCCAAAAGGTTTTGGACTTTTGGTTGGTGCGATTCAGATCAAAGAAAGGCGATCAAAAGCAAGAAGGCTGCGCTGCTGCAAAAGGACGACTGCAGATCTTCAAAAGAGTTTTGAAGATCCTCCAGATCAGATCCAGATCTGATTTTTGGAGGTGTAATAGAGAAGAAGAGGATCTCCAGATCCAACCCGAGTGGATACCGGTAGAGGCCAGGCGCTTGCGTGGCTAAGATCCAGAACCTTCCGCTGCAATCAGGATCATCTAACAGGGTAATAGGATTACCCAAATCAGGTAAATTAAATTTGATTTAATTTATCTTATTTTATTTTATTTATTAAAATAATAAGAATCAGATCTGAAACATATATCAAGATCTGATTGAGAGATCAAGAGAAAAATTTTTGAAATATATCTCTTGATCTGATCAGATCTGGAACGAACCTGGACCGGGAAATCAGGATTTCCCTTCAACTGGTATCAGAGCCATGGTTCTAAATTGTTTTAGATCTGATTTTAATTTTATTTTAATTAGAAAATAAAGTGATTTCAGATGTCACATGAGATGTGATCAGATCTGAAATCAGAAAAAATTAAAATTAAATGATTTGGATCTAAGAACATGAAGATATGCATGACTAGTTCTAGAATAGAATAGTTCTATAGAATAGTTTTTGCATGTCTTTGATTTAATCTGATTAAATCATATTTTAGATCTTCTTATTTACTATTTTCTTGATATTATAAGTGTTATAATAACATCTGATAAAATAGCAAATAAAAATTATTTAATTTTAAAATATCATATGAGATATGATTGATGCATGTCTAGACTAGTTGTAGAATAGTTCTACATAATTGTCTAGATTAGAATTTATTTTGATTAGATCAATTTAAATCTAATTTTTTAGATTATTATGAGATAATTTAGATCTGAAAACATGCATGATTTGATACATGAGATGTATGCAAAATATGCCATTGATTAGATCTAAATTTGTATATGAGATATATGATATAGATCTATAACTGTTTTGTAGTATTTACATGTTCCTGATTAAGGCGTTCCTCTTGGCCGTCCGGTCATAAGAACGAAGAAGGGTTTAAAGGCCCTCTCTTCCCATTCGATGGGGTGTTCTTATGACGTGTAGGGGTGCTGCGTGTTCGTCCTTAATCAGAAACCCAAAACTTACTTTCTGCAAAACCCTAGATCCTGAAACCCTAGGATTTATTGTGCATATTTTGTTTATGAACCCAACTTAATTAAGAATTAAGTTTATGGAATATTAATTAGGTCTAAAATTGAGAATTTCAGATCTAAGACATATTCATAATACTGGGTTCGGGCTTGGGTAGCTCAATTAGGTCTAAGCGGTTGATCAAACCGAATCAAGAGTTGGTTAGATGGGATCAACAATGCTTAAATTGACCAGCCTAATAGGATTAAGTCTGGGTCAAGATCGAGTCACGATCAAGCAAGACCTAATTAGGCTCAGAGGTTAGAGTCTGGATTGTAGGCTAACCCAATTGGTTCTGACTCAACAATTTGGTGTCTAAGGTAAGTTTGGCACAGACGACCGACTGGTTTTTAATTGGAAGCTACTCGACCTGAATGCGTTCTTGTGCGAGTTAACGGCATATTCCTTCCACCGGTCTCACTTACCTGGCCATATCTGTTGACACAGTTCTGATCTGAGGTGGTCAATAATCCGAGCTGAACCCATGCCACTAGGTTAGTCATAATTGTTATGACTAAGCCAAGTCTAGTTTAATGAGACCTGAATCAATTCTCCCTAAGAAAAGATTAAGTCTGAGGTCTTCCACCATTGTAGATGTGCGGGCCCTTCCCGGGGTTGATTGTTCTCGGCTGGATACAGTGGCTCAGTTGCACCGGGAAGACGCAACCATGTCTATTAGGCATTGGATGCTATGGGCTGGAGGATGAGTTGGGCTCAATATTTCGGATACGGTGAGAGACTCAATTAGGAACCCAGTCTATGCAAATGGTGGGTCTGACTTAACTAAGGAGTGGATCAATATTCCGGATACGGTGAGATTCATGAATTAGAGACCAAGTTTGGGTGCACCATGATTAGAGAATCATTGAACAAGAGTTGTTCACTCATTGGCTAACCCATCACCAATAACTGTTAGGTGAGGTGATGAGTCAGTTGGTGAGACCGCACCACCCACTAGAAATCATCAATCGCGGAGATTTTCGCATCTCTACAGAGGGAGTGTAGGGATCCGAGAAAATAGTGGGAGCTAATTTGTTTAAAAATAAAATCCCTAAACAAATTGGTCAAGTCAAAATTACAGTATCTAACTAGAATCTTTGACTCTCTACAGGAAAAATGTCTGCGTCCAACCCACTTGGCACGTATCCTAGACACACATAGACTGACTGGACCCAATTATAAAGATTGGCTCAGGAACTACAAAATTGTTTTGGGTTCAGAGAAGTTAACACATGTTTTGGACCAGGACCCTCCCACCTTACCAGCTCGTCCATCCACTTGAACAGAGAGCGTCTCTGGAAAAATGGATTGACGAAGATAATAAGGCCAGATACTTACATGTTGGGCTCGATGTCTGATGAGCTCCAGCGCCAACATGAAGGATATCGGGACTGCTCGCCAAATGTTGGCTCACCTGCAGGAGATGTTTGGTGAACAGAGTCGCGCAGCCAAATATCAAGTCACAAAATGACTTTTTAAGGCTAAGATGCGTGATGGGCAGTCAGTCCAAGATCACTGTCTGACAATGATCAAGGACATGGAAGAGCTTGAGAAGCTCGGTGTGAAGTTGGACTTGGACTTGCAGAACGATATTATTCTGCAATCCTTGACTGATGCATATGGGCAATTCATCATGAATTACCACATGCATAAACTTCAGAAATTCCTTGGCCGAGTTAATGAATATGCTGGTTACCGCTGAGCTTTCTATGAAAGGTTCTAAAGGCTCAGTTCTTGCTATGGAACGGACTTCTTCCAAAAGAAAGTCTTATGGAAAGAAAAAGAAGTCTGTGAAAAAGCAAAAGGTGGAAGGATCAAAGAAGAAGAAGGCAGAACCGAAGAAGAAAGGTCCGATGGCAAAGGAAAGTGTTTCCATTGCAACAGCGACGGCCATTGGAAGCGGAACTGCCCTACTTACCTGGCCACCCTGAAGAACAAGAAGGAAGGTCCTTCTGGAGGTATGCTCGTTATTGAGTCTAACCTTACGGTTTCTTCTGCATCCAGTTGGGTGCTTGACTCTGGTTCTAGTGCTCATCTGTGCACTTCTATGCAGGGTCTTGAGGATAGCAGGAGGCTGAGGGATGGAGACATGATCCTACGCATCGGTAATGGAGCAAGAGTTGCTGCAGTAGCCGTGGGAACATACCCTCTTCGATTACCATCTGGTTTAGACTTAGTTTTAAAAGACTGTTATTATGTGCCTGCAGCTAGCAGGAATTTGATTTCTGTTTCATGCTTAGCACAAGAAGGTTATGTGATCACCTTCTTTAAGGACCATTGTAACATTCTTTATGAAAGAAATAAAATTGCAAATGGTTTCCTTATTAATGGTCTTTATCAGCTACATATTGATGTACCTATTTTAACTATCGAGCAAAACGTGAATGCCAAACGACCTAGGGATAGTCCAAACGACAGATATCTATGGCACCTGAGATTAGGTCATATAGCAGAAGATAGGATTAACAAATTGGAGAAAAATGGGCTATTGAGTCCATTGACTTTTGAGTCATATCCAACTTGTGAATCTTGTCTTCAAGGCAAAATGACTAAACTCCCTTTTGTTGGACATGGGGAGAGGGCCACAGATCTCCTTGCCCTAGTACATACTGATGTGTGCGGCCCATTTGATGTGCCGGCTAGAGGCAATTTTGTCTACTTCATTACCTTTACCGATGATCTGTCTAGGTATGGGTATGTGTATCTTATGAGACATAAGTCTGAAGCTTTTGAAAAGTTCAAAGAATTCAGACATGAAGTAGAAAAACAAACTGGAAAACCCATTAAGGTTCTTCGATCAGATCGAGGAGGTGAATACCTTAGCCGGGAATTCCTAGACTATCTTAAGGAAAATGGCATAGTCTCTCAATGGACTCCACCAGGAACACCTCAACTCAACGGGGTTTCAGAACGGAGAAATCGGACTCTATTGGATATGGTTCGATCCATGATGAGCTTCACAGACCTCCCTGATTTTCTTTGGGGACATTCATTATTAACTTCAATCTATTTACTGAATAGGGTTCCCTCTAAAACCGTTCCTACCACACCGTATGAGATATGGCACGGTAAGAAACCAAGTCTGAGTCATCTCAGAATTTGGGGTTGTCCGGCTCATGTCAAAAGACAACAAGCGGACAAGTTAGAGTTTAGGTCCTTTAGAGCTCGATTCATAGGATATCCTAAAGAGTCATTAGGATACTATTTCTACATTCCAGAAGACCACAATGTGATTGTGAGTCGACATGCCATATTTCTTGAAAAATAGTTTATTCAAGATAGCGGCATTGGAAAGCAGATTAAGCTTGATGAGAAAGTCTCACAAGCAGAACGAGCTAAGGACCAAGTGGAACCAAATCAGGTTGAGCCAATAAGAACACTACCTCCTCCACCTCGTAGATCGGAAAGAGTTTTCCCGTCCCCCTGAAAGATACTTAGGTATTATTTCAGAGGATGTAGAGGAAATGTTCCTCATAGGTAATGGTGCTCATGGTGATGATCCCAAAACCTACAACGAGGCGATATCAGATATCGACTCCGAGAAATGGCTTGAGGCAATGAAGTCAGAGAATTGACTCGATGCACTCAAACCAAGTCTGGACCTTGGTAGATCCACCAGAAGGTATAGTACCTATTGGGTGTAAATGGATCTTCAAGAGAAAGATTGGTGCAGATGGGAATGTGGAGACATTCAAGGCTAGACTGGTGGCAAAAGGTTATAGTCAACGTGAAGGCATTGACTATCAGGATACCTTTTCCCCGGTAGCTATGCTAAAATCCATCCGCACATTGCTTGCTGTTGCAGCCTATTTCGATTATGAAATATGGCAAATGGACGTGAAAACGGCATTCCTAAATGGATATCTTGAGGAAGATATCTATATGGAACAGCCGCTAGGTTTCACATCCAGTGATACTGATCACAAGGTTTGCAAGCTGCAAAGGTCCATATATGGACTTAAGCAAGCATCTCGGAGCTGGAACACTCGTTTCAATGATGTGATCAAAAAGTTTGGTTTCATCAAAAATGAAGAGGAACCATGTGTTTTCAAAAGGGTCAGTGGGAGCGCTGTTGTCTTCCTCGTATTGTACGTGGATGACATCCTCCTTATTGGGAATGATATTCCCATGTTGACATCAGTCAAGATGTGGTTGTCCAAGGAATTCTCCATGAAAGACCTAGGTGAAGCATCCTTTATTCTAGGAATTAAGGTCTATAGGGATAGACCGAATAGGATGCTAGGACTTTCACAGAAGATGTACATAGAGGAAGTACTAAAGAGGTTTAGTATGGAAAACTCTAAGAGGGGATTAATACCCTTCAGACATGGTATTCATCTTTCCAAGAAGATGTGCCCCAGCACACCTGAGGAAATAGAACGCATGAGCAAGATCCCTTATGCTTCTGCAATAGGGAGCCTCATGTATGCCATGCTATGTACACGACCTGATATAGCCCATGCTGTGAGTGTCACAAGCAGATATCAGTCAAATCCAGGTGAAGAACACTGGACTTCTGTGAAATGTATCCTTAAGTACTTGAGAAGAACTAAGGATATGATGTTGGTCTTTGGTAACGGAGAACTCCAAGTTCCAGGGATACACAGACTCGGACTTCATGTCCGATATAGATGATCGAAAGTCGACATCTGGCAAGTCTGTTTGTGTGCAATGGTGGAGCTGTCAGCTGGAAGAGTTCCAAGCAAACGGTGATACCATCTCATCCAAAGATTACCTTGAGAAAGGTTACGTTGAGGTCAAGAGAGTCAACTCCGCAGATAATGTGGCAGACCCACTTACAAAGCCGTTGGGCCAGCAGAAGATCGAAGCCCACCTTGAGAAGATGGGACTTAGACTTGTAGCCAATTGGCTTTAGGACAAGTGGGAGATTGTTAGATATATGTGCCCTAGAAGCCAGAATTGGCTGACACTTGTAATACACTTCTAGGGGCAAAATTATAATTTTGACTATAATTAATAAAATGGGTTATTTTCTATCACACATGTGTATTTAGTGTCTGTGATACATCCTTTGAGTTAATGGTAATGATAATTCATATTTTCAAGAGTTGAAAATTTAAGACATGAATAATCATTATTAACTCATAAACAGCTCCCGACCATAGGATCATCACGAGGATGGTGATTGATCCGGAAGGTTGGTGTACGATCGCTTCTCTTTAGTAGATGAGTCTTGAGTCTACGGTGTGGAGACACCGGAGCGAGAGTACAGGTACTCGTTAGAGAACGAGGGCACTGAGCGTGACCACCTCGAGTAGTCATTAGGGAAGTCTACCTTCTCGTCAATGACTGACTCGATGCTGCAGTAGTGTGTCTGGTTCTTTGACCTGAGATGCATCGGCAGTTCACCTTGAGGGTGTTATAGTTTGACTACACCATTACTCGGTCTCCTAGCCATATGGAACCCTGAGGTGTATGTTGGCTATAGCATGTTCATTGTAGGAACTGGATTGCATCAAGATGGGAATCTATCTACCTCGGTGGTAGAGGAGTAGCCCTATGATGATCATGAGAATCAAGTCCAGAAATCCATGGCCATGGTAGAGTGAAATAATAGAAAGAGTTTCTATTTAGATTTTCACATTGGACTCGAATCGAATGATTACATCATATGACAGAGACTAGGGTTTGACGAGTTCACCTTAACCCTAATCTGATCGGGGCTCAAGATAGAAGAACTTAATCACACAGGTAGCTGCACCAAGAGGTTCGCATTCAGCTCTGATGGGTTGCCACCATATACTGCTAGGTGTCACTGGTGGATTTTGGGAGCAATTAGAATGATTTAGATGATCGATCATTCTAGCTGTTCGAATCAGAAGAGTTCTGATCCATCGAAAGGAGTTTCGATGATGTCGATGATAGAGATCATGACATATCCCATTACCATACAGAACTGAACCTAACTGGGTCACACAAACAAGGGTTTGAATCTGGTGATCATCAATTGAACTGATCTAGTTCAATTGATCTGAATGAGATTCAATTAGGTTCAAGGAAATCGTGCTAGCACTCGATTGAACCTAACGTTCTTCTTTTACTATCATAAATAAGTTGTCCTGACTGAGCCAAAGGAGTTTGTGCTCAATCAGAGGCCTTCATATGGTCTGACTGGAGGTTGTCCAAGTCAGAATAGGTTGTCTTATTTGTAAGACATTACCTGCCATTTTTGGTCACCTGCCATTTCTTGTTCTTTGACTTTGGTCAAAAGTCTACCTTTGACTGGTCAAACGTTGACCATTGACCCTTTGACTTTTGACCACATGTCATGCACCTATTGGAGAGCTGGTGGGGGCCTGTCCCCCTGCCAGAACCTGGCAAGGAGAAGGGCGCACGCCAAGGGTGGCGTGAGCCCAAGTAGGAGGCGCCTAGGAGTCCTTGTTGGACAAGGACTCCACCTCCCTTTTGGATTCCAATCAGAGTTCTACTAAGAATCCAGTTTGACTGGTCTTAGGCGCCCTCTAAGGAGGAATCCAGGGGTCTCTATTCCAACCAATCAGATTTAGATCTGATTTCACAAAGGGTTGTGATTGGTTGAGAGGAAGAGGAGTTGGATCACAAGAGGTCTATAAATAAGACCCTGCGCCCAACCCTAATTCCTAAGTGAATGCAATTAGACCCCACGCCCCAAGGCTGCCTCTCCCCTCCTTCTCCATGCCATAGTCTCTTCTCCCCTTGCTCTCCACGTCCAAAAGGTGTTTTGGACTTTGGTTGGTGCGATTCAGATCAAGGAAAGGCGATCAAAAGCAAGAAGGCTGCGCTGCTGCAAAAGGACGACTGCAGATCTTCAAAAGAGTTTTGAAGATCCTCCAGATCAGATCCAGATCTGATTTTTGGAGGTGTAATAGAGAAGAAGAGGATCTCCAGATCCAACCCGAGTGGATACCGGTAGAGGCCAGGCGCTTGCGTGGCTAAGATCCAGAACCTTCCGCTGCAATCAGGATCATCTACAGGGTAATAGGATTACCCAAATCAGGTAAATTAAATTTGATTTAATTTATCTTATTTTATTTTATTTATTAAAATAATAATAATCAGATCTGAAACATATCAAGATCTGATTGAGATCAAGAGAAAATTTTTGAAATATATCTCTTGATCTAATCAGATCTGGACGAACCTGGATCGGGAAATCAGGATTTCCCTTCAGCTGCCACCTTGGGCTCTGGATGAGACTTATTTACAGGTCACCGACGGTGACCTCATCTTCTTCAACTCCAGCTTCTCCGACTTCTCCGACGATAACCAGATTTTTTATCAACATAAATAATTTTATGATTTATTTTTTGATTTTAAATATAAAATTAAATAGATGTTAGATCTATTTTAAATTATTTAGATTAGATTTAAATAATATTGGATTATACATACTATTATAAGGTTGTCCTGTTGTAAGGTTTATCCCTTATAGTGAAAAAGTTGTCCTAGTATGTGCTGACCTGAATAATCTAAATCATAAATATATTAGATGAGATCTAAAGTAATTTATGATTTATTTTTAGATTTTAAATTTAATTTTAAATGGTTTATGATCTGATCCATATAATGTGTTTTATGTTTAGATCTAGATCCTAATGTTGCATATGTAGATATGTATCTTTTATTTTAAATCTAGAATGTATATGATATATTTATTTTATAAAATTTAAATTAAAAACTTATTTTCTATAAAATTTTAGATTTAAAATCTTAGGACATGATCAAAAAATTAAAATAAATTAGATCTAAAATCATATATTGAATATGATTTAATGTAAACTATTTATAATTTAAAAATATTTTAAATGATCAAATCAAAAATTAGTTCTGAGATTTCATAAATCCAAAACCATAAGTTTTAAACTTAATTGAGAATTAAGTAATTATTTAGGATCTAGGTTTGTGATTTAAAGATCCTAAGATAATTTTATAAAATACGGGTTAAAGGATAATGGGTTAACTTTGATTAGGTCCTTAACTGGGTTAGACCTAGGATTAGATTAAATATGGACTAAGTTAAGAAATTGATCAAACCTAATTAATAATTAATTAGGATTAGATCATTTCTATATATCACTTCAATAGTTGTAGTTGATCAAAATTCATACATCTAACAAATGGATACTAATCGTGGCTCAGTGGATGAGCCCAAGTCTTTAGGTAGATGAAATCAAAATTGATAAATCGATTGGTGTCTAAAGTAAGTCTGGCATCCCAGACTAGTGATTTTTAATTGGCAGCCCACTTACCTGGCCATTTTTAATGGTGTCTAATCCTAGCCTTGGCAGACCCTTCAATCAATCTCACTTATCTGACCAATATGGTTAATCAGATCTTGATTAGGTTGCTCATTGATTCATGCTAATCCATGTCACATAAAAAATCAGTGAGACTGATCTAGGTGCCCATGGACCGATATTGATCCTAGTCCTTGTCAAAGACTTAAGAAGTTAGTAGGAGGACTTGACTTCATGAAGTCAGTGGGAGGACTTGACTTCATGAAGTCAGTGGGAGCAAATTAATCCATATCCTTTCTATCCTTAAACATAAATAATTTTAAATCTTCTAAAATTATTAGATCCTTAGAATGATAAAGTTATGGAGATAATTGAGTCATAGCCTTCTATTAAGGTATTTGATAATGGGTCCGTTAACTCAATAATCATTGGACGCCTATAGGCCTGGTGCTTGTTGACTAAGGAAATTATCATTCATCATATGATGACTTGAATGTGTCTTTGTAATGATGGTTAGGTTGACCAACCATAGTTGGATTTAATCATTTGTTGGTTAGATGCATCAAGTATAGTCATGTTAATGGTTGGACCTAATCGAATTCTTGGAGTCCCTAGCCTACTGATTAAGTTTCTGGGACAAAATTAAATTACTAAAAGTTGTTTGGAGAAATAATTGGTTATGAACCTATCCTTAGATGTACATGGGTTGTCCAACCATAGTTGGGCTTGTGTGCAGTCTATATGGATTCTAGTACCTACTAAAAAATTAAAGTAATTCTCGAATTGGAGGTAAAGGCTACCAATTCGAATAAAATAGTGGGAGAACCTTAAGACTAAAGTCCAACTCTTTAGGCTTAATATAATTCATATACTCAGGTCATTGTTCTCTTTTCTTAAATTAAGAATAAATCCTAATTGCTCCAATCACTATTAGATAGTGATGACTTACAAAATCCAACTTTGATAATTAATATCGAAAGTTAAATTTGGTTCAGCAGTACAAATAGGTTCGTACTGGGGCTTCTTAGTCCAGTCAAAATAATTAGTCCAATATTGACCCAACTCAGGCATAATGCTTCTACTATTTGAAGCAAGGTCATAGGAAAAAGAATTGTCTTGCTTTCCTTAACCATAATAGGTTGAACAAGAGAAAGGAGTAAGAGTTGCTTATCAAGGATGTTATATGATAACATCTTGAAATTTCTCTATATATTATTCTGCTACCTGGGTATGGGATACCAGTAGTCCTACATAATTTATTGCAATGATTTTAAGTGGAATGTTTGAAAATGATGAGAAATACCTGAATGTTAAGGTTGGAAGTCCTATTCCAATCCTAGCTTTAGAAATTATCAAGCTTATTTTCAAAAGATGTCATTTTGAGTGATTGTCACTATTATCCATCATTTATGATAAATGTGATCTCTATTGGCCTTTTAGTTAGAGATGGTTATCATTTATCAATAAAGAAAATTATTATGATATTATTATGAATAATGTTACAATAATACATGGATAATAAAAAATAATATTTAACATTTATATAACCTGTTAAGTGTAATGTACATATTTAATAAACATTCAAGTTAGATTATATCATGGATATCTACATTTGTCATTATAGGCTTAGTCATCTTGACAAGAATAGGATAAACAGGTTAGCTTGAGTGGAAAACTCGACATCAATGGTTGTGAATCATTAATAACTTATGAGTCTTGTCTTCTTGGGAAGATGATAAAGTCATCTTTTACTAAGAAAGATGAAGAAGCTGATAAAATTCTAAGTCTCATACATAGTGATGTATGTGGACCTATGAACTTAAGTGCCAAAGGAAGATATTAATATTTCATTATAGACAACCTATTTGGGCGTGGGTGCATGTGACTTGAATCATTTGAAACGTTCAAACAATTCAATAATGAAATAAAAAAATAAACTAAAACTGGTATTGAAACTCTTCGATCAAATCAAAGAGGTGAATTTTTATCCAGTAAGTTTGTGACATATCTAGGAGAGAATTAGATTCTCTCTTAGTGGATTCCTTTTTGGAACATAGTGAATCTGAAAGAAGAAATTGAACTTCGTTAGACATGATTCAATCCATAATAGGGTTTACTTGTCTGCCTATTTCAGGATTGTGACTACTTGTTTTACTCCTAAAATATATCGAGTAAATCTATTGTATGGATTCCATAAGGGATATGGATCGGGCGTAGACCTAGACTCCGTCACCTTCGGGTTCGAGTTGATCAGCCTATGTCATAGATCTGCACATAGATAAACTTGAATCCTAGTCTAATAGGTGTTTAAGGGTTATTAATTCTACCATACTGTAAAACATAAGATGTTCATCAGTATAAGGGTATTTCTTTTGAAAAGAAGTTTCTTAGAGAAGGAATTGATGCCTATCAAGTTGAACTTGAAAAAGTTTGATTGGTAGAAAATGAATCGATATAATCTAGTAAATCTATAGAACCAGATTTATCAGATCAAACCTAAAGTCCATTAAAGTATCACCTTTAAGAAGATCCAGTAGAGTACCACCTTAGTCGGATAGATACTTCAGTATCTAGATCTAGGACAGTGATCCTATTAAGCTCGATGAGAACAATAAAGATCTGATCACCTATAGGAATGCAATGTAGTAGTCTGACTCTAAGAAGTGGCTTGGAGCCACATAATCCAAATTGAAGTTCATGAAAATCAATAGTGTGTGGATACTAGTTGATTCACCTGAAGGGATAAAATCCATTGGATGTGAATGGATTTTCAAAAGGATCAAAGTAGCATAGACAGGAAGGTAAATACCTATCAAAGTAGCATAGACAGGAAGGTAAATACCTATAAAGTCTGTTTGGCTATTATCTTAGTTTTGGAACATACATTTTGAATGTATATCTTTGTTATGAATAAAGACAAACCTTGCATTTATAGTTGGGCAAAATATTTTGTAGTGTTATTTCTTATGTTGTCTGTAGATGAAATTTTCTTAATCAAAAATGACATTCCAATATTGCAAGAAATAAAGGTTTGGCAGTCATCTAATTTCTCTATGTTCAAAATCAGATATGGTATACTCACTAATGTAGTGAGTAGATATTAGTCTGATCTAAGTGAGGATCACTGGAAGATTGTATAGACAATCCTCATGTATTTAGAAAATACTAAGGTCTAGTGACTCAAATATGAAAATACTGACTTAAAACATGTGGATATTTTAATTTTAGTCAGATCAAGATGACAACAAGAGAGTATTGGATCATATCCTAATTGCAGGAGTAATCTACTAGAAAGGTTCCAAGCAGAATACTGTAGCCTATTTAGTTAGTGATGTAGAGTATATCATGGCATATGATGCTGCCATGTAAGTTGTGTAGTTGATGAGGTTCATTAGTAGGTTGAGAGTGGCACCCTCCACTGATGGTCCAGTCCTATCATAGCACTGGAACCATAGCTCAGGCTAAAGAACCAAAGGACCAGCATATTCTGCATTGCTATCATCTTTGATTTTAGATCAGGATAATGTCGATCTTTGGAAGATCGATGAAAAAGGAAAACTTGATCGATCCATTTGCTAAGGCCTCGAAACTATGGAGTTCTACGAACTCAAATGGAAGATAGAAAATTTGATATCATTCTGATTAGCTTTAGTACAAGTGAGAGTTGTTGAAAAATGTGTCCTAAAGCCAATCATCTAAGTGGTAGATAATTGAAATTAGTATATGAATTATCTAATAATAATAGTTATTTGGCTGATTCATCATAGAAGTTGTATCTTTCTTAAATGAACTCCTAAATTATAATGAAGTTCTTAGAGCCATAATCAATTGATAAAGGAGGATTTATCGGATGGTTCTTAAACTATTCACGATCAAATGATAAGTTATTAACAAGGATAATAACTTATCAAGTGTAGGTCGCTGTACGCCATATGCATTGATTGTCCTTATAATCAAGTAGTGTGGAGATACTGATATGGCATTCAGATGAGATGTAGGAGTACATCTACACTTAACATGATCAATATAGCACTCTACTATCAAGAGTAGCTAGCTAAGACCAATGGGTATAGGTATTCCTCCGACCTAAGATCACCACAATGACTTACAAGCAACTCATTGTAATTTAGTGTCGGACTGCCTATATTTCTAATATAGGTATGAAAAATTTTTGGGCATAGTCAAGTACTTGTAAAGTGGGTGTATGAGTCAAGATAGGATTGACCACTTTTGATTAGCTTCAGGAAGAGAATGTCTCATTGTATTTCAGTTTAGCAAAATCTAGGCCTGGATAATCCTCGTAAGGAGTCACGAGATTTACAAAATTTTGAGACACAATGGAGATGACTTGTATGAGTGTTGACAGCATACTTAAAATCATCTTGAGCATTATTGGTCAAAGGAATAAATTATATGATAAGCATGGGCCGGAGTTCTAAGAATATTTCTTTGCATACATTCGACCTATCCGAACATTAGGAATCATTGCTAGATGGATACTTCAACTAGTATGGAAATTGATTCCTGTGCTACTAACTTAGGTTCAAATCTATATAGTTACATATATTAGAGATTGTAACCTAATCAGATGGTTAATCGATGATTGAGAATCATTCTAAGGTCATACTATCAATGCGATTGATGTTTGACCTAATGCAAGTGTTACAGAAGGATCGATTAGCAATTGGACTGCTAATTGGCTCAATCTAATTGAGCAATCAGGTTGAGATCAACTCTAATTGAATTAGATTCAATTAAAATCAATTTAGACTTAATTAGATTAAGTTTAATTAGTTTATTGGATAAGCCAATTGCAAGAATAAAATAATTTCTAGTTGGACTAGGATTTGAGTGCACCTAATTCATAATTGAGTTAGGATTTAAAAAAGATTTAAATATGGTTTAAATCTGACTTAATTGGGTTTCTAGCTAGACTAGGATCACCCATAATTAGGATTGCACTAATGTTATTATAATTAGATTTAAAATTGGTTTTACCTAGTTAATACATGAGAATCCTAGTTAGACTAGAATTCCTTGTTTCCTTGCGCAAATAATCTCCAATGCCCACTTAATTTTATTTCTTGATTTTTTCTATGATTTCCATGCCTAATATTATTTCTCATGCCCCATATCCTGGTTAATTTGGATACAAGTTTGAATTGGTCAAAATTGGAAAGTGGTTGTGCATAGTATTCTATTTGATAGAGTCCTATTTATCCAAAACACCTCCTCTCTCTATGAAAATTTGTCCTCGCCTCCCTTTATTATGTGCACCACTAATTGCTTGATTTTTGTTCATGGCCTTGCTATTTCTCATGCAAAAAATCTGGGAGGGGGCGTCCAAGTGTTGGACGCCCCAAGGACTCTATCATATAAAGCCCAAATCTACTAAAACTCTTCCCTATTTTGACCTAGTCTTCTATTCTAAGATGGGGTGCCACTTTTGTAGGGATTTAAGGTGTCAAAATTTCTGAAAAAAATTTTGGAAGTTAGTGAGAGAGGAAAGAAGGGCGTGGGAGGTTCAACGCTCAAAGTTGCTAGGCGTGGAGGGTCTGTTATGACATCAATTGTTGATGTCTTGAAGAAAGAAAGGTAAGAGAAAAAACTATTTTCTCTTAGAGATTTTTCTAACCCTCTTTTGTTTATTTTTATGTGATATTTTATGTGATAAAAATCTGAGAGAAAGAGAGTGAGTGCATGGAGAATGGATGCTCGAAGGAATTAGGGAATGGATGCTCCAAAGTGGTCCCTTTTGGACATGATTTGATCATATCCTGATGAGAGGAAAGTGAAGAGAAGATAGTCTTCTCTTAGAGTTCTTTTGAGAATTCTTTCTTCTCAATTTTAATAGGATTTTTATATGAGAAAAATCCAAAAGGAATAGATCTGAAAGCATAGAAATTTTCTAGAGGAGAAGGTCTCCGCTTGTCCAGGTATGGAGATCCGTTTAGGATATTAACGATTGATATCCTGAGAAGAGAAGATGTGTCTTCTCTTAGAATCTTTCTTAACTATTTATTTTCTAATTTTTGGGAGATCCAAGAGTTGTATTTCTTCCTTAATCCTCCTCTTATTCTTCATCTCTTAGAGTATCCAAAAGATTCGAAGAATAAATTTTTGATTAACCATCAGGAGGGATCCATAAGAAGCTAGCACTTCAAGCGGATCTTCGTTCGACAAACCTCCAATTTTGTTGTAGCCTCATGTAGATCGCCTGTAGAGGTCAGATGCATGCATGGCTCTAAAGACAACAACAAAAATCAACCATGGAGTTCTCGACCCATGATATGATAAGAGATTTGATCTCTTCTCTCACCTAGATGAGATCTAGGATTTATATCTAGAATCATTCTAAATCTAGAGTATTGATTTTATCAATACCAAAATATTTATTTTTTGATTTAAAATACAATATGACATGTTATAGATCCTAGATGTAGGGTTTAGGATTATATGCATTTATAACTTTAATGGTTTAATTTATAACTTCCGCTGCGTTATATTTTAAAAAAGTTTTGAAATTCATGCATGAAACCTTACATACTATCCATCAATTAATATCCTAGATCTAGAACAGTTCTAGAAATCCTAGATTATATCTAGGTCAAGAAGAGATCGAATCTCTTATCTTTGTGTAGGTTGAGAACACCGCAGCTAATATCCGATATTATCTTTATTGCTTGGAGCCGCATGATAAACACTTAATTTAAGTCACTTGAAGCACAAAATTATATTTAATTTATTTTATTTATTAAGACTTTGATGCTTCTTTTTATGTTTTATAGGAAAGACTGTTGCCGATACAAGGAGTCTGATTCACAGATCAAAAGGACTTAAGTTTGGAGAAAATTGTACTTAAAACAAAATTAAAATAAAAGAAGGATGCATACGATATTACAAAAAATGAAGATACTATGCAAGAAACCAAAAAAGATATAGGCATCATTTTAAAGAAACAAAAGTTTCCTTTTGTAATCCTTCAATCAAAAAGCATTGGCTGGTTTGTTCGTGGGATTGTTTTTCCTAGCGGGTCCGTAAAAGAGCTAATAGGTCCATGAGCATGCGGGCGCGTGTGAGCATGGCGAGTTCATGGTAGAGTTTTTGCTGATGGACGTGGTGGTGAGTAGACGGACGCGACAACATGATTCACGACAGCAGATGGATATGTAATTTAAAGAAAAAATATAATACTTAGAAATACTTCAAGAGGAAGAATTTGTATTTTCTTTATCTGCTTATGATCTTCCAATCTCATCCATCCATCTTTTAGTTATTCTTATTTTCTTTAGTCTCACATTTGAAAATCATTTAAAATTTCTCCCTCCTAATACCTATAAAAATGCTCTTGTACTCTCACTTGACGACCATCCCATAAATTCTTCTAGAGCCTTGCATGGAGGAAGAGGAAGGGACTACTCCATGAGCAGCTGGGCTAGCAGTCTTGGAAGGGAAGAAAAAATTTTGTAATGACACAGAGCGGGATTATTGTTCTAAACTTTCTTATATTTCTTTTATATGCAATAAAGATTATATTTTTTATTTAAATTGTTATGAGTTCATTATTTGCTTTTTTTTATATGCTTTCATTTATGCTTTCCTATTAGATTAATATTAGGATCAACTTTCGCTTTTTGGAGATGTGCCGTGATCTACGGGTATGGAAAGTGTCGAGAAAAGAAGAGTTGCTTACCTAGTACTTTTTGAAGATGCACTATGATCCATGGGCGTGCCGAGGAAAGATAGTATTTTTTTCTAAAATTAATCACATCTATTTAATTTAAAAAAAAGAGATACAACTTTGCTAGTGCAAAATTAATTCAAAACTCTCGAGCAATTTATTTTATAATTACATCAATTTTAGGATAATTTATTTTTTAAATCAAAACAAAGCTTCTTTCTTTTAGTTTGCAATCTCAACTTAGCCCAAGATTCTTAAGGATATGATCTTGACTCACCCTACCTACGTAGTGAGTAGAGTTATTTTTGGTGCTATTAATGACTAAGCATCAAATTTTGATGCCATTGTGGGGACCTTGGCAGGGTTGAGTAAAAAAAAATTTTAAAAAAATACTTTTCATGCTTTAATTTATTTTTTTACTTTCTAGCTAGATAATCTTATTTTCATAATTAAATAATTACTATATTTTGCATAACTAATTTACTGCTTTTTAATCTTAGGGATTTTCTAGTTGGAATAATTTTCTGCTTTTTATAGCATAGTGATTTATTGCTTTTTAAACTTAATCACTTAAATTTATTTTCTTGCAAAACTAAAAAAATTTTAAAAAAATAAAAAGATAAAATTATAAACCCTTTTAAAAATCCACTAACATTTCATAACACTTAACTAAGATAGCGTAACCTTAAATATAAAAATTTCTAACATGATTGGACATCTTGTTTCTTTGCATTGCATCTCCATAATTAACTTTAAGGGTGCAACCCATTCACTAAGATAAGGTGAGAATTTGATCACCCATCCTTAGCCCATAAATCACTCCCTTGCATCTGCATAACCTAGATCTTAATCTAAAATTAATTAGACGTTGATCCCTAAGGATGTCGAGCTTATTAGGATAAGCGACCCTGAGAGTTGGATCAGGTAAGACTTGGTCAGCTAGCTGGTGTCTAGGTAAGTGGTTTGTGGGACAACTAGTCCTAAAGGAAGATGGTTTATGATTGATTCCATTCGCTAATCTAGTCAATTTAATTAGTGTCTGAGAAAAGCAACGGGGGGACTCCCACCGATCTTATACTTACCTGGTCAGTTAGTTGGTCAAGCTACGACTTGGAGGACTTGAAGGCTAACTTAGAATGGTTAGGAGCTGTCTAGAAGTAGGATAACCTTAGGATAGAGAGTCCGTTGTGTGTTAACTTGATTGTAATTAAAATCTAACTACAACTAATTCTTCTTTTTTTTTTTTTAGTTTTAGGACTTCTTAGAATCTCTTCTTTAGAACTCTTTTCTCTCTTCTCCTCTTTTCTTAATAAATAAATAATAAATAAATAATCCTTAATAGACTAGGATAGTCCTACATAGAGCTTTTAGTTGCATGTTAGGTCAACAATCACTAAAACCTGACTTGCAACCACTAGATGAAGAATTAGAAAAGACTCTTAGGACTATTCGAGCTAGAAACATGACTGTACCTAGTGAGGCTAATCCTCCATGCCCATTAAGAAAATATTTCACTCCATCCTCATATACCTACTCTCCATGCATTCAAGCACCTCCGTAGAAGCAACCCAATATGAGATTAAGTCTAGCATTATTCAAATGTTGCCATCATTCTATGGACATCATAACAAGGAACCATACAAACACTTGGATGAATTTCTTGAGTTTTGTTCCATGGTAAAAATCCAAAACTTCTCCAATGATGCCCTTAGATTGAAACTGTTCCCTTTCTCACTTAAGAATAAAGCCAAGCATTGTTTAAACTCCTTAGATTCTATAATCATTTCAACTTGGGACCATCTTTAGAGAGAATTTCTTAAGAAATACTTTTCAATTGGTAAAACAAATCAATTTAAAAAAGCTATCACTAGTTCTTTCAAATTGGAGGGTGAACTTTTTATGAGACATGGGAAAGGTTAAGGAACCCATTCATAAATGTCCATACCACGCTGTCCCCAAATAGCAACTTATTCAATGTTTTTATAATGGTCTATCAGAGAAACACTGACAAATGATTGATGCATCATGTGGTTGGACATTCATGCTAAAGAGTGAGAATGAAGCTTGGCAATTCTTTGAAACACTTAGTGAGAATTACCAACATCACATGTCTACCATCTCTAGAGAACAACCCATGCTTCAATAGAAAAGAAGTGAAATTTATCAGATTGAAAACATCATGGATATCCATAGCAAGGTAGATGAACTATCCCAAAAATTAGACCACATTCTAAATACGGGACAATCCCGGATTCCACCTAACCCAATTCGAGAAATTTATGTATTGCATGCAAGTCTGAACCATTTTGTTAGTGAATGCCCAGCTGCACCTCAATTTCTTGAGTTTATGCATGAGCAGGTTCAGCAAGCCCAAGTCCAACAAGCTCGTAGACTAGGAAATGATCCATATTCAAACACTTATAATTCTAACTGGAGAAACCATCCATATTTTTCTTGGAGACCACTACTAGTGGTTAGCCCTGTTGGCCTCGACCTCAATATCAGGACCCAACATATAGGCATGGACCATACCATCAATTTCAAAATGCTCCTCAACTATTTACAATTGATCACAACTCAGCTTTTGAGGAAAAAGTCTTGAAAGCACTAGAATGATTAGAAATCAACACTCAGATCCTTAACTACCACACACAACCCATTGCTAAGCTAGAGGCCCAAATAGTTTAACTAGCAATTGCATTCAGTAGGAGGGAAGGAGGAAAATTACCTAGCCAACCTGAGAGCAACCCAAGAGGGCAATTCATGATTGAGAGCTCTAATACCTTAGAAACTTTTTTTGAACACGTCAAATCAATCATGACTCTGAGAAGTGGGAAGGTCATTAAATACACTAGTAAAACCAATGAGACCGACCTTAAACCTCTAACCGAATGCGAATAACCCAAGAACAAGGAGGACCATAAAATAGAGAATGAACCAACTGTGTCGAAATCATCTTACTTGCCTAAAGCCCCATTTTTGGATGCCCTAAAAGCTTCTATTACTGCAGATAAAAAGGAAGGAAGACTCGATGAGATTTTAGAATTGTTTAAGCAAGTCCAAATTAAACTCCTCCTTCTAGATGCAATCAAACAGATCCCTACTTATGCCAAGTTTTTGATGGATTTGTGCATCCAGAAACATAAATCTAGATCACAAATCCCAAAAAAGTATGCCTCACTGAACAGGCCAGTTATGTCTTCCAGCATGCAACCCCTCCAAAGCTAAGGACCTAGGAGCCCCTAGCATTTCTTGTATTATATGAGATTTTCACATTTAAAAAGCTCTTCTGGACTTAGGGGCAAGTGTGAATCTTTTACCTAATTTGGTATATGAACTATTTGGATCTAAAGAATTGAAATCCACATCAGTCACACTGTAGTTAACCAATAGATCAATTAAGGAACCACATGGGATGCTTGAGGATGTTTTGGTCAAGGTAGATGAGTTTTACTTTCTAGTTAATTTTCTGATTCTCGACATGGAACTAAGTGGCAACACAAATATAATTTTCCATTATTTTAGAATGACCCTTCCTAGCTACGGCAAATGCATGCATTAATTATAGAATAGGAGGCATGGACGTATCATTTGGGAATAAGAAACTAAGACTAAATGTGTTTGGTGCTTCCCAAGGACCATCAATGGATAGTTGCTTCAAAGTAGATACACTAGAAGACATTATAGAAGATGCAACACCCATAATTCTAGCACCAGACCCCTTAGATACCTACTTGGCTCACTTTAGAGTGTATGACTTTGAGGGATATATGAAAGAAGTTAACATCCTATTAGATGCACCACACGATAAAACCACTCCTTCATGGATAATCAAGTATGAGCCATTGCCCACATTAGCCAGTACACCAATAGTCCCATCTTTAGAATCACCATCGGTGTTAGAATTGAAACCCCTTCCGGCTACACTCAAGTATGTATTTCTAGGACCCAATGACACCCTCCTGATAATCATTGCACCAGACTTGATCCCTAACCAGGAATCACAATTGGTTAGTATTCTGAAGGAACACAAAGAGGCTATTAGTTGGTCCATTATTGATTTAAAAGAAATTGACCCCTCCATCTGCATGCACCACATTCATTTCGAGGTAGATGCCAAACCCCATCGAGATATGCAGAGAAGATTGAACCCAAACATGTGTGAAGTAGTAAAGAAAGAGATGGTAAAGTGGTTAGATGCTGGAATCATCTACCCTATATTCGATAGTAAATGGGTCAGTCCCACTCAAGTAGTACCTAAGAAATCAAGTATTACTATGGTTGAGAATGAAGAAGGTGAACTGCTTTCCACTTGCATATCATCTGGATAGTGAGTATGCATAGATTATAGAAAACTAAATGTCGTTACTATGAAGGACCATTTTCTATTTCTCTTCATCGACCAAATCTTAGAATGGTTAGCAGGACAAATTTTTTTCTATTTTCTTGATAGTTATTTAGGGTACAATCAAGTACCTATATTTTCATATGACCAAAAAAAGACTACCTTCACCTGCTCCTATGGCATCTTCGCTTTTTGGCGTATGCCATTTGGGCTCTGCAATGCACCCGCTACATTTCAATAGTGCATACTGGCCATTTTTTAGGATATGGTGGACAAATGTCTCAAAGTTTTTATAGATGATTTTTTTATCTTTGGAACCATCTTTGAGGATTGTCTCCATAATCTTTCCAAAGTTCTTAAATGGTGTATGAAGATAAATCTCATCCTAAGTTGGGAAAAGAGCCATTTCATGGTATGGAAAGAAATTGTATTAGGACATATTATTTCTGAAAGAGGGATCAAGGTAGATAAAGCTAAAGTTGAGGTCATTTCAAAACTACCACCCCCTACTTCGGTCCAATAAATACGATCCTTCTTAGGTCATTCTAGATTTTATAGATGCTTCATCAAAGACTTTAGCAAGATTTCAAGATCCTTTTGCAATCTGTTGGCCAAGGACACACCATTTATCTTTGATGAATACTATTTGAAAGCCTTAAACACATTACAAATAGCCCTGACAACAACACCCATAATAAAATCCCTTGACTGATCCATTCCATTTGAGATTATGTGTGATGCCTCTGACTTTGCAATAAGTGTTGTCTTAGGCCAAAAAACGAATAAGGAGCCACATGTGATCTATTATGCTAGCAAGACTCTTTTCGATGCCTAATTAAACTACACCATAATAGAAAAGGAGCTACTAGCCGTACTATTCACCCATGAAAAATTTTGCTCATATCTATTAGGGTCTAAGGTTCTAGTTTACTCCAATCATGCAACTCTGAAATATCTCCTCTCAAAGAAAGATACTAAACTATGATTGATCAGATGGATCCTTCTTCTACAAGAATTTGATCTAAAAATTTGAGATAAGAAGGGTTCTAAGAATGTGGTAGCTGATCACATCTCCAGGATCTTAGTTGAACACACAATAGGCATAGATGAGGTCAAAGAAAAATTTTCTAATGAACAACTTTTTGTAATCTCCTCTAGCCGACGTCCATGGTTTGTCCATATTGTCAATTACTTGTCAATAGGATAAGTGCCTTCTCACTGAATAAAATAAGAAAAGGATTGATTTTTCTCGCAAATTAAACATTATTTCTGGGAGGAATCTGAATTATTCAAATACTATCTTGACCAAGTTATTTGCTGTTGTGTCCTCGAGAGTGAATCCTAAAGCATTCTTACTTTTTGCCATTCTTCGGCATGTGGGGGATATTTTAGTGGAAGAAAAACTACAGCAAAAGTGCTGTAGAGTGGGTTTTATTGGCCAACGCTTTTCAAGGATGCACATGAATTTGGCCGAAGTTGTCTACAATGTTAGCAAACAAAAGATTTATCCAGAAAGGATATGATGTAGCTGACCCCCATTTTAGTAGAAGAAATCTTTGATATTTGGGGGATCGATTTCATGGGACCTTTTCTAGCCCCATTTGTATTCAAATATATTATGGTGGTAGTTGATTACATGTCAAAATGGGTGGAGGTAATAGCTACAAGGACTAACGATAACAAAATTGTAACTAGTTTTATCCAATGAAACATCGTTAGTCGATTTGGCTTCCCAAGGGTGATCATTAGTAATAGGGGGACTCATTTTACGAATAGATACTTTGAAGCACTTATGAAAAAATATAATATTACATACAAAGTTGCTACACCATATCACCCCCAAACTAATGGTTAGGTAGAGATGTCAACTAGGGAGATTAAACATATCCTAGAAAAGACAGTTAGGCCCGATAGAAAGGATTGGTCCCTTCACTTAGATGATGCATTATGGGCTTACCGTATAGCTTTTAAAACCCCTATCGATATGTCACACTACCGATTAGTTTATGGCAAAGCATGCCATTTGCCAGTTGAATTAGAACATTATGCACTCTGGGCCATACGAATGTTTAATTTTAACATGAAGAATGCAGGTTCTAATCGGAGGTTGCAAATCAATGAACTGGAAGAACTTCGTAACGATGCATACGAGAGTTCATAAATTTACAAGGCTCAAATCAAAGTATTTCATGACAAATATATCTCTAGAAAATAATTTAAGCTAAATCAAAAGGTATGGCTCTTCAATTCTAGGTTATGCTTTTTTTCCAGTAAACTCTGCTCCCGATGGGATGGATCTTTCATTGTCACACAAATATTTTCACATGGAGTAATTGAAATTCATGACCTCCAGATTGGTAATACATTTAAGGTGAATGGCCAATGTCTGAAGTCATATGTAGATGGAATTGTACATAAAGAATGAATCGACACCATCTACCTATGTGATCCACTTTAAAATGAATAATAAACTCGACGTTTGGCTAAAGACATAAAACTTAGCACTTGTTGGGAGGTAACCCAACAATTTCATATTTTTCACTTTACTACAGTTGTGGGAATTTAGAGCAAGAGCCTATTAATCAATGAAGCTATCTTCAACTTTCGAAGCAAAATTATCATAGGTGCACTCTCTTCTTTTATTTTCTTTGCTTATTTTATTTTCCTACTCCATTGACGATAATGTAGATTAAGTTGGGGGAAAGAAAATTAATCAAATCCTCAAGTATGGTTAGAAATAATTAGTTTTGTGTATCTAAATTTTATTTTGATTAAGAGTCAATTAGGCATCCTAATCAATAAATGATTAACGATCAAGATAATTTTAGAGATACCAAAGATTAAATTATTAAGAAAATTCAATGAATGTTAGGATTTAGACTAGACAAAATTTTAGGAGTGATTCTAGAACCCTCTTCTTATTGATCTCATTAAAGAATCTGCTTCATGAGAGATTGGATGGAAAGATTGCGGTATGCAAAAAATTTTCTTAGAATTTGTTTTAAAAAAAAATATTAATTTTATACTGAGTAACCGGGCCCCTTCGCCTAAGTAAGCATTGTAGTTTGTATAAAAAAATAGGTAATATGAAAAAAAAAGAGGTTTAGCATTTTTTTCATTAGGTAATCAGGCCTCTTTGCCTAAGTAAGCGTTGTGGTTCGCATAAAAAGATGGAGATGTAAAAAAATCAAAAAAAAATAATAGTGGATAATAAAGGGACTAAATTGTAAGAGGATAATAAACCCCTATCACATTAAGTTAGAGGATTTAAAAAGTAAAGTGGGGAGTTGGTGAAAAAAGAGCTCTTGAAATTTCTATGGCTAATACTCAGCCACTAATTGGGTCAAATTGATAATCCAATGAAGTATCTCTTTAACGGTCTGACCTGGTATCATCTATCTTTTGGGATGCCTAACCTAACTTTTTATTCAAGATTAAGTCGGTACACAATGCTAATATATCTATTTTACTCGAGGACGAGCAAAATTCAAGTTAGGAGATGTGATAAATACTTAATTTAAGTCACTTGAAGCATAAAATTATATTTAATTTATTTTATTTATTAGGAATTTGATGCTTTTTTTATGTTTTATAGGAAAAGCAATAGCCGATACAAAGAGCATGAGCTTGATTCGTAGATCAAAAGGACATAGGTTTGGAGAAAATTGGACTTAAAATAAAATTAAAATAAAAGAAGGATGCATACGGTATTATAGAAAATAAAGATACTATGCAAGGAACCAAAAAAGAATATAGGCATCATTTTAAAGAAACAAAAGTTTCTTTTTGTAATCCTTCAATCAAAAAGCAATGACTGGTTTGTTCGTGGGATTGTTTTTCCTAGCAGGTCCATGAAAGAGCAAATGGGTCCGTGAGCATGCGGCGCACGTGAACATAGCAGGTTCATGGCAGGGTTTTTGCTGATGGATGTGGTGGCGTGCAGATGGACGCAGCAATGTGATTCATGACAGTAGATGGATATAAAATTTAAAGAAAAAATATAATATTTGGAAATACTTCAAGAGGAAGAATTTATATTTTCTTTATATGCTTGTGATCTTCCAATCTCATCCATCCATCTTTTACCTATTATTATTTTCTTTAGTCCCGCAATTGAAAACCATGTAAAATTCCTTCCTCCTAATACCTATAAAATGGCTCTTGTACTCCCACTTAAGGATCATCCTAGAAATTCTTCTAGAGCCTTGCATAGAGGAAGAGGAAGGAACTACTCCATGAGTAGCTAGGTTAGCAGTCTTAGGAAGGAAGAAGAAATTTTGTAACGACATAGAATGGATTTATTGTTCTAAACTTTCTTATATTTTTTTATATGCAATAAAGATTATGCTTTTTATTTAAATTATCACGAGTTCTTTATTTACTTTCTTGTATATGCTTTAATTTATGCTTTCTTGTTAGATTAATATTAGGAACAACTTTTGCTTTCCAGAGATGTACCATGATCTATGGGTTTGGGGCATGCCAAGGAAAAAAGAGTTGTTTACCTAGTATTTTCTGAAGGCGCGTCGTGATTTATGGGTACGAGGCATGTCGAGGAAAGATAGATATTTTTTCTAAAATTAATCGCATCTATTTAATTTAAAAAAAAAGATACAACTCTGCTTGTGCAAAATTAATTCAAAACTCACGATCTCTTTATTTTATAATTACATCAATTTTAGGATAATTTATTTTTAAATCAAAATAAAGCTTCTTTCTTTTAGTTTGCAATCTTAACTTAGCCCAAGATTTCTGAGGATACGATCTCGACTCACCCTACCTACATAGTGACTAGAGTTATTTTTGATGCTATTAATGACTAAGCATCACTACACAGTGTGTCCGGCCTCTATAGGTTGTCCATACGAGGTTGCCATGCTGATCAAAGATTCATTGAATGAAGATCCGCTTAAAGTACTAGCTTCTTGCGGATCCCTCTTGATGGTCGATCTATAAATTATTCTTCAGATCTCTTGGACCATCTGAGAGAGAAAGAATAGATGGAAGATTAAGGGAGAAGTCTAACTCTTGGATCTCCCAAAAAAAAGAAAAGAAAGGGTTAAGAAAAAACCTTAAGAGAAGACACCTCTTTTAGGACATCAATTGTTGATATCCTAAAAAGATCTCCATGTCTTGACAAGAGGAGACCCTCTCCTCACAACTTTCTCATGCTCCTCTCTAATTTTTCCTATGGAAAGATCTCTCAAAAGATGGAGAAGAAGGAACCTTGAAAGAAAACCCCAAGAGAAGACATTCTTTTCTTTCCTTTCTTTCAATAGGATAAGAAACTAGGTTGTCCAAAAGAAGTGGCCTCATGCCCAACAACATGGAGCACCTAACCCCTCATGCCTCTCTCCTCTTTTCTCTCTCTCTTTTGCATGGAATACTTTAGGTTATTTCATGCCAAAAGCCCCTATAAAGGTGGCATCCCAAGAGAGTCCAAGATTGATTCAAATACCCAACTTGGAAAAGTCAAAAGGAGGAGTTTTAGGGGGCGTCCAACTCTTGGATTCCTCCTCCTAAAATCATGGCATGGAGAACCACTTTTTTTCCAAATTTTTCCATGAAAAAATTCTTAGTTTTCTATGCCCACACTTCCTTAAAAAGTGGTGCACCCATGGAATCCATAACTAGGTCAAACTCCTAGTCATGTAAGGAAACTTTGGTAGCATCCAACTTCTTGGATGCCCCAAAGGAATTTGCATGAACAATATTCATGCCAAGAGAATAGGAGGGCATTGCATATTCAGGAAAAAAAATGGGCACAAAAATAAAAAGGTGGTGGAATAAACTTCCATAGAAAGAGGGAGGAGTTTTAACCTTCTAAAACTCAATCTTCTCACTCCTTGTTTGATTATTTCAAACAAATTTCCAAAACAACCAGATAGGGGGCACGGGGACCTTATTGTTGTGAGAAATCTCACAAGAATAATTAGGAAATATGGCATGGGGCCTTTTTTTTTTGGTGCAAGGGATTAGGAAGAGTCCTAGTCCAACTAGGACTCTCCAATGTAGACCAGGTCAAACCTCATTTATTAAATCCATTGAACTAGGATTAATGTAGCCTAATTAAGGTTGATCCTAGTCCAACTAGGAGCCCAATTAAATTAGATTAAATTATATTTAAATTTAATTTAAATTCTATGTCAATTAAGAATTAGGTATACTTAAATTCTGATCCAATAGAAAATTATTTTTTTCTTGTAATTGGCTTATCTCATAAACCAATTGGACTTGATACAATCAAGTCCAAACTAATTCTATATAAATTTAATTCAATTAGACTCGATCTTACCCTAGTTACTCAATCAAATTGAGTCAATTAGTAATCTAATTACTAATCGATTCTCCTGCAATACTTGCACTTGATCGATCATTAATCAAATTGATGATTCGATCACTGAATAATTCTCAATCATAGATCAACCATCTGATCAGATAGTAACCTCTTATATGTGTCATTCTATAGGTTCGAACCTAAGCTAGTAGCAAAGAAATCAATTCTTGTACTAATCGAAATGACCATCTAGCAATGGTACCCAACGTCTGAATATGTCAAATGTATGCAAAGCAACATTCTTAGAATTCTGATCTATGGTTAACGTATAATTCATTTTTTTGACCCTTAATGCTTAGGATGACTTCGAGTTAGCCGTCAACACTCATACAAGCCATCCATTTTGTATTTCAAAGTTTATAAATTTTGTGACTTCTCATAAGGATTATCCAGGCCTAGGTTTTGCTAAATTGAAACAAAGCAAGATATTCGCTCCTGAAGTTAATTAGGAGTGATCGATCCCATCTTGACTCATATGCCGACTCTAAGTACTTGACTGCATCAAGAAACTTTTCATTACTATATTAAAAATACAAGTAGTCCAGCACCAAGTTACAGTGAGTTGCTTGCAAATCACCATGGCAATCTCAGGTTGGAGGGATGACACTTATATCTATTGGCCTTTACCAGCTACTCTTGATAGTATAGTGCTACATTGGTCACGTTTAGTATAGATGTACTCTTACATCTTACCTGCTTGCTATACCAGTGTCTCTACACCACTTGGTTACGAGGACAACCAACACATATGATATACAATATCCTACACTCGATAAGTTATCATCCTAATTAATAACTTATCAATTGATCATTAACAATTTTAAGAACCATTCGATAAATTTTTCTTTATCGATTGAATATGGTTCTAAGACCTTCATCATAATATAGGAGTTCATATAAGAAAGATAGATCTTTTATGATGAATTAGCCAAATAACTATTATTATTTGATAATTTATATACGGATTGCAATCATCTATAATTTAGATGATTAGCTTTATGACACATTTTCTAATAGTATTGATCAGATTAAATAAGGTAAGTTATTTTGACCTAAGACTCTATTTGATAGAATTTCAATATTTCCAAACTCTATCCACTCTTGGCACCTAATTAAATCAGATTTGATATGCTTTTTTAGCATGGAAAAGAAGGAATTGTGCATATCCTTTTAGCATCTCATGCCTAAGAAATAGGGAGGCATCTAAGAGTTGGACGCCCCCTACAATTACTCCCTTTGTCTTTTCCTTTCTAGATATTTGACCTAGACTAGGACTTCTCTTGAACTCTTTATATAAGATGACTCTTGGCATGAAATTTTTAAGAGCAATTCATCATGGGATAAGTGAGTGGGGTGTGGGTTTTGGGGTGCATGTCACAAGGGGGCATGGGGTTTCATTAGGACATCTTTAGTACATATCCTATTGAGAGAAAAGAAAGAAGAGAAGAAGGGGTTATTCTCTAGGATTTTTTATCCTCCCTCTTCTATATATTTTTGAGAGATAAGGGAGAAGAGTCTCTCTATTAATTCTCTTCTACTTCTTTATCTCTTAGAAAATCTAAGAGATTTGAAGAAAAGGAATTCAGATCAACCATCAGGAAGAATCTATGAGGATTTGTGGTGCTCCCAAGCCTTGAAAGGCCACGGAAGGAGTTAGGGTGTTGACTCCAGATGACTAGGATAGGAGTGATCCTAGGGATAGGACAGGACTTGTCCTAGGGTGGAGGTGGTGTTTAGCCCTCCATAGGCTCAAGATCTAGGAGTTGAGGGCCTTAAGGGGCTTGGTTGGTGTTTCGAAGATCTGGAACACAAGATAAAGCAAGGAACCAAAGCTAGAGCACGAAGACTGTAGAAAAAGATTTCTCTATAGGTTACCCAACTCAGTCTAGGACTGGATCGACTAACTCTTAGTGCACAGACCAAATAAAGAGGAGCGTGTTCGGGACTACAGGCTGGCATGCAACTGGATTGGCTCGGTTTGAAACTGAGCCGATCTAGTCTTAAGTTAGTCGGCTCAATGTTAAGATAGAGCCGGCTCAGCTCATGGGTAGAGCTATGCAAGGGTCTGTTTAGAGCTAGGATAGAAACTTATCCTAGGAGTCTTAAGACCTAATTTTAGAAGTCTTAAGAGGGCTAACTCATGTATGGGTTGGATTTAGATCTAGGGGATGAGAGCATGGAAGACATGCGTGTACATGAACTCAGTGAGTGCTTTCATGTATTGGATTAGCTAGGAGAGTTTTTGATCTGACTTAATGGCTATGTATAAATACATAGATTGTATTAGGATTTTCAAGGATGCAATCAATATAGATCTTTCCTCCCTCGATCTCTCTTTTCTGTTCTTTCTAGTGTTATTGTTCTAGGTTCTTGAAGAAATCCTAGAGAGAGGGGGCACCTCCCTCAAGCCTAAGGAGGGAGGTACCCTAGCACAGATCTAGGTGATGATCTATAGTATGCTACACTTAGAGAACAAAAATCTCTCCATATCTATGCTAAAGATTAGGGGCTTCTGTAACATGGTATCAAGGCTTATGATGTCAAGAGAGGATATCATGATTCCTTATAATTGATATCAGAGATTGGTGATAACATGGTGATTGCACCAACATTTAGTATCAGAGCTTGATGGTGCGTGGAAGAGAAGGAGAAGTCATATAAGGTAAAATCAGAAATCTATACAAGTATTCTATAATATGTCTTAGATCTATTTTTGTTATTGTTGTGGTTTGGCCAACTGGGAGTAGTGGGTTGAAGGTGGAAGCTAAGAGGATTAATGGAAAGAATTTTTTCTGGGGTGGAAGGTTTGGGTGCATGATTTACTGATCGATCTTGGTGGAAAGGCTGAAATGTATGATAGATGATAGGCAGAGAGTGCTATAGTGTTGCAATAGTGCTTCTCTAGAGATACAGGGCTGAGAGAGGTTCCATGGTATAGCAGTCGAAAAAGGTATCTTAGTAGAAAGCATCAGGGTTCTCTATGAAGATATGCAGTGTAGGGCAGTTGATGGTTGAAGAGAAATTTTTCAAGGGATAATAGTTGAAGGAAGGCTGAAGAAGCGACTATACGTCCTTCGATTGCAAGAAGGCTAGAAAGTAGTCGGAGATGTATTCAGTAGTTCGACCAGAGCATGAATTTATGAAGCCTTGGAGGTGATAGAGATGGATGATCCATGGAGGTCCAACAGGCTAGGGTTGGGTGGCTATAAAGCAGCACAGAGATGAGTCAGAAAGCACTAAAGTGCTGCAGTAGTGCTACTCTTAAGGCATAGAGGCTGAGAGTGGCTCGATGATGCAACAGTCGAGGGAAGTATCTCGGTAGAGAGTGTCAGGGGCATCTCAAAAAGACCTGGAGCAGATCTCAGTGAGAGCTAGGAGGTCTCAAGGATCGTTAGGAGGTCTCAAGCAGTCGGGAGTGTCTTGGATCAGGTTTCTTCTATAGGAGCACCAGGGAGAGTCATGGTTTAGATGGAGGATGATTTGTATACAGCAAGAGAGGACCTAGATACCTATCAGAAGATGGTGTCGAGATGAGGTAGGAAGAACTAGAGTGTGCAATAGTATTTTCCTAGTGGCATGAGATTGAGAGAGGCTCAATGGTGCGGCAGCCGAGGAATGTATCTCAGTAGAGAGTGTTAGGAGGCATCTCAGGGAGATCGGGAGTAGGTCTTAGGGAGAGCCAGAGAGTCTTAGGAGCCTCAGGATAAGATAGATGGATCTGAGCCCATGACAGGATTTGAGTTATAGTTCCTCTAGGTGAAACTGAAGCGATAGTCGGTGTAGGGGTAGAAGAGAAGAAGGCTAGGATGGAATTCTCTAGGGTGCAGTTGCTAGATTTATAAGAGTTGGATGAGCTTCTATATTTTTCGAAGGTGCCCACGAGTTGTGGAGGTATCTAATAAGACTTTGAAGAGGGCTGCAAAATGCAGAGGATTCGAAAGGGCAGCAACGGTATTCGAGGTGCAGTGGCAGGCCCAGCAGAACAACATTGGATGATTGGCCTCGAGGGACTCGGGTACAAAGTCGGCTTCTATGGTATCAGATGAACTTCGAATATAGGTGGAGCTTCGAAGTGGTGGCTTCATAGGTGGAGAAAAAATTTGGCATGAGTTCACAGTAGAGGGGTGCAGGAGGATCGACATCCTAGCACAAGTGCTAATGATGCACAATTTCAGATGGAGTGGCATGTGTAGGTGGACAGACGTAGCTTTGAGGAGATCATATCAGATGATACAGCATGTGCTATCACAAGAATGCTATAGGTTCTCCAGGAAAGTCTAGGAAAGATGATGCAGTTGCTAAATAGAAGGGATCCTATAATCCAGGATGCCATTGAGAGCAAGTCAAGATCTTCAGCGGTGTAGGCGGTCATCCTAAAGGCCTCTAGGGTGCATAGCAGCTGAAGAGGATTGCTAGAGGTAATATTTGCACAAGGAGCTATCAAGGTGTGCAGCGATAATGGAATCATGCAGGAGGGTATTGCCAAGGGTTTGCCAAGGCTTGGCAGCACCATGATGAAGATTGTGAGGATTTATGGTGCTCCCAATCCTTGGAAGACCACGAAAGGAGTCAAGATGTTGACTCCAACAGACTATGACAGGAGTGGTCCTAGGGCTAGGACAGGAGCTGTCCTAGGATGGGGCAGTGTTTAGCCCTCAATGGGCTCAAGGGCCAAGAGTTGAGGGCCTTGAGGGGCTTGGTTGGTACTTCAGAGATCTGAAATACAAGATGGAGCAAGAAACCAAAATTGGAGCATGAAGACTGCATAAAAAAAAATTTCTACAGGTTAGCCAGCTCAGTCCAGGACTGGGTCAGCTAAAACTCAGCGCATAGGCCAAATAGAGAGGAGCACGTTCGGGACTGCAAGCTAGAACGCAACTGGGTTGGCTCCGTCTAAAACTGAGCTAATCTAGTCTCAAGTTAGCTAGTTCAATGTGAGACTAAGCCGACTTAGTCCACAGGCAAAGCTACATGAGTGTCTTTTTGGGGCTAAGATAGGGACTTATCCTAGGAGTCTTAAGGTCTGGTTAGAGAGGTCTTAAAGAGGCTAACTCATGTATGGATCGAGTTTAGATTCAGAAGATGAGAGCATGGGAGACATGGGTGTACATGAGCTCGATGAGTGCTTTCATGTATTGGGTTAGCTAGAGGAGCTTTTGGTCTAGCCTAATGGCTATGTATAAATACATGGGTTGTATTAGGGTTTTTAAGGATGCAATCAATACAAATCCTTTCTCTCTTAATCACCCTTCTCTCTTCTCTCTAGTGTTGTTGCCCGAAGTTCTTGAAGAAGCCCTAGAGAGAGGGCGCCTCCCTCAAGCCCAAAGAGGGAGGTGCCCCAGCATAGATCTAGGTGATGATCTATGGTATGCTATCCTTAGAGAACAAAAATCTCTCCATATCCATGCTAAAGATCAGGAGCTTCCGCAACATGGGATCAGGGTTTGTGATGTTAAGAGAGGATTGGCGTTCGAGTGGTACCATGGTTTCTTACAATTGGTATCAGAGATAGGTGATGCGATAGTGATTGCGCCAATAGGATCTATAAGGAGCTAGCACCCCATGCAAATCTTTGATTATCGAACCTCCGATCAATGTAGAAGCTTCATATGTAAAACCTATAGAAGCCAAACATCCTGTGTAGCTCTGAATAACAATCTCATCTATGAAATGAATACCAGAGTTCTTGACCCATGCTTAGGTATAGAGATATGATCTCTATTATATGCTAGATTCTATCTAGACCGATATTGATATGATCAATACCTATATGTCTTTTATTTTTTCATTTATACATGCCTTATATCATATCATAGATCCTAGTTTGTAGGTGTTTTATGATCTAATCATTTGAATAAATAGATTAACAGGATTAATCTAAGTCTTTTGCTTGATAATTTTTTGAAAAAATGTTGAAAAGCATGCATGAAATCCTATAAAGTTTTACACTAGGGCCAGCCCAGACGCGCGCATGGGCTGTGCAGGTGCCCAAGCCTAATGGACCACTATCCCTATCATAGCTCACACTATGTGTGTGGACGGGTCATGATCTGATAGCTCTAGAGTGAGTCAGTCATGATCAGATGGTAGGCATCAATTCTAGGCATGATGAAGTGGCTATTTGCATGATCCAATGACTTTGGAATGAGCCAGTCTTGACTGGACAGCCTTGAAAGAATCCAGCTTGATCTAGACACTATTTGGACAATCGGATGGCTTCGGTTCGAGCTGGTCATGATTGGATGGTCCAAAAGGGTTCTAGATTTGATTTATACTAGATTTTCTATTGAAACATTGCTTCTAAAATTTTGGGATCTATACAACTTTGATTGACAAGCCATTTATTACATCGGAGAGTTGGTAACGTCTTGGAGGGGCTGAGAGGCTTCTTAAGAGATTTCAAAAAGTTTTTGTGAGGATTTTAGGACTTCTTATTGAGAGACTCTTATATAAGAGTTGAGTGGTAAGTTTCTCTTATATTTGCTTGATTTTCTTTCTTTCATGGTGAAGTTTGCACGCCCCATATAGGTAGGCTTAAAGCTAATCCATATATATTTTATTATATTTGTTTGTGGTTCTTTCTTCCTCCTTTACTCATATGGTATCGACATTCACTTTCCATCGTTGTTGTGATCTTGGGTAGGTGATCTATGTTTCGTAATTAAGGGATCTACCCCAATAATGACCTCAAAGGAGACCCCCTCTTAAGAGCAAGAAGGAAACAACCAAAAACATGAGGATGGAGATGGAGAGCAATAACAGCCATCAAATAATCAACATCAAGATATAAATGAACTACCAAAAGAGTAAAGATACTAAGAACTTGTAGACTGAATTATAGGTGATCCTTGATGCGGGCGTTCTAGGACAAAGATACCTTGATTTGAAGAATCGGATCCAAAAGGTCAAGAAATCAGACTGACTACACCAAATCCTATAGGATTCTGATACTATCATATTAGAATGGTCATAACTTTTTCATCCGATGTCAGAATTTTTTTGATGATCCCAATTTGAAAAGCTCTTTTCAAGCCCTACAAGTTACATCTAATTTCGGAGCCTAATTCAACTATTTGGTAGGTCAACAAGAACCTAAAAGATTCTATAAGAGTTCATCTCTTAGTCTTTTTCTATTTTGATTAGGATTAGTATTTTGAGTCCTTGTTTATGTTTGTTAGTATTTTTTTCTCTATAAATAAGACCCTTTAGGCCAACATTGTAATTAGTTTATTTAAGTTATTAAATTAAAAACTCTAGAAGAGAGTTCTTCTTCTTCTTTGCCATTTTTTCTTTATTTTGTGCATCTTCTTTCTCTCTTCCCCAATGAACAATGTGCTAGGCTACATCAATAGGTATTAGATATTCATGATCCCTTGGCAATGATACTTTTCTACAGTCTAGATGGTGGATGCTGATCATATGAAGAACCAACCTGCAAATCAGGTGGTAGAAATTATGCAAAGAGAATGGGACCCGATGATTGAGTTCAAAGATTTGAGGAGATAGATGATCGATCTAACTATGTGTCTTGTGCAACTAGAACATCGGGATGTGAGATTCAATGCTAAACTAGAAGATCACACATCTGAGGGAGATGCTTCGGATTTTGAAAATCCTTTTCATCAGTATATTCCAAACTACTGGCATAAAAGTCATGATGATTTTTTCGAGAAATCAACCCATTGGTTCGACTCCATCAGAGTTGATCTACCTGAATATTTAAATAGTCTACAAATAGAGATGTTCCTCGATTGGATGGAAAAGATAGAGCGTATCTTTGAATATAACAAGATACCTAATGATAAGAAAGTGAAGCTTATTGCCTTAAAATTAATGGGATATGCTTCTGCTTGGTGGCAGCAATTGAAAAAAATCTGGGAGCGCAGAGGCAAGCCAAAAATTAAGGATTGATAGAAGATTACTTTGGTACCAATGAAGAAGGAAGATCTACCTTAATCAAAGCTAGAAGTCGGCATCAATCCTTTATTGAATTTTTCTTACTTGCAAGAAATTTTAGAGATTTCAATCACAAGGACGAGTTCTTTCTAGCCTAGGGAGTACAATATAGGCATCCTAGTATGAAGACACCATTTGAAGAATCGAACCTAAAAGGTCAAGAAATCGAGCTAACCGCACCAAATCCCATAGGATTCTGATATTGTCATACTAAAATGGCCATAACTTTCTCATTCGATGTCAAAATCCTTATTATGATCCTAATTTAGAAAGCTCTTTTTGAGCCCTACAAGTTATAGTTAATTTCAGAGCCTAATTCAACTATTTAATAGATCAACAAGAGCCTAAAAAATTCTACATAAGTTCATTTCTTAGTCTTTTTCTATTTTGATAAGGATTAATATTTTGAATTTTTGTTTATTTTTTTAGTATTTTTTTCTCTATAAATAAGACTCTTTAGATCAACGTTCTAATTAGTTTATTTGAGTTATTAAATTAAAAACTCTAGAAGAGAGTTCTTCTTCTCCTTTGCCATTTTTCTCTTGTTTCGTGCATCTTCTTTCTCTCTTCCCCAACAAACGTCACATTAGGCTGCATCAATTCTTTACAAGGAATTAGAATTAGAGCATCTCTTAGAGAAGCATCCAATCATCTTGCATTTATATCTCACATAAAACCTAAGAGTATTATAGAAGTTGAAAAGATTATAATTGGATGAAGGCTATGCAAGAGGAACTTTGTTAATTTGAAAGGAATTAGGTTTACATATTAGTTAGAAGATCTAGAGATCATTTGGTAATTGGCTCTTCCAATTTAATAGTAGGAATTTTTCTATCCTTGATATCCAAAATCTATTTACTGAAATTAACTAATGATATTCTGGATTTTCATCCATGTCATTATTCAATAATTGCATAAAACTTCTGAAAATAAAAAAAAAATTGTAATAGTTTATTGAATATGATCAAGTTATTGATCAGAAGATCCAAGAAGTATGATTTTTCCACCAAATGACCTTTTCTCAATGTTTGAATCTCCTATTTCCAAAATATCTTTCAAAAATCTATTGTGTGCTTCAAATTTTTATGATTTATATGAGCTTTATCTCAAATTACTAAACTTATAGATTTGATTAATCCTGCAAGCTAAGTGCCATTTTTAATTTCATATATAGAACACTTATCAACCGGAACCAGTATTTTGAATCTTGAATATGCTATTCATCCATCATGTTTCAAAACTGATGCTATTCTTAGAAAGGCAATAGTTGAAATAATTTTTCCCTTAAATCAAAATTTCAAAACTATTTTTTGCCAAATATAAATTTTATTTATTCCTTCATAACTATATACAAAAAATAATCCGCCGTTATCTTCATTCAAAGCATTAAATATAGCATCATAAATTGCTTTCCGCTCTTCATTCATATTTATCTAATAATATTAAACATTCCTATTATGGTTTATGTACGTCATAATCTAGCTCCTCTCCATAATCTACTATTTAGTTCTTCTGATATCATTTGATCAAGCATTAAAAGATTATAATCCAAAAAGAAGAATAATTTTTATTGAATAATTTCTCCAATTCAAATATAACATGATTCTTTGACTGTGATTCTAAAATTTGATCTCTAAAGGAAATGATATTATTTTTTTATTTTTAAAAACATTTTCTAGATGCTTTGAACCAAGTTTATTCCCTTTTGTCCATCCTACTGCCATACCACCATTACTAATATTAGCCAACCCAAGCATAATTAGCCCACTTGAGGACAATATTTCATAACTAAAAAGTTGGAATTTATGAAGAACAAATCAAAAAAAAAAAAAATTATTCTTCATTTCCAACCTTCATAAATTATCAAAAATCCTTTTTTCTAGCAAAAGTATAATTATATCAACAAAGGGGTTACATCAACTGTAAAATATAGACGTTTCCATGTCTATGATTTTCCAAAGAAAAGCTTAATTAATATTGAAATTATCAAAAATCTTCTTATTTAGTAAAATACAATTATAAAATCTTTACTAAAAACAATTTTTTTACTTTTCTTGATCAAGTAAAACTATTTTTTATAAAATTAGTTCTTCATTATTTATTTGTTTAATTGGGAAACCTATATAAAATTCCCCACTTTTTTCAAAATAAAACATACATCAAATTATTTTGATGTCTTGCATTCTAAAATTATCAAAAATCTTCTTATTAATCATTATAATATAATTATAATATTTTTATTGAAAATTAATTTCCTTTAAAACTAATTTTTTAGAAAATTATTTCTTCAATATTTGTTCAACTTAAAAATTAATAGAATATTCTACTATTTTCTAGAAAAATTAAAAAAATACATCAAATTATTCATCATGTCTGACCTTCTAAAATTATCAAAGAACTTCTTAGTTTGTACAATATAATTATAAAGTTTTTTATTCAAAACCAAATTTTCTCCATTTCTTGATCTTTGAAAACTTTTCTTCAAAAATATTTTCTTCATTATTTATTTTATCATGAATTAACAAAGTATTACATTGATTTTTTTAAAAAAGTACATTGAATTATTCTTTATGCTTAACCCTCAAAAATTATAAAAAGTCTTCTTATTTAGTAAAATATAACTATAAATTTCTTTTATTGGAAACTAATTTTCAAGCTTTTATTGGTATATTAAATTATTTTTTAAAAATTATTTCTTTAATTATTTGTTTTATTGATAAATTAATAGAACTTAAAAATTCATGCATAGAAACCTCAAAAAAAGGGGCGACTATGTTCCTTTTAGGCTTATCCCTTGGTTAAGGTTGATGGCTACTTCCCCCTAACCGCAAAAAAATAAAACCCTAACTCAATTCCATTTCCGATCTACCTAGCATGGTGTTGTTCTCCAACCTGCAACTCTTCATCGCTTCTTGTTTTCTCTTGTCTAGCGATAAATTACCCTTTACTACCCTCCCTACTGCTGTTCCGTTGCTCCACTGCCCTTCTTACATTTGACTTAGCAAGTAATCATCTATTCCCTCTTCCCAACAAGGCAAAGATGTTTACCCTTGCTCCTTTCCTCTTGTCTGGAAAGCTATGACTCATTTCGGTAATTCGAAGACCTCTCCTTGCTCTGCACCTCTCCTTCAAGTAAGCCCCCTACTTGATTCTCTCTGTCCCCTCTCCTCTAACTCAAGCTCTACCTAGACCCACCATTTGAGGGCTTTTGATTCCCTATCTCCCTTCCTCTCTAACACACCCTAACTAGACCCTCTAATTGGGGGTTTGGAGAACCATCCTTGAAGGATCTACTGTCTATCCTCTAAATAAGTCCCCCTACTCCTCTCTCTCCCTTCCTCTCCATTCCGAACCCTAACCCAATGCTATCCTTCTAGATCCATGATCTTCTCATCTGATCAGCATCTCCTCTCTCCTTTGCCCTAACTCCTAGCATTCCACCACTATATGCATGCCATACCATTGCGAATGTCTAAATGAAGAGCAAGGGTGCGACGATTATATGGTTGCTTGCATATTATGGTATATGATCCAGAATATGAAGCCACTTGCATGATGAAATCTATGGGACATCATGTCTGTATACTTTTTTATCCAATGGCAATTTGCATGAAGGAGGGCTCTACATTTTATGTGGTTATCCACATGTGGTTCCAGTTTTTTCTATGCAGTCTATGGAGAGAAAAAAGGAGATAAGCAATATTGTCCACCATGTGTCCCACTCATGTCCATAATAATGGTTGTTCCCCTTTAAAGAAAAATCATACCCTATCAATTGTCCATCTCTTGTTCTCATATCCCAAGTGTTGTTTGTCCCCTTTGATCTTGTCTTCTTGCACTTATCTGCTTTGATCCTCCAACTCACCTCTCTCTCCATGTAGCATCCTCCTTTTCCTCCCTTATGCCAATCCATGTCCGTCTCTCTTCGATCCTCTCTCTCCACACTCCTTTACCTCAACCACTGCACTGAACCTCCACTCCCCAACATCGTTCCATTCACCTATCTTTCCTTGCATTGTCCCTCTTCAATCCTCTATGTCAACTATCCTCTACATCCACCCAAACCCCACTACCCTTCTACTCCCCCTGGCTCTGAACCCTAACTACCACTTTATTCTTCCTTTTCCACATGATGTAGCATGGGAAGAAGAAGGCTTCCATATCACTAGTAGCAAACCCCTAATGCTCTGATGAATTCCTAAAAATTTAAGGTGAAATCAATGGAAAGAGGAACCTACAGCTTAGGGTAGGATTGGCAAAGAACTAGATGATACTGCATAGGAGGAGGAAGGTTAGCAACCCACAAATAGTTTGATGAGTTTTTAGAAATGGAAGACAAAATAATTCAAAAATCGATGAGGGAATCACTAAAAGGCTCATTGTGGATCACAAAGGAAGAAGATATCTATGAAGATCCATGCATGCGTGTATTAAGTCTCACATCGGTTATATAGTTTTTTTGTGTGAGATCTTGGATTGTTAAAAATGGCATTAGAGTTTTCCCAACTCATAGCCTATGTAGACTGGAGGATACAGTAGCATGGGTTCATTGTGTTAACCATAGGCCAATCATGATGTTTATGAATAGATATATAGATTTGGACTCTTAGCTTGACAAAGATGTTAAGCCTCACATGAGGGGAGAATGTGAGGACCCATGCATGCATGTATTTAGTCCCATATTAACTATTTGTTGGGAAGATCTTAAATACTTATACAAGGCCAAAAAATCTAAATAATATCTTCTAGCTAGCCTTTTAAGTGAGGTCTTGGATTATTACAAATGATATTAGAATTTATTTAGCCAATAACCTATATGGACTAGGAAATACTGCAGCACAGGTTATTTGGGGATGACCATGGGCTAATCATGGTATTTATGAATCAATGCAAAGATTTCACCCTTAGTCTAGCGAGAATGCTAGGGCTTAAATGGGGAAGTATGTGAGTATCCATGAAAAAGTGTATTTAATCCCACATCAGTTATTCACTAGAAAGATCTTGGAACATACGTATATAGGGCCAAAGAAAGCCAAATTAATAATCAGCTAGCCTTTTTAGATGAATTCCTAGGTTGTTAGAAATGATATCAGAGCCAATCTAGTCTATAGCCCATGTGGAGTAGGGGATACTATAGCATGGGTTCATTATATTGACTATGGACTGATCATAGTATTTATGAATGGATGTATGAAATTGGATCCTTAATCTAGCAAGGATGTTAGGACTTAAATGGAAGAAGCATGTGAGAATCCATGCATGTGTGTATTTAGTCTCATATTGATTATTTACTTAGAAGATCTTGGTACTTATATGGGGCCAAGAAATCTAAATACTATCTTTGAACAAGTCTTTTTGAATGAGATCTTACGTTGTTACAACTTCTATTTTGGATCACAATGTAGAAGAAATGCAACTAAACATGGAGATAATTCTATCCCATGATAGTTGCTTAAGAAGGAAACTACCTAAGCCTAAACCCCCTCTCATTTCTCTACATGCTGAAATTACTAGGGGGTTGGTTATGGTGAGGTACAATCCCTATCAAAGCACAACACATGCCACTTCCCTATATGGATCCCAATTTACTTTTCTTTTTTAATAATATGGTACAATCATATAACCAGCAATTGACATGTCACTACCTTCTATCAAAATGCAACACATGGCTCACCACTCTCTTCTTTAATGAGCATTTTTCACATTATAAATAGTTAAGGAACCCACAACTTTTGAGCTTCTTTTAAAAATATTATTTTTTATTATTTATTTCTAAAAGTAGCACCAAATAAAATTTATTTGTGGGATTACTATCCAATGGTGAAATCGTGGGTTAAACCCAAAATTTCACTGCCACACTGCGCAACCTCACCTCCACATTGCACCATGTCATCACCATGTCATGAAATCATGGCTTGAAGCCATAATTTCAATAAAATCATAGCTTGAAGCCATGATTTCTCTTATTCTTTTTTCTTGACCACGATCCTAAAGAAACCAGATCTAGGATTTCATGGATAGATTTTGAAATTTTTTCAAGATCATATAGCGAAAGACTTAAATAAATTAAATATTTATTTAAATAAATATGTAAACACCTAAATTTTAGATCTATTATGTGATCAAGGCATGATATTAAATCAAAAATTAAAATTAAATAAGAAAGAAAAAATTGATCAATCAACCTAGAGCTACACTACATCAAATGTAGGTATGAAGTTAATAGATTAGATCTATTACCTGAGCAAGTTAGATGCTCTAACTTGCTGATCCAAGCTTGAGGATGAAGTCATGAGTCACACATGCATCCGGCCTCTAGGAGTCATCAACACGAGGCCACGAACATGATCAAAGATCCTGATGCAGAAAATCAGCATAATATGCTAGCACTGTGCTGATCTCTCTTCGATGATTGATCCAATGCTTTCTTCTTTGAAACTTGGATACTCCAAAATACCAAAAGAAAAGAGAAAGATTTGTGATTCTAAGATACCTCTCAAAAGGTCACAAAAAGGGAGGAAGAGATCTAGAATAAAAACCCTAGAAGAAGACCCTCTTCTTCTTCTTTGTTCTTTTTCTAGACACCCTAATTTGTGTTTTCAATATCTCCACGACCCAGATTATTTTTTCTCTAAAATTTTTACACCAAAGAGGCCACTCAAATGTCTAAAATTCATAAAAATTTTAGCCAAAAATTCTATTTAAATAAAGAGATATGTAGAGTCCAATTTAGGTCAAAAACCTAGACTAGGAAGGACCAAATAAGGAAAGTTGTTGGGGCGCCCAACTCTTAGGCGCCCCCACCTTTTTTTTTTTCATGGACCAGCAAGGGTGACACACAAAAAAATGTCCTGTTTTACCATGAAAATCAAAGAGAAAAAAGAAAGAATGGGTTGGCACACTTATGGGAGGAGTTTTAGTTGACAAAGATTCTATCTCATAGAATCCTTAAGCAAAACTAATTCCCCTTTTGACTTGGTCTTCCAACAAACATCCATATGAGAAAAAGAAAGAGAGAAGGGAGGTGTGAGAAACATTGGGCATAAAGATTATTCACATAAAAACATAAAAAGAAAAGGGTGGGGCGTGAGGATTAGGTGGCACAAGGAATAGGGGGTTCTAGTCACACTAGGACTCCTATTTTGACTTGGTCAAACAAGGTCTTTTAACCAAATAAAAATAAGAGTAAACCAACCTAATTAAATAAGGCTCTAATCTATTTAAAAACTTAATTAAATTAGATTAAATCAAATTTAATTCTAATTTAATTTTTTAATTAAATTAAAAAATTAGGTTGATCTGAGTCCTAGTTAGACTAGGACTAGTTCTTCCTTGCACTTGACTTATCTAATAAGCCAATTGGATTTGATCCAATCAAGCCCAAACCAAATCTAATTAAACCATATTTACTTAGACTTAATCTCAGCCTACTGACTTAATCAAATTAAGCCATTAGTAATCAAATTGCTAATTGATCCTCCTGCAACACTTGCACTAGGTCAAAGATTAATCGTATTGATCGTTTAACCCTAAAATGATTCTAAATCGCTGATCAACCATTCGATCAAAATGTGAACTCTAATATATGTGACCTCATAGATCCGAACCTAACTCAATAGTACAAAAATAAATTTTTGTATAAATCAAAGTGACCATTTAGCAATGATATCTGACGGTCGGATAGGTCGAAAGGTGTAGAACACCATCCTTTGAACCCATGCGAATATAGTTTTCATATAATTCATCCCCTTGACCATAATGCTCATAGGATACCTCAAAATTTAACTATCAACTCTGATCAGGTTGTCCACATTGTATTTCAAAATATTAAATCCATCTGATGGATTATCCTAACCAAGGTTTTGCTATATTAAAATATAGTGATACATTCTTCTCCAACTCTTAGAGTGGTCAATTCTATCTTGATCACACTCCAACTTTGCAAGTACTTAACTATCCCCAGAAGCCTTCCATTGCTGAATTAGAAATTTAGTTGGTCCGGTACCAAAGCACAGTAAGTTGCTTGCAAGTCACTGAGGTAATCTCAGATCTAAGGGATACTTATACCTATATCCCATCAAAGATATTCTCAACAGTAGAATGCTTTGGAGTTGGTCACGTTCAATGATGATGTACCCATACATCTCACCTGTATGCCATACCAGTGTCTCCACACTCTTTAGTTAAGAGGACAATCAACCTATATGGTATATAGCGACCTATGCTCGATAGATGCTGTCATCCTAATTAACAACCTATCATTTGATCGTAAACAAATTTAAGAACAATCGATAAATCCTCTCTTTATCAAAACTAAATAGTCCTAAGGACTTCATCACAATAATGGAGTTCATTAGAAGATATAAATTTATGATGAAAAAAGATACCAAAATATTTTTTATTAATTAATAAATCGATTAGAATATCTCAACCATCAACAGACTGATGATTGACTTTGGAACATAATTTTAAACAACTCCCACTTATCCTAAAGCCACTCGGCACAGTATCTAATATCCATCTTCAACTTATGGTTGTCGAACTTTCTGATTTTTAGGGCTTTAGTGAAGAGGTCGGCTAGGTTCTCCTTTTTATTGATCTTCTGAAGGTCGACATCACCACGATCCATGAACTCATGGACCAAATGAAAGCGACGTAGAATATGCTTTGTCTGCTGGTGTGCCTTTGATTTCTTTGATTGAGCTATGGCGCCAGTGCTATCGTAGTAGAGAAGGACTGGACCATCAATAGAGAGTGCTACTTCGAGCTTGGTGATGAACTTTCTTAGCTACATAGCTTTGTTTGCTACATCTGATGCTACCATGTACTCTACTTCGCAAACAGAGTTAGCCACTGTATGCTGCTTGGAACTTTTCCAGTAGATGACTCCATCATTTAGAGTAAAAATATACCCCAACACACTTTTATTGCCATCATGGTCAGATTGAAAGTTAGAGTCTGTAAACCCCACAAGCTTCAGATCTGACTTACCATAAATCAACCTTTGGTCCTTAGTATTTCTTAAATACTTTAGAATGGTTTTAACCACCTTTCAATTATTTTCTCCAGGGTTAGACTGTTATCTAGTCACTACTCCTAATGAATATGCCACATCTAGTCTCATACATGTCATTGCATACATAATAGACCCCACTGTCAAAGCATAAGAAATTCTACTCATACACTCTCTCTCTTTAGGAGTTGTCGAACAATCCTTCTTAGAGAGAAAAATTTCTTGGCCTATCGAAAGATAGCTCTTTTTAGAATTCTCCATGCTGAACCTCTTCAGCATAGTTTCTATGTACGTAGACTAGGATATACTAAGCATCATTTTAGATCTATCCCTATAGATCTTCATCCCTAGGATGTAGGATGCTTCACCTAAGTGCTTCATGGAGAACTGTACTGATAATCAAACTTTTATTCCTTATAGTGCAGAGATGTCATTCTCGATTAAAAGAATGTCATCCATGTACAAAATAAGGAATACCACTACTGAACCATTTGCCTATTTATAAATGCAAGATCCTTTTCCGTTCTTAATGAAGTCATACATTTTGATCACTTTATCAAAATGCATGTTCTAACTCCAAGATGCCTGCTTTAATGCATAAATGGATCTGTGAAGCCTACACACCTTAGACTCATCTATAGATGTAAATCCCTCAGATTGTATCATATACACCTCTTTGATTAGCTCTCCATTTAGGAAAGCCATCTTCACATCCATCTGCCAGATCTCATAGTCCAGGTGGGCAGCTATTACAAGCATTATCCGAATGGATTTAAGAATTGCCACTGGGGAGAATGTCTCATCATAGTAAATACCATAACATTGACGATACCCCTTGGCAATCAGATGGATTTTATAGGTCTCCACCTTTTCGTCTGTGCCTCTTTTCTTTTTGAATACCCATTTACACCTAATGGATTTAATCCCTTTAGGTGGGTCAACAAATGTCCATGCATCATTGACCTTCATGGAATCTAATTTGGATCTCATGGCTTCTAGCCATTTCTCAAAGTTGGATCTCTACATCGCATCCGTATAAGTGATCGGGTCCTCATCGTTCTCATCGAGTTCGATGGAATCACCATCCTAGATCAAAAATCTATAGTATCTATCCGGATGGTGCGGTACTCTATCGGATTACCTTAATGGTGTGGGTTTACTAGGCTTCAGATCTGATCTGATCAAATCCAACTTAGGTTCAATATTCTGTGTCAGACTTTCTATTTATTGAACTTCATCAAGTTCAACCTTAGAGGCAATAGTTCCTTCACCAAAAAACTCCTTTTCTAAAAAGGTTGCCCTAAGGCTGACGAACACCTTTTGTTCATCAGCATGATAGAAATAGCATCCTTTGGTCTCTTTTGGGTACCCTATGAATGTACACTTGTCAGACCTAGGTCCATGTTTATCTGTAATTAATCATTTGACATAAGTCGGGCACCCTCAAACCCTAAGGTGTGAAAGTACTAGCTTACGTCCTGTCCATATCTCATATGGGGTTTTAACTATAGATTTACTTGAAACTCTATTTAATAGATTACAAGTCGATTCGAGTGCATATCCCCAGAAGGATATCGGCAAGCTAGCAAATCCCATCATAGATCAAACCATGTCTAATAGAGTCCGATTCCTCCTTTCAGACACACCATTATGTTGTAGTATTCTAGGAGGAGTTCATTGAGAGAGAATCCCATTTTCTCCTAGATATGCGAGAAACTCACTAGAAAGGTATTCTCCTCATCGGTCAGATTGAAGAGTTTTAATACTCTTTCCAGTTTATTTTTCTACTTCACTTCGGAATCGTTTGAACATTTCAAAAGAATTTGACTTATGTTTCATCAGATAGACATATCCATATCTGGATAGATCATCAGTGAAAGTGATAAAGTAGACATATCCACCTCTGACATTTATGCTCATTGGTCCACATACATCAATATGTACTAGACCTAAGAGCTCATTGGCTCTCTCATCTTTTCTAGTAAAAGATGACTTGGTCATTTTACCAAGAAGACAGGACTCACAGGTTGGAAGTGATTCACAATCACTGACTTGGAGGATTCCCTCTTGAGTCAACATGTTTATCTTATTCTTGTTTATATGACCTAGCCTACAGTGCCATAAGTAGATATCTGATATACTATCTAATCTAGGATGCTTGCTAGTAGAATAAACTACATTAATAGATTGTGATAACATATATACACCATTATTCAATTATCCATAGAAAGCAGTAACACCAGTCATAATGATATTACAAACTCATTTTTTTATTAAAATTTCATAATTGTTCATGATAAAAAGATCTATAGAAATGATATTTAAAAATAAACTAGGACACAAATGACAATCACTAAGAACAATGGCATGAGATTTAGATACATATTTCAAAATTTTTAAAGCTAGAACAAGAACTGATCTTCCATCTCCAACGTTTAGAAATCTCTCATCTTGCTCGAATGTTCTACTAACCTACAACCCCTGCAATGAATTGCAAATATGGTAAGGGCTACTGGTATCCAATACCCAGTCAGTAATATCACAAATAGAAAAATTATAAGGAGTTATCATATAAATATTTTGCCCAGTAATAGCTAATTTCTTTCTCTGCCAGTTTAGATCCAGAGAGGCAATGTACTGAGGATAGTTCTTCTTTCAGTGCCCTTAGTTCTTACAAAAAAAGCATTCAGCTTGACTCTTATCAGGCTTAATCTTTCTGGTCTAGCTCTGCACTAATATCCCAGCCTGAACTTGCACCTTTTTTGTTTTCTTCTTCTTGTTCTTCTTTTCCTTCCTAAAGAATCGAGAACCAGAAGATGAACCTCCCACTAAGTTCACTAACTCTTTATGGAGCTTGTGATCCTTCTTAAAGTTCTGAAGCAACCCCAATAAGCCATGGTAGTTTACTTCAAACTTTGTCATTTTGTAATGAGTAAGGAAAGGGAGATAGGACTTTCGCAGGGAGTTTAGTATTGCATCTTTTCCAAGTTGTTCATGCAAGAAAAAGTCGAGTTTGCTCAATCACTTTATCAGCTCGATCATGTAAAGTACATGATCAGTGACAGAGGCTCCATCCTGCATTCTAGCATTAAAGATGGCGTAACTAGTCTTATGCCTCTCAATGTCATTGGGTGTGCAAAAAGAATCCTCCAACACTTGGAGCATTTCATTTGGCTGAGCCATCTCAAGCCTACAACTGAACTCATCGCTCATCGCAACCAGCATAATGCAGCGCACCATGGTTCGACTTCTAATAAGTGTCTCTAATTGTTCCACGTGCATTGGTAGCTAGCTCCTCAGGAGTAGGATCCATCAGTATATATAGGATCCGTTCATGCTTCAGGACAATCTTCAACTTTTGGTACCAGCTACCGAAGTTGGATCCCACTAACTTATCATTATCTAACAATGATCGAAGTGATAGGAAAGTGGCCATGTCTGCACAAAGAAAAATCAAAACTTAATTAGTAATTGATTCATTAAATCTAAAGATTTGGACTTTAATCAAAAGATTTCTTTCACTATTTTATTCGAATTGGTAGCCTCTACCTCCAATTCGAAAAACTACCATAATTTCATAGTGGATACTAGAATCCACATAGACTGCACACGAGCCCAACTTTGGTTGGCCAACCCATGTACATCAAGGATAAGTTCATAACCAATTGTTTCTTCAAATAATTTTTAGTAACTAAATTTTGCCCCAGTCCCTGACCAATTGGCATTGGCCTTCTTAGAAAAGGGTCCAGTTAGGTCCAACCATTAACATGACCATACTTAACCCATCTAACCAATGAATGATCAAGCCCAACTTTGGTTGGCCCATTTGACCACCATTTAGAAAGATGTATCAAAGAGATCATATAATGAATAATAATTCCATCAACCGATAAGCACCAAGCCTTTGGGCCTCCAATGATTATCCAACTAATGGATCCATTATCATTCATTTTAATGGGAGGCTATGATCCAGTCATCATATAACTATTTTATTTTAGAAACCTAATAATTTTAAAAGATTTATTTATAGAAGTGAGTAGGTCAGATTAATCAGCTTGTCATGATCATCCCACTAGCTTCACCAAGTCAGCTTAAAGGAGACCCCTAACAGGCTAGTCTAGGCGCACCTAAATCAGTCACACTAATTTACCTAGCTAACATGGATCAGCTCGAATAGCCAAGTGATTCAATCAAAACATAATCTAACCAAAAGGCCAGGTAAGTTCGATCGATGGAAGGGTCTGCCAAAGCTTGCCTTAGACACCATCAAAAATAGCCAAGTAAGCAAGCTGCCAATTAAAAACCACTGATCTGATTTACCTTAAACACCAACTGGTTTAATTAGTTTCAATTAGATCAATCAAACAGTTTGTGCTAGACTGCGTAGTCAAGAATCAAGTCCATCTTGGGTCTTGTTAAAGACATGGACTTGACCAACTACAACTATTATAATTGATCTAGAGAATCCTTGACCTAATCTAAGATAATAATTGATTAGATTTAGTCAATTCTCTAATTAAGTCCATTCTTTAATCTAACGCTAGGTCTAATTCAATTAATGGACCTAATCCCCACTATTGGAGATCAATCCCGCTCCCGTCGAAGTCTAGTCTGATGATTAGTCTAAAGCAAATGGTAATCACGGAAGAGCTTTAATCGAGAATTCTATCTCCAATGGCCAAACCCCAGTCGAACTCCTTTCGAACTTCAACCGAACTCCTTTTGAACTTCACCCTCAATCAAACTCCTCCAGAAGCCAAACTCCTTCTAGATCTATCCTTCAATCGAATGCCTACAGAAGTCAAACTCCTTCTAGGTCTCTCCTTCAGTTGGATTTTTTCATCAGCCGAACTTCTTCCAGACTTCTCCTTCAGCTGGATTCCTCTAGGAGTCGAACTCCTTCTGAATTTTTTCTTCAGTCAGATGCCTCCAATAGCCGAACTCCTTTTGGACGTCTCCTCTAATTAGATTCCTCCAGGAGCCAAACTCCTTCCAGATCTCTTCTTCAGTCAGATTCCTTCAGGAGCCGAACTCCTCCCTCAGTCATACTCCTCCAAGAGTTGAACTTCTTTTGGATCTCTCCTTTAGATGGATGCCTCCAGGAGCTGAACTTCTTCTGAACTTCACCCTCAGTCGGACTCCTCCAGGAGTCGAACTCCTTCTGGATCTCTCCTTCAGTTGGATGCCTATAGGAGCCAAACTTCTTTCGGATCTCTCCGTTAGTCGGATTTCTCCATTTGTTGAACTCCTTTCGGACTTCTCCTTTAGTTGAATTCCTCCAGAAGCTAAACTTCTTTCAAATTTCTCCTTCAATCAGATGCCTCTAGGAGCCAAACTCCTTTTGGACTTCTCCTTCAGTCAGATTTCTCTAAGAGCCGAACTTCTTTCGGATCTCTCCTTCAATCGAATGCCTACAGGAGTCGAACTCCTTTCAGATCTCTCCTTTAGTTGGATTTCTCCATCAACCAAAATCCTTTCGGATCTCTCCTTTAGTTGGATTCCTCTAGGAGCTGAACTCCTTCTAGACTCCTCTCTCAATTGGACTTCTTTAGGAGCTAAACTTCTTCCAAATCTCTCCTTCAGATGGATGCCTCCAGGAGTCGAACTTCTTTTAGACTTCATCCTCGGTTGGACTCCTCCAGGAGCCAAACTTCTTCTAGATTTCTCCTTCAGTCAAGTTTCCTTTAGGAGTCCAAACTTCTCTAGAATTGATGTATGTCAAAGCTCTTCACCAATCAATGCATGCTTCCTCCGAACTTCGACTATTAAATATCAATGAACGGCCACATCATGACAATGGAAATCTCTCTCCATAATAAATTCTACATGGCTCCGAGCAGCCCACTACTTGACAGTTATGACCATCACTATCAGTCTACTACAGGCTCCATCTATAAAAAGAGATCCTCCAGATATGTTTTCTCTAAGCTCTCTTCTTCTTCCTAAAATTTTATTGAATTCTTGCCTGAGCACTCCTTTTCTATTGGCTAGAAGAGCTGACTTGATCATCGAAGGATCCTGTCAGAGCTACCACCACCAACTTTGGATGGAACTTTATTTTGCAGATCACCGACGGTGACCTCTTCCTCCTCGACTCCAGCTCGATCCGGTGTCAACCAAATTTTACACCAACAGAATTGACGCTAGAGAAAGGACCCTCTATTTCTGAGGTATCTTTGTTCTTAAAGAAGTGCTCAGCCGATCCTTTGGATCTTCTTCTCTAAGATCCATTTCCATCCTCTCCCTCAATCCCATGAAATGCCTCCAAAGAAGGCAACTACTGAAGATCTATCGCTTCTACCATTAGATCTGGGCTAGATCTATCTATCCTTGCTCCATCGTCGGTACTTCAACCTCCTCCATCGACGGCCATGGTAGATCCGGAGTAGTTCAACCTACTGATGCAGGAGGTTCAGGGCCTCACTGAGATGGTGCAAGCCATGCGGCAGCCTTCGATGATGATTCTGCTAGAAAATCTATCATTAGGATGCCAGGAACTAGTTCCAAGGAAGAGTACTTGGGCTAGCATATCTATCGCCCTTGGAAAGGAGAAACAGAGAGCAAAGGATCCTTGTTCGGATCATGATTCTTCTTTGGAAGAAATCTTTTTCATCTACAGTCAAAAGTCTTTCAAGATCTGCGATCAAGATGACGTCCTCGATCAGAAACTATGGAAGATGGATCAACGGATTGAGGAGCTCTACCACATCACCCCAGCTCATCATGACAATGTCCGCACCGATCCCCCTTTCTCTCTCCAAATTATGCAAGAATCCATTCTGCCGAACTTCGAGCTTCCTCTAGTTTGAAAGCTATGATGGAACCACTAATCTGATCGATCATCTGGAGGCCTTTCGAACTATGATGCTGCTATATGGCACACTAGATGCCATCTTATATCGAGCTTTTTCGTCTATCTTGAAGGAAGTAGCAAGAAACTGATACTCGATATTGAAGTCGGGTATGATCTTCTTCTTTGACCTGATGAGTCATTAGTTTACAGCTCACTTCATCAGTAGTCAATGTCCATGCCGAAGTTTGAATTCTCTGATGAATATCAGAAAAGATTGAATGAAATTATTTAGCATCACTGGTAGAAGGCCGAATGAAATTCGACCATGCTTCGAGTCTCCCCCTGAACACGAGCGAGCCCGAACTCCTCTTCAAACTCATCATCAAAGAAGCCCTGACAGAAGGGCATGAAGAAGTCTTCCTAGAAGGTTTCATAACTATGCCCCCCTCAATGCTCCACAGATGCCGGCCTAAAGTAAGAGAAGATCAGCCAAGGATGCTACTATAGCTAGAACCACCAATGAGGGAGGAACAATAAGAAGATCAGTCGCCTCTCGGTATCATCAAGGCTATCTCTGAGAGGCTTAGTACTTCGATGAGCTACCATCTCTCAACCTTAAAGATAGAGAAAGCTTGTCCAAAATTGGGAAGGCCAATATGAAGTAGAGGAGGTCTTTCGATTCAGAACTTATCGTCTAAAGGAGCTTGAAAGAATAATGCTCCCACGATCTTGAAACTCAAAGAATCTGAGAATGTACTACTGATAATTTTTCTTCAATAAAACTCCTCTATTTCATCATTATTGTTTCTCGATGCAAAAACTATGTGACGATAGGAAAGAAGCAATCAATAGTGGCCATGTTAGGAACAGGAGGAGAACCTCATCCTAACATGAGCAAGTCGAAGGTCTCCTTCATTTTAGACGAGATGAGGGAAGAGGCCCTGACAATGGTCCTTATGTGCCCCTACAGTCCATTAGGAATAGGAGAAGAACCTCATCCTAACACAAGCAAAGTCGAAGACCTCATTCATTTTAGATGAGATGATGGAAGAGGCCTTGATAACGGCCCTTATGTGCCCCTACAGCCCGTTAGGAATAGGAGGAAAACCTCATCTTAACACGAGCAAAGTCGAAGGCCTCGTTCATTTTAGATGAGATGAGGGGACAGGCTCTAACAACGGCCCTTATGCACCCCTACAGCCTATTAAAAATAGGAGAAGAACCTCATCCTAACATGAGCAAAGTCGAAGATTTCATTTATTTTAGATGAGATGGGGGAGAGGCCCTGACAATGGTCCTTATATGCCCCTACAGCCCATTAGAAATAGGAGGAGAAGCTCGTCCTAACATGAGCAAAGTTGAAGGCCTTGTTCATTTTAGACGAGATGAGAAGAGGAGATAAGATCTCCCCCAAGCTTCAACTTCAACATCAATAGAAGATAAGATTTTCTTCAACCTCGACTAGAGATAAGATCTCTTCCGAGCTTTAACTTCTACGTCAACGGGAGATAAGATCTCCTTCAACCTCGACTGAAGATAAGATCTCCTCCAAGCTTCAACGTCTACGTCAACAGAAGATAAGATCTTCTTCAACCTTGGCTGGAGATAAGATCTCCCCTAAGCTTCAACATCTACGTATCTCCTTCAATCTCGGCTAGAGATGAGATCTTTCCTGAGCTTCAACGTCTACGTCAATAGGAGATAAGATCTCCTTCATCCTCGGCTGGAGACAAGATTTCCCAATAGCTTCAACTTGAACTTCAACCTCGACTAGAGATAAGATCTCCTCTGAGCTTCTACGTCTACATTAACAGGAGATAAAATCTCCTTCAACCTCGATCAGAGATAAGATCTCCTCCGAGCTTTAATGTCAATAGAAGATAAGATCTCTTTCAACCTCAACTGAAGATAAGATCTCCTCCGAGCTTCAACTTCAACGTCAACCTCGGTTGGAGAAAAGATCTCCCCCGAGCTTCAACCCTTCAATAGGAGATAAGATCTCCCCCAAGCTTCAACCTAAACGGATGCAGAGTCTGGAAGAGGACTTCGACAATCATCTTTTTTATACTCCCTTTCTTCAAATTTTGAACTCAGAAGTGGGGGGACTATTATTGGGAAAAAATTTCGCTCCCATCGAAGTTTAGTCTGATGATTAGCTTCATGCAACTAGTAATCATGAAAGAGCTTCAATCAAAAATTCTTTCTCCAGCGATCGAACCCCAGTCGAACTTCTTTTGGACTTCAACCGAACTCCTTTCGAACTTCACCCTCAATCGGACTCCTTTAGGAGCCAAACTCCTTCCAGATCTCTCCTTCAGTCAGATTCCTCCAAGAGCCGAACTACTTTCGGATTTCTCCTTTAGTTGGATGCCTACAAGAGCCGAACTCCTTCTAGATCACTCCTTCAGTCAGATTTCTCCATCAGCCAAACTCCTTCCAGACTTCTCCTTCAGTCAAATTTCTTCAGGAGCCAAACTCCTTCCAGATTTTTCCTTCAGTCAGATGCCTCCAAGTTCCAAACTTCTTTTAGACATTTCCTTCAATCAAATTCCTCCAAGAGCCAAACTCCATTCGGATCTCTCCTTCAGTTGAATTTCTTCAAGAGCCGAACTCCTTCCAAACTCCTCCCTCAATCGGACTCCTCCAGGAGCCAAACTTCTTCTGGATCTCTCCTTTAGATAGATGCCTCCAAGAGCCAAACTCCTTCTGGACTTCACCCTCAGTCGAACTCCTTCAGAAACTGAACTTCTTCTGGGTCTCTCCTTCAGTTGGATGCCTATGGGAGCTGAACTCCTTCCAGATCTCTCCTTTAGTTGGATTTCTCCATCAGCCAAACTTCTTCCAAACTTCTCCTTCAGTCGGATTCCTCCAGGAGTTGAACTCCTTTTAGATTTCTCCTTCAGTCAGATGCCTCCAGGAGCTGAACTCCTTCCAAACTTCTCCTTCAGTTGGATTCCTTCAGGAGCCAAACTCTTTCTGAATCTCTTCTTTAGTCAGATGCCTATAGAAGTCGAACTCCTTTCGGATCTCTCCTTCAGTCAAATTTCTCCACCAGTCGAACTCCTTCCAGACTTCTCCTTCAGTCGGATTTCTTTAGGAGCTGAACTTCTTTCGAATCTCTCCTTCAGTCGAATTCCTCCAAGAGTCAAACTCCTTTCAGACTCATCCCTCAGTCAGACTCTTTTAGGAGCCAAACTTCTTTCGGATCTTTCCTTCAGATGGATGCCTCCAGGAGCCAAACTCCTTCTGAACTTTCACCTCAGTCGGACTCCTCCAAGAGCCAAACTTTTTTTGGATTTCTTCTTCAGTCAAATTCTCTTTAGAAGTCCGAACTCCTCTAGAATTAATATATGTCCAAACTCTTCACCATCCAATGCCTGCTTCCTCTGAACTTTGACTATTAAATCTCAACGAACGGCCATATCACGATAATGGACACCTCTCTCCATAATAAACTCCATGTGGCTCTAAGCGGTCCACTATCGGACGATTACGACCGTCACTATCAATCTACTATAGGCTCTATCTATAAAAAAGAACCCTCCAAATACGTTTTCTCTAAGCTCTCTTCTTCTTTCTAAAATTCTATTGAATTCTTGCTTGAGCACTCCATTTCTATTGGCCAAAAGAGCTGACTTGATTATCGGAGGATCCTATCGGAGCCACCACCACTGACTCTAGATGAAACTTTATTTTGCAAGTCACCAGTAGCGATCTCTTTCTCCTCGACTCTAGCTCAATCCGACGTCAATCAGATTCTACACCAACATCCACTAATCCATTTAACCCAATGTGTTGTGATTTGTGTTTTAGGATCTTCAATTCATAATCCTAGATCCTAATCAATCAACTTCTTAATTCTCAATTAAGTTTTGGACTGAGGGTTGGGGTTTGACTTTTCAAAAATGATTTTCATATTTGTAAAATATTTTTATAACATAGTTCTATCAACCAAGTTGCATGTTTGATTCATAATCAATATGCAAGTAAAATAAATATAAAATTGCTTTAGATCTAATCTAAATAGATTCATATAATTGAAATAGTTTCAATAATAATCAATCATAAATTTTCCTAGATCAAATCTAAAATATTTATGATGATTGAAATCAGATTAAAATACTTTTAATCAGATCATAAAATCTCTTAGATCTAATCTAAAATTTTATGATCAATATTTTAAATCAGCACGTACTAGGACAACCTATTCACTGTAATGGATAAACCTTAGAGTAGGACAACCTTATAGCAATCCGTGCAATCTAAAATATTTTATTTTTAGATCTAAAACTATTTTAAATTTATTAAATTATAGTAAAATTAGATTAAATCTAATAAATTTATGATTAGAGTCAGATCATCACGAACTAGGACAACATTTTCATTGTAAGGGATAAACCTTACAGTAGGACAACCTTATGGCAGTTCATAAGATTTAAATTTTTTTAATTTTAAATTTAATAATTATATTATAAATTAGATCTAATCTAAAAAATAATCTAAATATGTATAAAAATTATGTAACAAGAACCTAGCTTTGATACCAATTGAAGGAACCAGATCTAGGTTTTAATGGATAGATCTTGAAATTTTTTCAAGATCATGCAGCGAAAGACTTAAATAAATTAAATATTTATTTAAATAAATATATAAATATCTTGATCTTAAATTTATTACATGATCAAGATATGATATTAAATTATAAATTAAAATCAAACAAAAAAAAAGATTGATCAAATCAATCTAGATCATACTACATCAAATGCAGGTATGAAGTTAATATATCAGATCTATTATCTGAGCAAGTTAGACATTCTAACTTACTGATCCAGGCTTGAGGATGAAGTCATGAGCCGCACATACATCTGGCCTCTAGGAGTTATCTATATAAGCCCACAAATATGATCAGAGATTCTGATGCAGAAAATCAGCACAATATGCTAGCACTATGTTGATCTCTCTTCGATGATTGATCCAATACTTTCTTCTTCAAATCTTGGATACTCCAAAATACCAGAATAAAAAAAAGGATTTATGATGCTGAGACTCCTCTCAAAAGCTCACAAAAAGGGAGGAAGAGATCTAGAACAAAAATCCTAGAAGAAGACCCTCTTCTTCTTCTTTGTTCTTTTTCTAAACATCCTAATTTGTGTTTTCAATATCTCCACGACCTAGACAATTTTTTCTTTAATTATTCTACAACAAAGAGGCCACTCAAATGTCTACAATTCACAAAAATTTTAGCCAAAAATTCTCTTTAAATAAAGAGATATATAGAGTCCAAGTTAGGTCAAAAACCTAGACTAGGAATGACCAAATAAGGGAAGTTGTTGGGGCACCCAACTCTTGGGTGCCCCCACCTTTTCCTTTTGCTGTGGATTAACAAAAGGGGCACAAAAAAAAATATCCTTTTTTACCATAAAAATTAAAGAAAATAAGAAAAGATGGATCGGCACACTTATGGGACGAGTTTTGGTTGACAAGGATTCTAACTCATAGAATCCATAAGCAAAACTAATTTTCCTTTTGACTTGGTCTTCTAACAAACTTCCATATGAGAAAAAGGAAGAGAGAAGGGAGGCATGAGAAACCTTGGGCATGGGGATTATTCATGTAAAAATATAAAGAGAAAAGGATGGGGTGTGAGGATTAGGTGGTGCAAGGAATAGGGAGTCCTAGTCACACTAGGACTCCTATTTTGACTTGGTCAAAAAAGGTCTTTAAACCAAATAAAAATAAGAATAAACCAACCCAATTAAATAAGACCCTAATCAATTTAAAAACTTAATTAAATTAAATTTAATTTTAATTTAATTTTTTAATCAAATTAAAAAATTAGGTTGATCCGAGTTCCAGTTAGACTAGGACTAGTTCTTTCTTGCACTTAACTTATCCAATAAGCCAATTGGACTTGATCCAATCAAGTCCAAACCAAATCTAATTAAATCATATTTAATTAAACTTAATCTTAATCTACTGGCTTAATCAAATTAAGTCAATTAGCAATCAAATTGCTAATTGATCCTCCTATAATACTTGTATTAGGTCAAACATTAATCGTATTGATTGTTTAATCCTAAAATGAATCTAAATCGCTAATCAACCATCCGATTGAAATATGAACTCTAATGTGTATGACCTCATAGGTCCAAACCTAAGCTGGTAGTAAAAGAATAAATTTTTGTACCAATCGAAGTGACCATCTAGCAATGATACCGAATGGTTGGATAGATCGAAAGGTATAGAACACCATCCTTAGAACCCATGTGAATATAGTTTCCACATAAGTCATCCCCATGACCATAATGCTTGTAGGACACCTCAGCGTTCAACTATCAATTCTGATCAGATTGTCCATATTGTTTTTCAAAATATCAAATCCATCTGATAAATGATCCTAGCCAAGATTTTGCTATATTGAAATAAAGTGATACATTCTTCTCCAACTCTAGGAATGATCAATTTTATCTTGATAACACTCCGACTTTGCAAGTACTTGACTATGCCCAGAAGTCTTCTATTGCTGAATTAAAAATTTAGTTAGTCCAGTACCAAAGCATAGTGAGTTACTTGCAAGTCACTGAGATGATCTCAGGTCTAAGATACTTATACCTATATCCCATCAGAGACATTCTCGATAGCAGAATGCTCTAGAGTTGGTCATGTTCAATGATGATGTACCCATACATCTCACCTGTATGCCATACCAGTGTCTCCACATTTCTTGGTTAAGAGAATAACTAACCTATATGGCATATAGCGATCTATGCTCGATAGACGCTATCGTCCTAATTAACAGCCTATTATTTGATCGTAAATAAATTTAAGGACTAATTGATAAATTCTCTCTTTATCAAAACTAAATAATCCTAAGAACTTCATCACAATAATGGAGTTCATTAGAAGATGTAAATTTATGATGAAAAAAGATGTCAAAATATTTTTTTTTAATTAATAAATTAATCATAATATCTCAATTGTCAATAGGCTGAAGATTGGCTTTGGAACATAATTTCTAATAGATCTCCCCTATTCCCCATCTCTTCGACCTCCTACTCCCCATCCGACCCCCCTTCTCATCAAATCACCGCCCTTTGGCCCCCATCTGGCCACACCCTACTCCCTTGTCATCATATCACCAACCTTCTGCCCCCATTCAGCCCTACCATGCTCTCCATTCTTTTCTCTATTTGGCCTCCATCTGGCCTGATTGTGCTCCCCATCCACTCCTCCAACAAGCCATAATGTTCCTTGCTCCTCTAAATGGCCCACTCTTTGCCTCTCGTACCACCCTTCTTGTTCCCCACCTTAAGTCAATTTTTTATTTACATATTATTTTTTATTATTTATTTTTAAAAATATGGTAAATAAAACTTAAATAAAGTCAAAATCTAGCTAAGTTAAAGGACCAGTCTCAAACTTTTAGAAACAAAAAAAATATCATTAAACTCAAACTGGTAGATAATTTTTTTGTTTTGAACTAGAGTGCAAGTTAGGTGGATTAGATTGGGTTAATGATAAAATGTAGTATCCAACATCTAAATCTCCCAACCCTAATCCAAGACAATCTAGCTTTAAGTTGTGTTATGTTGATTGGGTTAAATTTGATTGAATTTATCCTAAGAAAATTTGATCATTTATGTTGTATTAGAATATATTGGAGTAATACATTGATTATTCATTAATTATGATAGTACAGTAAAGTATAAATTAGAATGGTTCAAGTCATAAAGCCATATAATATATGAGTAATCGATATAAAATAAAAATATTAATTATTTATTATATGTACAACAAGTTGGGTCGGGTTAATCCCAGTTGTCTTGGATTTGGTTAGCTTGGAGGTCAAACCTAACTCAATCTTACCTGAGGTGAAGTTGGGATTAATTTTTGAATCACCCATATTCATAAAGACCGATGGAGGGTTTGGTGGACAAGTTCAAGTTAAGCCCAAATCAAGTTCCATATCTAGTTTTAATTGAAGCGAGCTTCCAATGGAAGTCTTGACTTCTAGATAATGGCAAAGCAACATCAATCTTGTACTGTACATCAAATTCGAGTTAGTTGCTAATACTATAAATGTCTTACTTCAAGCTACATCTAGAAGTTGATGAGAATATGATTCATTCTAGCAAGCATACACCAACTTGAATAATATTCTCATCAACTTGAATAATACACCAAAGTAAGACATTCATATAAATGTCTTCTATGTAGATAGAAGAAAAAATAGAATAATGATAATATATAGATATCCTACTATTGTGTAGTCAACAATATTGAAACATGAACCTATTCTAAATATCGAAGATGAAGATATTGAGATTATCTTTTCAACTATAAGTTTGCATTGTTGTTTATCCAGTATAGAGTTGTACCTAGATGTGCAATCCATTGAAGACACCAAACATGATCCTAATCAGGACGATTATGAAGTAGTGGATCGGGACATAGGAATGATAACTAAGGAAACCGAATAGATTGGAGCCTCTAGTTCCTACGTGGTCGATAATATCCCAGTGAATACCCGTTCAAGACATTTAGAGGATTAGTTTCCTATAATAGATAGTAATGTATCAAATACTATTATCAGACAAGCTTCAATTTACATAGTTGCTAATTATGTGATTCATATAGATAATCAACTATTTAAGAAAGATAATGTTCCAAGTGAAAATGATATGGATGATGATGCTCAGCAAGATGGTACATCACATGATGTAGAGTGCCCACCTAATGTAGAGCATCCAAATTTTTTAGTATTTGAAGTTCCTTCTAGGACATTCAAGAGTATTGATTGGGTGGCTACTAATGTATCAATGTCTTCTATGTTGTAGGCATAGTGTAGCACCTAGAAAAGAGGTAATGAGTTTTATAAAGGACTCTATTTTACGAATAAGGTAGAACTATAAACTATAGTAAAAAAGTATTCCATTGACACATATTATAAATTTAAGGTTGAGTCAGAGCCAAAGCTTTGGATGGTTAAATATAAAAACAGGAAGTTGGGATGCAATTCGATGCTTTGATTGACTAAGTGATATGTGTTGATAAAAATATCTCAAGTTCAACCCATAATAACCCAGAGAGGAGACCACGACATGATGAAGTCCATAGGAGGGTGTGGCCTGTAGGCAGGATGCATGGCCTAGATGTAAGAGCGCATGGCCTAGGCAAGCAAGACGCGTGACCCAAACATGCAACCCAAGATGTGCGACCGCGTGGTCTAGGATGCATGCCATGCGGTCCAAGATGCATGGCCATGTGGTCTACATGTGGTCCACGCACCCAGAACTTATTTTCATGCAGTCCACACCCCCGCATGGACCCTTACTAGCTCATGGCCACTTTATGCGGTGCATGGAAAATAGTTGCATTATTGGATGACCCTCGGATGTTGTGGCTTGATCTTGTGGCTGTGAGAGGCTTTTGAGTCCTAACCAAAGATTAAGACTCTGATTGGACCTAGATCTAGACTCTATTTTAGGCCTTTAAGAGGCCCTAATTAATGAAATAGCAGGAAAGTCGATAGCAGAGTATTGGGGTTGGCAGAGACTGTAAGTAGTGATTGGGAGGTGCTGACAAAAAGTAGAAGCAGGGGCTTCAGATAGATTGCTAGGCAGCAGTCATTGCTATAGGGGTCTGCTAGAGAGAGAGCTTTATGAGGTAGTGCTTCTTATTAAGAGAAAGAAATTGGTATATGAGTTAAGGGTGTGATCTTTTCTTATAAAATTTCTTTTTATTTTATAGTGAAGCTTGCATGCTCTGTGGAGATAAGCCTTGGCTTAATCCACGTATTTAATTATATCTTTTTTATTTTTTGTCTCTTCTTTTTTCTATTGTAGTATCGACATCGTCATTGACATACTGATTCTAGACTTGAAAATCCATATTCTGCACGAGGGATCTCCTCAAGAGATGGTACCAAAGCAAGTGGAATCACGATAGTTGGTATCTAAGAAGCTCTAGATATAACAATTGGTATCCAAGTCAGATCGTATGAGAGATCCGAATTACAGTGGTGTTGATCAAGATTGAAGAAGATGGAGAAGACAGGCTCAATCAAGATGGATATCAACTGGTTTTATGGAAAGAGTAATTTTTTCTTATGATAAGTGAGGGTAAAATATGTGCTCATCTAACAAGAATTGATTGATACTCTCTTATGCAAGAAGATGCCAGCTACCATGAAGATGAAGGATTGGAGGTGGGTCTAGATGCAGGTAGTATGTATGATCTACATGTACCTAATGGATGACGTGGTAATCCATGTACTTAACGAGACTTCTCCGATGATCATATGGTTGAAGCTCAAGGAGATATACATAGTGAAGTCACTCACCAATACTCTCTTCCTCTAAAAGTAATTCTACTAGCTATGGATGAACGAGGATAGAGCATACAAGAGTATCTCAGTAACTTTCAGAAGATCCTCACTGACCTCCATAGCATTAGTGAAAAGGTTGAGAGAATCAAGGTGTTGGTCTTGCTTTCATCACTTTCCCTCTCTTTTGAGTCTTTGGTGACTTTTCTTTCTATAGAAAAGAGCATCATCAAGATAGAAGAGGTCACTTCTACACTTCTTTAGAGTGAGATTCTCAAGCAAGAGACCAAGCCTCAAGTTTAGGTGGTGGCTCGACTATGATGGTGCCTGAAGATGGTGGTGGCAGAAGATGGAGCAGCAGGAGATCACTAGGTGGGTGGTCCAAGTCCAAGATGAGAGACTTGAACAAGATCAGGTGCTACCAATATGACGAGTTAGGGCATTAAATCAGAGATTATTCATAACTTAGAGATCAGATGAATGCTAAGCAACAGTGGCCCAAGATAACGATAGTGATGAGATTGATCATTGTGTGCTTATATTCTTAGAGGAGGTATCTACTTCTTTCCATCAGTGGATATTAGATTTTGCATGTTTACATCATATTTGATATAGAGAAGAGCTATTTGACTTCCTAGAGATTAGTGAGAGCACTGCTTATTTGCTAAATAGATTGAGCTATGTGATCAAGGGCATTGGGATGGTCAGTATATAGATACATAATGAAGCAGTAACAAAATTGAGTGAGATCCAACTTGTACCCAATTTCAAAAAAAATCTGATACCATTGAGCAGACTAGATTCAAGCGACTATAGATGGAGAGCTGATGGACAAATCCTAAAAGTCATGTGTGGTAGTAAGGTTATCTTAAGAAAAAAAATATGAAGGCTACTATCTCTTTGCAAAGAGCTCAGCATGTGATAGAGCTTCAAAAGCCGATAGAAGCCCAGAGCGAGATGGAGCTCTAAATGCAAGTGGATCAGACATGAGATACGAGACTCTGAAAAATGATAGATGATATAGCAGGGTGAAGTTCCTATTGCCATAGTAAATTATCCCAAGCAAGTATCAAGTCAGACAAGTCAGAGCTTATGATGGAGATAGAATTGAGCGACCTGGCTTGACTCCATGTTTATCCATCCATGATTGATAGGCATATAATCCAAAGCATGAGGGCAAGGCAAGATCATCCAGAAGCTCTCAAAGTTAGGTATGGACCGAATATCGAGTCGAGGTGGAGATTGTTGAGAAAGACCTCTCGAATTCGACCCATAACAACCTAAAAAAGAGACTTCAGTGCGAAGAAGTCCGCAAGAGGTTGCAGCCTGCAGGCTAGATGCATGGCCCAAATGCATAGGCCCATTGCCCAGGTAGGTAGGATGCACGACCCAAATGCATGGCCCAGGATGTACAACTGTGCTGTCCAAGATGCATGCCACATGGTCCAGACACGCAGCCACATGGTCCACATGTAGTCCATATGCCCAGAACCTATTTTCATACAGTCCACATCCCTACGTGGACCCTTAGTGGCTCACAGCCACTTTAGCTGGTGCATGGGAAATAGTTGCATGATCGAATGGCCCTCTAACATTATGGCTTGATCTTATGACTGTGAGAGGCTTTTGAGTCCTAATCAAAGACTGGGACTCTGACTGGACTCTAATTTGGACTCTGTTTTAGGTCTTTAAGAGGCCCTAATCAATGGAGCAGCAGGGCAGTCGATAGCAAAGCATTAGGGTCAATAGAGATCATGAGCAGTGGCCAGGAGATGCTGATAGAGAGTAAAAATAGGAGCTTCAAGCAGATTGTCAGGTAGCAGTTAGTGCTATAGGGGTCTCCTAGAGAGAGGGCTTTGCAAGGAAGTGCTTCTTATTGAGAGAAGAGATTGGTGTATGGGAGTTGAGGGCATGATCTTCTTTTGTATTTTTTTTTCTCATAGTAAAGCTTGTATGCCCCATGGAGGTTAGCCTTGACTTAATCCATGTATTTAATTGTATCCTTTCTATTTTTTTATTTCTTCTTGTTTCTATTATGGCATCGATATCATCACCAGCATACCGATCCTGGACTTAAAAGATCCATATTCCACATGAAGGATCTTCCTAAGAGGCAGTGCCAAAGCAAGTAGTATCATGATGGTTGGTATTCGAGTAGCTCTTGGTACAATAATATGATTATTTCAAAATCACAAGATATGTTGGTCCGTATATACGTATTTTGGCCATGCTTTTTCAAGATCATTCTAGGCTTGATTCAAACTTCATCACCAATGGAATATGGGATCTTTTTAAAGAAGTATCCATAACTTTTATCATTGGCATTGGTGCAGTCATAAAGAGTAGATTAAACTACATATCTAGTTATAGAAAGCTATGGGAGGTGAAGCAAAAAGCAATAGCCTTGATATATGAAGATTGGGATAAATCATATGACTTATTGCCAAAGTGGTTGTGAGCTATAAAGAAATTTAACCTTGGCTCTTGGTTGAAGTTCATTATCACTCCTACTGATCATCTAGCATGTACTGCATTTGATCGAACTTTTTGGGCCTTTGTACCATTGATTGAAGGCTTCAAACACTGAGACCAATAATCAATATTGATGCTACATTCTTGTACACCAAGTATGAGAAGAAGTTGATTATTGCAACTATTAGGAATGGAAATAATCAATTTTTTTTACTTGCATTTGCTATAGTAGATGAAGAGTCTATTGATACATGGGGCTGGTTCTTAGCTTACCTAAGATATTTTGTTACATCGCCTCAGAATATCTATTTGATTTCAGTCTGGTATGTAGCTATATTATCCATTATGCAAAATGAACATCTCAATTGGCAACCACCTATTGCATATCATATAGATTGCCTATGTCATGTAGTGAGCAACTTCAATATAAGGTTTTGGGATTCAATATTAAGAGATTTGGTGAAAAGATCTAGCATGCAAACACAAGTCTAGATGTTCGGCAAGGACCCGAGGAAGATTGAAAAAGTAAACTTGAAAGCATTAAATAGAGGTGAAAGATTTACCTCTTTTGCTACAACTCATGTGATCGTCTGTAAGATCGATACCCTAGAGTTTGGAAGACTTGAAACCAGCAACCAAAGACTTCCTACCAGAAGGAGACGGTAGCACTGATGAATAGACACCAAGAGATGGATGGCTAAAGGAGAGAGAGAGGAGAAGAGAATAGAGTTTCAAGGAGAAAAGAGATTTCTATTACTCTTGTCCATAAGCATTACATATACAAAGTATATATATAAATCCTGAGCCAATATGACTTAACCCTAAAAAACTCTCCTAGACTAACCCATACATGAAAGCACTAACCCAAGTTCATGTCTTGCATGCTCTCATCCCTAGGACTAAAAACCTAGCCCTATACATGAATTAGCCATCTTAAGACATCTCAACTCAGGCCTTAAGATCCCTTGGATTAGACCCAATCCAAGACCAAATAGAAAATCCCGTGCTCATCTATCCGCCTATCCGAGCTAGCTCGATGAAGACTCGAGCCAGCTCGACCATCTGTCAAACCATAGAAAACCAAAAACATGTTCTCTATTTCTTTAAGAGAGCTAGCTTAATTTTGGCCCAAGTCGGCTCGATCTTAGCTTGAGCTGGCTCAACTTGTATCCAAGCTAGCCCAATAGTGTATCAGCCCTCCACCTTGACTGATACAACTTCAGCCATTTCAAGCCTCTAAGAGCCACCACCTTGACTCCTTCATGGTCTCCCAAGACTTGGGAGCACCATCCTTGCTCTATCAATCTCCACCTTGGTGTCCCAAGACTTGCGGCAACTCCATCTTGTCCATCAAGCACATTTCACACATCTATGAAAGTTGTCCCATGGAAGAACCTTTATTAGTGTATCAACTAGATTCTCCTTGGTATGAATCTTTACCAGCTCCACCTCAGATTCTCCATGAGCTCTCTAATCTAGTGATACCTGATGTTGATGTACTTTATTCTCGTATGGTAGACTGAGTTCTAAGCAAGTAATAGTGTACTCTGGCTGTTGCAGTGTACCTTAATGGCCTTCTATGCAAGGCCCATTTCCAATGCCAATCCCTTTAGCCATAAAGCCTCTTTTATAGCTTCTATAATGCCGATATACTCTGCCTCAGTGGTGGACAAGGCCATTATAGGCTGCAAGCATGATCTCCATGACGTTGGACCTTCATTTGAGCAAAACACAAATTCTATCATCGAACATCGGTGTCCACATCTCCACCAAAATCCACATCCACAAACCCCTCTATCAACCCTTGTGTCTTCTTGGACATGTTGGAGCATCCCTCGATAACTCCTTACTGTCCATAGCTGATGCTGACTCCAATAGTACCTACCAAGTACCTGAAGATATTCTTCAGTGCTTGCCAGTGCTTCCTGCCAGGCTATGCCATGAATCTGCTCACCTGACTCACTGCATGGGCTATGTTCGACCTACAGCACATCATGGTGTACATCAAACATTCCACACTAGCAGCGTATGGGACTCTCTCTATATCTCGAGCCTCCTCCTTAGTATGTGGCGACATAGTCTTCGAAAGTTTGATGTCACCGACAAGTGGCAGCACTACCGGTTTGGCTTCCTTCATCCCAAATCTCTCCAAGACCTTTGAATGTAACCATCCTGAGACAAATGTAACACCTTCTTGTCCCAATCTTTAAGAATTTTTATGCCTAAGATCTTCCCCGTAGGCCCTAAATCTTTCATTTCAAACTCCCGAGACAATGTAGCCCTTTAATTCCTGCACAACTTTCTTACTCTTGCATGCTATCAGCATGTCATCTATATACCAGAGTAAGAATACTCAAGACCCATCCTTCAGAGATTGAACATATACACAAGGATCAAATTCACACCTGAAAAGATCGATGCTCCTCATAAAGGTGTCAAAGTGCTTGTACCACACCCTTAACAACTGCTTCAGCCCGTACAGCGACTTATGTAGCAAACATGCCTTTCCTTCTATTCGAGCTCTCTAAACCCTGGTGGCAGCTCTATATAGATGCTCTCCTCCAAATATCCATGGAGAAACACTATCTTGACATCCATCTACTCCAACTTCAAGTCCTAAGCAGCAACGATGGTCAACAACATCCTGATAGACGTATGTCTGACGATCAAAGAGAAAACTTTGCTGAAGTCGATGCCTTTCTTCTAGGAGTATCCTTTGGCCACCAATCTTGCTTTGTACCTAATACCTCCCTACTCCAAAGTCCTCTCCATGCATTGGAAAACCTATTTGCATCCAATGGGCTTCTTCCCTTGTGGTGGCTGCACCAAATGCCATGTTTGATTCTTTTGGAGAGACTGCATTTCCTCAGCCATAGCTTAAACCCATCTATCTCTATCTTGGCTCTCCACAATCTCCTCATAGGTGTAGGGATCTCCATTCATCATCACTAGGGTGTATGACACCGAATTTCTAAAGCCATATCGATCTGGCTGTCACACGTTCCTCTTTAGCTTGTATAGTGCAATGCCAATGTCGATTTTTGATCCAATTTGCTTCCACTGGACCTCTTGTCTTCTAACCCCTATTTCAATCCTCTCCACCTATGGAGACTCCTTTGAAGAGTCCTCCACCTAAAACTCAAGTCCTCCTAGTGCTCCTATAAGTGGCAAAATAGAATAAGAGATTAGTTGACCAGCTCTACCCTACTGAACTTCATTCTGCTCCTACTACCCTTCCATGCCATCTCACCTATTAAGAGCTGAGTTTTCATCAAAGGATACATCCCTACTGATGACGACCTTCTTCTACAAGGGATCCCATAGTCGGTATCCCTTAACACCTCATGGATATCCTAGGAATACCATCTTCTTTGCCTTGGCATCCAATTTGCTCTGCTCACCAACATCAATGTGCATAAATGCCTTGCACCCAAACACCCTTAGATGGTTCAGATTTATACTTCTTCTAGACCATTTATCCTCCAAAATTCCTCCATCTAACCTGGTATGAGGTGATCAATTTACTAGCAGGCTACATCTATTGAATCTACCCAAAACATCTTAGGAAGCCCTGCCTGCAACCTCATACATCTTGCTTTCTCTATAAGGGTCCTATTCATTCTCTCGACCACTCCAATTTGCTGAGAAGTCTCCTTCACTAAAAAGTATCTTTTGATACCACACTCCTTACAAAAAATATGAAACTCCTTGCTGGTGTACTCCCCATCATTATCGGACTGCAAATACTTCACACTTCTCCCTTGTTTCTTCTCCACCTCGGTCTTCCAAACTTTGAATTTGATAAAGATTTCTGATTTCTCGCTCATAAAGTAGACCCAAACCTTTCTCAAGAAATCATCTATCAAGGTTATGAAGTATCTTGCTCCATTTCTGGCTAAAACAAGAGCCAGTCCCTGCACATCAGTGTGAACAAGATCTAGTGGGGCTGCACTGTGGGCTGTGCTGACGGCAAACTGAACTCTCCTCTATTTTTTCATCTAGCATGGCTCACAAAACTTTGAAGCTCCTCCTCCCAGATTAGAGATCAGTTCTTTTTTTGCTCAACTCCTTCAATCCTCTATCTCCCATGTGGCTTAGGTGATAATGCCACAATCGATAAGCCCATGCTGATCCTACGCTGCTGCAGCTGTATCAGATCCTCCAGTCACCATAGATCCCTCCATCCTGTAGAGGTTATTTTTCAACCTCCTACCCCTCATCACTATCATGACTCTATTGGAGATATTCAATACTCCACTCTTGGCATGACTGCTAAAGCTATAGCCGCTCTTCTTCAGGTAGCCCAATAACACAAGGTTCTTCAGCTCCATGATATGCTTCACATTCGTGAGAGTCTGCACCATCCCATCAAACATCCTCAGCCTAATTATCCCAGTACCAGTGATCTTGTAAGGGTGATCATCCCCAAATGTCACACTCCCCTCATCGATCTTAGTGTATGTAGAAAATCAAGACCAGTTTGGGGTTTAGTGATATGAACAGGCTGAATCTAGGGTCCAAATATCTGTGCTTTGCTTGTGACCATCCGACACCACCAAGAGGTCATCTCCACCTCCTGCTTAGCAACTATACTCAGAGAATTAGATCCTCCATTTTCTCCTTTTTGATTCTTTAACAATGGACAATCATGCCGAAAATGTCCGATCTCGTTACACTTATAACACTTTATCTATTTTCTACCTTTTCAGGACTTTGGTCATCCCCTTGAGTTTTCTCTTACTCTTTCTCTTTCAGATCTCTCCCCTATAGTCAAACCCTCCTAGGGAATGCCATCCTTGGTCATCTTCTATCTCTGCTCATTCGTGCATAGCACCAAGATAATGTCTTGATAGTACGTGTCTCTTTTTCATAGAGCAATATCGTGACCAATAGATCAAAGAAAGGGGGCAGTGAACATAGTAATAGCAATGACTTGTCTTCCTCTTCCATCTTCATCCCAACATTTAGCAATTCATTGCTCACTTAGGAGTAGCTCTGCCTGTGGAAAGCGTGGTGAGTAGCTGTATGTGACTGACAACATCTCCACCTTAAATCATATGAAGGCTATACAGTCTCTTCTTCAACATAAGTTTGTTATACGTGTTCTTTTCCATGTAAAGATCCTGCAATTTTGACCAAAGTTCTTTTGAGATTTTCTCTTCCAACACTGAAGAAAAGGCCAAGTCTGTCAAATACCCTCTAACCATTGAACATCCTCATTTCTCCATCGACATCCATTATCGATCTATGACCCCTTTTGGCCTATTCTCCAGTTCTTGATCTAATTCATTCTGCATAAGCAGATCCTCTATGTGAACTTTTCACATGAAATTTTTTTTTTCCATCAAACTTCTCAAAACCTATCTTTATGCTACTTTCCATGACTAGATTCAAGTCATACAATAGCAAAATCATCAAGATAGATGAGAAATATCTCAATAAGATCCTGCTGAAGTTTCAACCTCTATAGATCTTTTTCTTCTGCATTCTCCTTCTTTCTCCACATAACCTGAGCTCTGATATCAATTATAAGATTGATTTTCTGAAGTGTAGAAGACTTGGAACTAGCAACCAAAGACTTTCTACCAGAAGGAGGTGGCAGCACTAATGAATAGACACCAAGAAATGGATGGCTAAAGGAGAGACATAGGAGAAGAGAATAGGGTTTTAGGAAGAAAATTGATTTCTATTACTCTTGTCCATAAACATTACATATACAAAGTATATATAAATCCTGAGTCAATATGACTCAACCCTAAAAACTCTCCTAGGCTAACCCACACATGAAAACACTCACCCAAGTTCATATCTTGCATGCTCTCATCCCTAGGACTAAAGATCTAGCCCTATACATGAATTAGCCACCTTAGGACCTCTCAACTCAAGCCTTAAGACCCCTTGGATTAGACCCAATTCAAGACCAAACAAAAAATCCCATGCTCATTTGTCTGTCTATCCGAATTGGCTCAATGAAGACTCGAGCTAGCTCGATCGTCTATCCAGCCACAGAAATCCAAAAATATATTTTCTATTTGTTTGAGAGAGCGAGCTCGATTTTAGCCCAAGTTGGCTCAATCTCAGCTCGAGCTAGCTTTGATTGTATCTTAACCAGCCCGATAGTGTATCAGCCCTCCAACTTGGCTGATACAACTCCAACCATTTCAAGCCTCTAAGAGCCACCACCTTGACTCCTTCATGATCTCCCAAGACTTGGGAGCACCACCCTTGCTCTTTCATCATCAATCAATCCAAAGCCACATTCCATAATGTTACAAGATTCAATAAGGTAAGTAGGGTGTTTCAAGTACAAACAGCATTTCATGGGCCTTATATGAACAAAGATAGCAATACTCATGTTAACAGTAATGCAAACCTTCATTTTATAATCATGTTATTATTTATAATAAATGAATAAATTTAGTTTTTAATAATATAATATGTGGTATAGATAGTATGGTTATTGGAGGGTACGTGTACGTGCTAGAAATAGTAGTGCTATAATTTGCTATGTTTACATGTAATGGTTGCTTGTGCTCATGTGTCAATTATGAGGATTAGAGTGGCACTCCCAAGCCTTGGGAGGTCATAGGAGGAGCCAGGGTCTTGGCTCCAGGAGACTAGAATGGGTATGAATTCTAGGGCTAGGACAGGAGTTATTTTAGATGAAGGCGGCATGTAGCCCTGCACGGGCTCAAGGTTCAAGTGTGAGGATCTTAAGGAGGCTTGGTAGGTGCTCCAAAGATCTGAAATATAAGATGGAGCAAAGAATCAAAATCAAGAAAAAGAATCAGCCAAGATAGAAGCTGGTACATAGGTAGGCAGGCATGGATATGCATCTGAGCCGGCTCAGACTGAGATCGAGCCGACTGTCTCAGGCAGACAGAAGATAGAGTTCGGACGAGACGCAGATGAGCCAGCTCAACTTCTAAGAGAGCCAGCTCGATGGTAGCATACAGAACATATGAAATTTTCTATTTGATCTAGAATAGAATTTTATTCTAGGGGTCTTAAGGCCTGGACCAATAAGGTCTTAAGGGTGTTAACTCATGTATGGGTCGAATTTAAATCTAGGAAATAAGAGCATGTGAGACATATGTACATGGGCTCGGTAAGTGCTTTCATGTATTGGGTTAGTCTACAGAAGTTTTTTAGTTGGGATTGGATTTGTTAGACATGTGTGCCCAAGAAGCCAGATTAGCTGACACTTCTAATGGACAAGATTATAATTTTAACTATAAATAATAAAATAGATTATTTTCTATTATAGTGTGTATTTGAAAGTATCTGTGATACATCCCTTGAGTTAATGGTAATGATAGTTCATATTTTTAAGAGTTAAAAATTTAAGACATGAATTTTCATTATTAACTCATAAAATATTCTCGACCGTAGGATCATCATGAGGATGGTGATTGATCCAGAAGATTGGTGTACGATCGCTTCTTTTGGATAGATGAGTCTTGAGTCTATGGTGTAGAGACACTAGAGTGAGAGTACAGATACTTGTTAGAGAACAAGGGTACTAAGCGTGATCACCTCGAGCAATCGTGAGGAAGTCTACCTTCTCATCAATGACTAGCTCGAAGCTGTAGTAGTGTGTCTGGTTCTTTGACTTGAGGTACATCGATAATTCACCTTGAGGGTATTGTAGTTTGACTACACCATAACTCGATCTTCTAGCCATTCAGAATCTTGAGGTGTATGTTGGCTATAGCATGCTCATTATAGAAATTAGATTGCACCAATAGGAGATCTATCTACCTCGATAGATGAGGAGTAGCCCTATAATGATCATAAGAATCAAGTCTATAAGCCCATGGCCATGATAGAGTAAAATAATAGAAAGAATTTTTATTAAGATTTTCACATTGGACTTGAATTAAATGATTAATTCATATGATGGATATTATGTTTTGATGAGATCACCTTAACCCTAATCTAGTTGGGGCTCAAGATAGAGGAACTTAATCACACAGGTAACTACATCGAGAGATTTGCTTTCAGTTTTGATGGGTTGCCACCATATGCTGCTAGGTGTCACTGGTAGATTTTGAAAGTAATTAGAATGATTTAGATGATCGATCATACTAGTTGTCTGATTCAAAAAAATTCTGATCCATCAAAAGGTGTTTTGATAATGTTGATGATAGAGATCATAACATATCCCATTACCATATGGAACTGAACCTAATTGGATCACACAAATAAGAGTTTGGATTTGGATATCATCAATTAGATTAACTCAGTTCAATTGATTTGAATAAGATTCAATTAGGTTCAAAAAAATTGTGCTAGCATATGATTGAGCCTATAGTTCTTCTTTAACAATTATTAAAGCTTATCTCAACTGAGCCAAATATGTTTGGACTCACTTAGAAATTTTTACTTAGTCTGGCTAGAGCTTGTCCAGGTCAGAAAAGGATTATCTTAATTTATGAGATAAATTTGAGATATTAGCTACCATTTTTCATCACCTGCTAAATCTTGTCTTCGAACATTGGTCAAATGTTGACCCTGAACACTTAAACATCTGTCCATGTGTCATGCACCCATAGGAGAAAACCTAGAAACTTATCCTCCTACTAAAAGGTAGATAGGAAAGGGGTGCATGCCTAGGGAGGCGTGCATCCCATGAGGATAGAAGATGGAGTCCAATACAGATGGGACTCCAGTTGCTTTAGGGGATTAAATTAGGTGGCGCTAAGAAGACTTGTTTGACCCAGTCTTGGCACCACCTATGGAGAATTTTGAGGGTCTCTAATCTGATTGGATCAGATAATGTCATCTCACCAATTAGATTTAGATCTAATTGCATAAAGGGTCGTGATTGGTTAGGATGTTGTAGCACTGCATCACATAGCAAGGTCTATATAATCCCTGTCTGCGCCTAGAATTTAGTTCTTCTTACGTTAGCCCATGCCACATAGCCCCCCTTCCTTCTTCTCCATGCCACCCTCTGGTCCTCTCTCTCCTCTCCATGCTCAAGGGACTTTGGGCATGAAGAAGGTGCGATCCAAGCAAGTGAAAGGTGCTAGGAAAGGAAGAAGACAGCACTGCTGCAAGAGATAATGGTTGTTCTTCAAAAGCCATTTTGAAGACTTTCAAATTAGATCCGGATCTAATTTTTGGAGGATTGATTGAGAAGAAGAAGATCTTCATATCCTACCTAAGTGGATACTAGTAGAGGTCAGGCACTTGCGTGGCTACATCCAGAGCCTCAGACAAACATCGGAATCATCATAGGATAATTGGATTATCCAAAACAAAGGTATAATTAAATTTAATTTAATTTTTATTTTTATTATCAAATTAATAAGATTAGATCTGAGGACTCTCAGATCTAATTAGGATCTTAGAGAAAAAATTTTTAAAATATTCCTCCTGATCCAATCAGATCTGAACGAACCTGATCCAGAAAATAGATTTTTTTCTTCAACTGATATTAGAGCTAGATTTCATAATTCATTAGATCTAATTTTAATTTATTTTTAATTTAATAATTAGATAATTTTAGATATTACATTAGATGTGATTAGATCTAAAATTAAAAAATTAAAAATTAAATAATCTATGTCTATGATGTATGAGATGCATGATTGGATTAGGAATAGAATTATTCTATATGTAGTCTAGCATGATCATAATTTTAATTTAATTAATTATAATTTTTAGATATATTTATTTATTATTTTTTGATATTATAAATATTATAATTTATAAAATTATATCTAAAAAATAAAAAATAAATTTATTTAATTTATTCATATGAGATATTATAGATGCATGTTCAAACTAGTTGTAGAATAGTTCTATAAAATTATCTAGAATAAATTTTAATTTAATATAATTAAATTTAAATCTTATTTTTTATATGTTTATAAGATAATTTAAATCTAAAAACATGCATGATATGATACATGAGATGTATGCAAAATATATTTTCAGTTAGATTAATTTTTATATATGTGATATATGATGTAAATCTAACTAGTTTTGTAGATTTATCATATTTTTGATTAAGGTATTTTTCATGGCCGTCCGATCATAAGAATGAAGTAGGATTTAAAGACCCTCTCCCTCCATTCAATGGGGTGTCCTTATAGTGTGTAGGGGTGCTGCGTGTTCGACCTTAATCAGAAATCAAAACTTATTTTCTGTAAAATCCTAGATCCTGAAATCCTAGAATTATATATATATATTTTATTTATGAATCCTAAACTTAATTGAGAATTAAGATTATGAAATATATTAGATCTAAAATTGAGAATTTTTAGATCTAAGATATATTCATAAAATTAGGTTCGGGCTTGCGTAGCTCAATTAGGTCTAGCGGTTGATCAAACTGAATTAAGAGTTGGTTAGGTGGGATCAAGAGTAATTAAATTGACCAATCTAATAGGATTAAGTGTGGGTCAAGGTCGAGTCACATGAGTGATCGATCAAGTTAAGACCTAATTAGGCTTAGTGATTAGAGTCTGGATTATAGGCTAATCCGATTGGTTCTAGCTTAATAATTTAGTGTCGAAGATAAGTTTAGCAGATACAATCGACTGATTTTTAATTGGGAGCTACTCAACTCAATTCTTGTTGAGTTAATGGTATATCCCTTCCATCGATCTCACTTATCTAGCCATATTTGTCGGCCCAGTCATAATTTAAGGTGGCTAACAATCTGAGCTAATCCATGCCACTAGGTTAGTAATAATGATTATGGCTATATCAAGTCAAGTTTAAAGAGACCTAAATTAAATCTTTCTAAGAAAAGATTAAGTCTAAGGTCTCCACCATTGTAGATGTGCGGGCCCTTTCCGAGGTTGAATATTTTTGGCTGGTCACAGTGGTTCAGTTGCACCGAAAAGATGCAACCATGTCTATTAGGCATTGGATGCTACGGGTTAGGGGATGGATTGAGCTCAATATTTTGAATATGGTAAGAGATCCAATTAGAAATTCAATCTATGCAAATGGTGGGTCTGACTTAACTAAGAAGTGGATCAATATTCTGGACATGATGAGATTCATGAATTAGAGACCAAATCTGGGTGCACCATGATTAGAGAATCATTGGATAAGAGTTGTTTACTCATTAGCTAATCCATCACTAATAACTGTTAGGTGAGGTGATGAGTCAATTAGTGGGACTGCACCATCCACTAGAAATCAATAATCATGAAGATTTTTTGCATCTTTACAGAGAGAGTTTAGGAATCCAAAAAAATAATGAGAGCTAATTTATTTAAAAATTAAATTTTTAAATAAATTGATCAAGTCTTAATTATAAAATCTAACTAAAAACTTTGACTTTCTACAGGAAAAAGAAAAATATCTGCGTCCAACCTACTAGCCCGTATCTTTGACACCCATAGACTGATTGGACCCAATTACAAGGATTGGCTCCAAAACTTTAAAATTATTTTAGATCCGAGAAGTTGACTCATGTATTGGACCAAGATCCTCCCACTTTACCAGTTCGTCCATCCACTGAACAAAGAGCGTCTTTTGACAAATGGATGGATGAAGATAATAAGACCAAATACTACATGTTGGGCTTGATGTCTGATGAGCTTCAGTGCCAACATGAAGATATCAAGACTGTTTGTCAAATGTTGGCTCACCTACAAGAGTTATTTAGTGAACAGAGTTGCGCAGCCAAATATCAGGTCACTAAATGACTATTTAAGGCTAAAATACGTGATGGACAGTTAGTTCAAGATCATTGTCTGATGATGATCAAAAATTTGGAAGAGCTTGAGAAGCTCAAAGTGAAGTTAGACCAGAATCTATAGAATGATATAATTCTACAATCCTTGACTGATGCATATGGGCAGCTCATCTGAACTACCATATACATAAACTTCAAAATACTCTGGTCGAGCTTATGAATATGCTGCTTACTGTTGAGCTTTCTATGAAAGGTCCTAAAGGCTCAGTATTTGCTATGGAACAGACTTCTTTTAAGAGAAAGTTTTATTAAAAGAAGAAGAAGTCCATGAAAAAGTAGAAGATGGAAGGTGGAAAGAAAAAAAAGGCAGAACTGAAGAAGAAAGCCGCTAATAAAGAAAAGTATTTTCGTTGTAATACTGACAACCACTAGAAGCGAAACTGTCCTACATTCCTGGCCACCCTAAATAATAAGGAGATAGGTCCTTCTAGAGGTATGCTTGTTATTGAATCTAACCTTACGGTATCTTTTGCATCCAGTTGGGTGCTTGTCTCTGGTTCTAGTGCTCATTTGTGCACTTTCATGCAGGGTCTTGAGGATAGCAGAAGATTGAGAGATGGTGAGATGATTCTACGCATCGAAAATAGAGCAAGAATTGCTGCTATGGCCATGAGAACCTATCCTCTTCGACTACCATCTGGCTTAGATTTAGTACTTAGGGATTATTATTATGTGCCTGCTGCAAGCAGAAATTTGATTTCTATTTCATGTTTAGCACAAGAAGGCTATATGTAATTAGTTTTCTTAAGGACCATTATAATATTCTTTATGAAAGAAATAAAATTGCAAGTGATTTTTTTATTAACGATCTCTACCAGTTATATATTGATGTATCTATCTTTAATATTGAGCAAAATGTGAATGCCATAAGATCAAAATGACCTAGGGATAGTCCAAACGATAGGTATCTATGGCACCTAAGGCTAGGTCATATAGCAGAAGATTGAACTATTGAGTCCGTTGACTTCTGAGTCATATCCAATTTGTGAATCATGTCTTCATGGCAAAATGACTAAGCTCTCTTTTATAGGACATGGGGAAAGGGCCATGGAACTACTTGCCCTAGTATATACTGATGTGTGTGGCCCATTTGATGTGCCGACTTGAGGCAACATTGACTACTTCATAACCTTTACCAATGATATATCTCGGTATGAATATGTGTATCTTATGAGACACAAGTCTGAAGCCTTTGAAAAGTTTAAGAAATTTAGACATGAAGTTGAAAAGCAAACTGAAAAACTCATTAAGGTTCTTCAATCAGATCGAGAAGGTGAATATCTTAGTCGGGAATTCCTAGACTATCTCAAGCAAAATGGCATAATCTCTCAATGGACTCCATCTGAAACATCTCAACTCAAGGAGATTTCAAAATGGAGGAACTGGATCCTATTAGATATAGTCCGATCCATGATGAGCTTCACAGACCTTCCTGATTTTTTTAGGGACATAGTCTGTTAACTCCTATATATTTACTGAATAGGATTTCCTCTAAAACTATTCCTACCATACTGTATGAGATATGGCATGGTAAGAAACCATGTCTGAGTCATCTCAGAATTTAGGGTTATCCGGCTCATATCAAAAGACAACAAGCGGACAAATTAGACTATACGTCATTTAGAGCTCGATTTACAGGATATCTTAAAGAGTCATTAAGATATTATTTCTACATTTCAGAAGACCACAACGTGATTATGAGTCAGCATGCCATCTTTTTTGAAAAATAATTTATTCAAGATGGTGGCATTGGAAAGTAGATCAAGCTCGAGGAGAAAATCTCATAAGAGCAACAAGCTAAGGACCCTATGGAACCAAATCAGGTTGAGCCAATACAATCACTACCTCCTCCACCTCGTAGATCGAAAAGGATTTTTCATCCCTCTGAGAGGTACTTAGGTACTATTTCAGAGGAAGTAGAGAAAATATTTCTTATAGGTAATGGGGTTCATAGTGATGATCTCAAAATCTATGATGAGGCGATATCGGATATCGACTCCATGAAATGGATAGAGGCAATGAAGTCAGAAATTGACTCGATGCACTCAAACCAAGTTTGGACCTTGGTAGATCTACCAGAAGGAATAATACCTATTGGGTGTAAATGAATCTACAAAAAAAAGATTGGTGCAGATGGAAATGTGGAGATATTCAAAACTAGATTAGTGGCAAAAGGGTACAGTCAGCGCAAAGAAATTGACTATCAAGATATCTTTTCACCAGTAGCCATGCTAAAATCCATCTGTACATTACTTGCTATTGCAACCTATTTCGATTATAAAATATGGCAAATAGATGTGAAAGCGGTATTCTTAAATGAATACCTTGAGGAAGATATCTATAAGGAACAGCCACTAGGTTTCACATCCAGTGATGTTGATCACAAAGTATGCAAGCTGCAAAGGTCCATATATGGACTTAAGCAAGTATCTCAAAGCTGAAATACTCATTTTAATGATGCGATCAAATTATTTGACTTCATCAAGAATGAGGAGGAACCATGTATTTTCAAAAAAATTAGTGGGAGCGCTATTATCTTTCTCGTACTGTGCGTGGATAATATCCTCTTTATTGGAAATGATATTTTCATGTTGACCATAGTTAAAATGTGGTTATCTAAAAAGTTCTCCATAAAAAATCTAGGAGAAGCATCCTTTATTCTAGGAATTACAGTCTATAGAGATAGACCGAATAGGATGCTAGGTCTTTCATAGAAGATGTACATAGATAAAATGCTAAAGTGGTTTAGCATGAAAAACTCTAAGAGTGGATTGGTACCATTCAGACATGGCATTCATCTCTCTAAAAAAATGTATCCCAACACATCTGAGGAGATTGAACGCATGAGTAAGATCCCTTATGCTTCAGTAATAAGGAGCCTCATGTATGCCATGTTATGTACATGACCTAATATAGTCTATGCTATGAGTGTCACGAGTAGATATCAGTCGAATTCAGGTAAAGAATACTGGACTTCTGTGAAATATATCCTTAAGTACTTAAGAAAAACTAAGGATATGATGTTGGTTTTTGGTAATGGAGAACTCTAAGTCCAGGGATATATAGACTCAAATTTTATGTTCGATATAGATGATCGAAAGTCGACATCTAGGAGTCTGTTTGTGTGTAATGGTGGTGCTGTCAGTTGGAAGAGTTTCAAGCAGACAGTGATAGCAGATTTCATCATGAAAGCAGAGTACATTGCTGCATCAGAAGCTGCAAAGGAGGCATTCTAGTACAAGAAGTTCATCGCAGAGATCGAAGTGATGCCATCGGATGTCATTCCTCTGTACTACGATAATAATGGCGCCATAGCCCTTGCTAAGGAGCCAAGGTGTCACTAAAAATTCAAGCACATCGAGCGGCGATACCACCTCATCCATGATTATCTTGAAAAAGATTATGTTGAGATCAAGAGAGTCGACTCCACAGATAATGTGGTAGACTTACTTACAAAGCCATTAGATCAGCAGAAGATCGAAGCCCACCTTGAAAAGATGTGACTTAGATTTATAGCCAATTTGCTTTAGGTCAAGTGGAAGTTTGTTAGATATGTGTACCCAAGAAGCCAGATTGGCTGATACTTCAAATACACTTCTAAGGGCAAATTATAATTTTAATTATAAATAATAAAATGAATTATTTTCTATCACAGTGTGTATTTGAAAGTGTCTGTGATACATTCCATAGTTAATGGTAATAATAGTTCATATTTTCAAGAGTTGAAAATTTAAGACATGAATTTTTATTATTAACTCATAAAATGCTCCCGACCATAGGATCATCATAAGGATGGTGATTGATTCGGAAGATTGGTGTACGATCGCTTCTTTTGGATAGATGAGTCTTGAGTCTATGGTGCAGAGACTGAAGGAGAAAATCAGATTTTTTGGATCAAATTCATTCAAATCTGATTGGATCGAGAGGCATATTTCAAAAATTTTTTCTTAGATCCAGATCAAATCTAACACTTTTCAGATCTAATTTTATGATCTGATAAATAAAAAAATTAAATTAAATTAAATCTAAATTAATGTTACCTTAGTTTTGGGTAATCCGATTATCCTTTGATGATCCTACTGATTGCCTAAGGTTCTGGATCTAGTCACGCAAGCACCTGGCCTCTACTAATATTCACTCAGACTGGATCTAGAGATCTTCTCCTTCTTTATCACATCTCCAAAAATTAGATCTGGATCTGATTTGAAGGATCTTCAAAATTTCTTCTGAAGATCAACAGTCGTCTCTACAGCAGTGTTGCCTTCTTTCTTTCTCATTAGCCTTTTCTTGCTTGGATTGCACCAAACTGAAGCAGAACTTTCTTGGGCATGGAGAGGAGAGAGAGGATCAAAAGATGGCATGGAGGAGGGAGAGGGGCAGCCTTGAGGCATGGGCTAAGAGGAACTCTTTTTTTAGGTTGGGCGCAAATAGGATTTATTTATAGACCCTACTGCGCCATGCAGTGCTGCATCATCTCGGTCAATCACGTTGCTTCGTGCAATCAGATCTAAATCTGATTGGTGGGATGACATCATCTGATCTAATTAGATAAGAGCCCCAATGATTCATCCTTTGATGGTGCCTTAGACTAGTCAAAGTTTATAGGTAAGGGTCACCTAGTTTGAACCCAAGAAGCAACCTGGAGTCCCATCCGTATGGGGCTCCAGTGTTTATCCACATAGGGTGCACACCATCCTAGGCATGCATCCTCCATCTGCCTACCAAATGGTAGGTGGACTTGGTCAATAAGTCTCTCCTATGGATGCATGACATATGGGCAGATGTCCAAGGGTCAAAGGTCAACATTTGACCAAAGTCAAAGGACAAGAATTAGTAGGTGATGAAAAATGATAGGTATTGTCTCAAATTTATCTCATAAATTAAGACAACCCTTTTCTGACCTGGACAAATTCTAGTCAGACTAGGTAAAGGTACCTGAGTGAGCATAAATATATTTGGCTTAGTTGAGACAACTTTTAATGATAATAGAAGGAGAACGTTAGGCTCAATCGTGTGCTAGCACGATTTTTATGAACCTAATTGAATCTAATTCAAATCAATTGAACTGGATTAGTCCAATTGATGATATCTAGATCCAAACCCTTATTTGTGTGATTCAATTAAGTTCAGTTCTTTATGGTAATGGGACATGTCATAATCTCCATCATTGACATCATCGAAACTACTTTCGATGGATCAGAACTCTTCTGATTCAGACAACTAGAATGATCGATCATCTAAATTATTTTAATTACTTCCAAAATCCACCAGTGACATCTAGCAGTATATGGTGGCAATCCATTAGAATTGAAAAAGAACCTCTTGGTGTAGCTACTTGTGTGATTAAGTTCTTCTATCTTGAGCCTCGATCAGATTAGGGTTAAGTTGAACTCGTCAAACCCTAATTTCTATCATATGATTTAATCATTCAATTCAAGTCCGATGTGAAAACCTTAATAGAAACTGTTTCTATTATTTCACTCTCTACCATGGCCATGGACTTATGGACTTGATTCTCATAAGCATCATAGGGCTGCTCCTCATCCATCGAGGTAGATAGATTCCATCTTGGTGCAATCCAATTCCTACAATGAACATGCTATAGCCAACATACACCTTAGGATTCCGAATGACTAGGAGACTGAGTTATGGTGTAGTCAAACTATAACACTCTCAAGGTGAACTGTCGATGCACCTCAGATCAAAGAATCAGACACACCACTGCAGCTTCGAGTCAGTCATCGACGAGAAGGTAGACTTCCTTATGACTACTCAAGGTGGTCACGCTCAGTGCCCTCGTTCTCTAACGAGTATCTATACTCTCGCTTCGGTGTCTCTATACTATAGACTTAAGAATCATCTACTATGAAGAAGTGATTGTACACTAATCTTTCGGATCAATCACCATCCTCATGACGATCCTACGGTCAGAAGCCTTTTATGAGTTAATAAATGAAAATTCATGTCTTAAATTTTCAACTCTTAAAAATATGAATTATCATTACCATTAACTCAAGGGATGTATCGCAGACACTAAATACACATATGTGATAGAAAATAATCTATTTTATTATTTATAGTCAAAATTATAATTCTGCCCTAGATGTCGACTTTCGATCATCTACATTGGATATAAAATCCGAGTCTGTATACCCCTGGACTTGGAGTTCTCTATTACCAAAGACCAACAACATATCCTTAGTTCTTCTTAAGTACTTAAGGATACATTTCACAGAAGTCCAGTGTTCTTCACCTGGATTCGACTGATATCTGCTCGTGACACTCACAGCATGGGCTATATCAAGTCGTGTACATAATATGGCATACATGAGGCTCCCTATTGCTGAAACATAAGAGATCTTGCTCATGCGTTCTATTTCCTCAGGTGTGCTAGGGCACATCTTTTTGGAAAGATGAATGCCATGTCTGAAGGGTACTAATCTCTCTTAGAGTTTTCCATACTAAACCTCTTTAGCACTTCCTCTATGTACATCTTCTGTGAAAGTCCTTGCATCCTATTCGGTCTATCTCTATAGACCTTAATTTCTAGAGTAAAGGATGCTTCTCCTAGGTCTTTCATAGAGAATTCTTTAGATAATCATATTTTAACTATGGTCAACATGAGAATATCATTCCCAATAAGGAGGATGTCATTCACATACCATACGAGGAGGACAATAGTGCTTCCACTGACCTTTTTGAAGACACATGGCTCCACCTCATTTTTGATAAAATCAAATAGTTTGATCACATCGTTAAAATGAGTGTTCCAGCTCTGAGATGCTTGCTTAAGTCCATATATGGACCTTTGCAGCTTGCATACCTTGTGATCATCATCACTGGATGTGAAATTTAGTAGCTATTCCATATAGATATCTTCCTCAAGATATCCATTCAAGAATGCCATTTTCACATCCATTTGCCATATTTCATAATCGAAATAGGATGCAACAGCAAGTAATGTGCGGATGGATTTTAGCATAGCTACAGATGAAAAGGTATCATGATAGTCAATGCATTCATGCTGACTATAACCTTTTGCCACTAATCTAGCTTTGAATATTTCCATATTTCCATCTGCACCAATCTTTCTCTTGTAGATCCATTTACATCCAATAGGTACAATTCTTTTGGTGGATCTACCAAGGTCTAGATTTGGTTTGAGTACATCGAGTCAATTTCTGACTTCATTGCCTCTAACCATTTCTCGAAGTCGATATCTAATATCGCCTCGTTATAGGTTTTAGGATCATCACCATGAATCCCATTACCTACGAGGAACATTTTCTCTACTTCTTCTGAAATAATACCTAAGTACTTTTCAGGGGGTCGGGAAACCCTTTTTGATCTATGAGGTGGAGGAGGTAGTGAATGGATTGGCTCAACCTGATTTGGTTCCATTAGGTCCTTAGCTCGTTGCTCTTGTGAGACTTTCTCCTCGAGCTTAATCTGCTTTTCAATGCCGCTATCTTGAATAAACTATTTTTTAAGAAAGATGGCATGTCGACTCACAATCACATTGTGATCTTCTGGAATGTAAAAATAATATCCTAATGACTTTTTAAGATATCCTATGAATCGAGCTCTGAAGAATCTAAAGTCTAACTTATTCACTTGTTGTCTCTTGACATGAACTAAACAACTCCAAATTCTAAGATGATTCAAACTTGGTTTCTTCCCATGCCATATCTCATATGGTGTGGTAGGAACAGTTTTAGAAGAAATCCTATTCAATAAGTATATTGCAGTTAACAAACAGTACCTCTAAAAAAAATCAGGAAGGTCTGTGAAGCTCATCATGGATCAGACCATATCTAATAGGATCTGATTCCTCCATTCTGAAACCCCATTGAGTTGAGGTGCTCTAGGTAGAGTCCATTGAGCGACTATGCCATTTTTCTTGAGATAATTCAAGAATTCTCAACTAAGGTATTCACCTCCTCGATCTGATCGAAGAACCTTAATGAATTTTTCTATTTGCTTTTCTACTTCATGTCTGAATTTTTTGAACTTTTCAAAAGCTTCAGACTTGTGTCCATAAGATACACATATCCATACCTAGATAAATCATCGATAAAGATTATGAAGTAGATAAAGTTGCCTCTAGCCAGTACATCAAATGGGCCGCACACATCAGTATGTACTAAGGCAAGAAGATCCATGGCCCTTTCCCCATGTCAAGGAAAATGGGGAAAATTCTTGAACTATCTCAAGGAAAATGGCATAGTCTCTCAATGGACTCCACCTGGAACACCTCAACTCAATGGGGTTTTAGAATGGAGGAATCGAATCCTATTAGATATGGTCTGATCCATGATGAGCTTCACAGACCTCCCTGATTTTTTTTAGAGGTACTGTTTGTTAACTATAATATACTTACTGAATAGGATTCCTTCTAAAACCATTCCTACCACACCGTATAAGATATAGCATGGGAAGAAACTAAGTCTGAATCATCTTAGAATTTGGAGTTGTCCAATTCACATCAAGAGACAACAAGCGAATAAGTTAGACTTTAGATCTTTCACAAATTGAATATAACTCGAAAGTCAATGGACTCAATAGCCCAATTTTCTCCAATTTGTTAACCCTATCTTCTGCTACATGATCTAATCTTAGGTGCCATAGATACCTATCATTTGGACTATCTCTAACTCATTTTGATTTTATGGCATTCATATTTTGCTCGAAATTAAAAATAGATACATCAACATGTAACTGATAAAGTTCGTTAATAAGAAAACCACTTACAATTTTATTTCTTTCATAAAGAATGTTATAATGGACCTTAAGAAAACTAATTACATAGCCTTCTAATGCAAGGCAAGATATAGAAATCAAATTTCTGCTTGCTGTAGACACATAATAACAGTCTTTTAACACTAAGTCTAAACCAGATGGTAGTCAAAGAGGGTATGTTTCCACGGCCATGGCAGCAACTCTTGCTCCATTTCTAGCATGCAGGATCATCTCACCATCCCTCAGCTTCCTGCTATCCTCAAGATCCTACATAGAAGTGCACAAGTGAGCACTAGAACCAGAGTCAAGCATCCAATTGGATGCAAAAAAAATCGTAAGATTAGACTTAATAACGAGCATACCTCCAGAAGGACCTGCCTCCTTCTTTAGAATGGCCAGGTAAGTAGGATAGTTTCGCTTCCAGTGGCCATCATTGTTGCAATGGAAATACTTTTCTTTATCAGCGGTCTTCTTCTTCAGCTCTGCCTTTTTCTTCTTTCCTCCTTCCATCTTTTGCTTTTTCGCAGACTTCTTCTTCTTTCCAAAAGACTTTCTCTTAGAAGAAGTCCATTCCATAGCAAGCACTGAGCCTTTAAAACCTTTCATGAAAAGTTCAGCAGTGACCAGCATATTCATAAGTTCAGCCAAAAAATTTTAAAGTTTATGCATATGGTAGTTCATGATGAACTGCCCATATGCATTAGTCAAGGATTGTAGAATTATATCATTCTGCAGATCCAAGTCCAATCTCACTCGAGCTTCTTAAGCTCTTTCAAATTCTTGATCATCATCAGACAATAATCTTGGACTGACTGCCCATCATGCATCTTAGCCTTGAAAAGTCATTTAGTGACTTGATACTTGGCTGCGCGGCTCTGTTCACCAAATATCTCCTATAGGTGAGCCAATATTTGGCGAGCAGTCCTGATATCTTTATGTTGGCACTGAAGTTCATCAGACATCGAGCCCAACATGTAGTATCTAGTCTTATTATTTTTGTCCATCCAATTTTTTAAAGATGCTCTCTGCTGAGTGGATGGATGAACTGGTAAGGTGGGAGGGTCCTGATCCAATACATGAGTTAACTTCTCGAAACCCAAAATGATTTTGAAGTTTTGGAGCCAATCCTTGTAATTTGGTTTAGTTAGTCTATGGGTGTCCAGGATACATGCTAGTGGGTTGGATGCAGACATTTTTCTATAAAGAGTCAAAGTTTCTAGTTAGATATTATAATTAAGACTTAATCAATTTATTTAAAAATTTTATTTTTAAATAAATTAGCTTTCACTATTTTTTTGGATTCCTACACTCCCTCTTTAGAGATGCGAAAATCTTCACGATTACTGATTTCTAGTGAGTGGTGTGGTCCCACCAACTGACTCATCACCTCATCTAATAGTTATTAATGATGGATTAGCCAATGAGTGAACAACTCTTGTTCAATGATTCTCTAATCATGAAGTATCCAAACTTGGTCTCTAATTCATGAATCTCATCGTGTCCGAAATATTGATCCACTCCTTAGTTAAGTCAGACCCACCATTTGCACAGATTGGATTTCTAATTGAGTCTCTCACCGTATCCAAAATATTGAGCTCAATCCATCCTCCAGCCTATAGCATCCAATGCCTAATAGACATGGTTGCATCTTTTTGATGCAACTGAGCCACTGTAATCAGTGGAGAACAATCAATCCTGGAAAGGGCCTGCACATCTATAATGGTGGAAGACCTTAGACTTAATATTTTCTTAGGAAGATTTGATTTAGGTCTCATTAAACTAGACTTGACATAGTCATAACCATTATGACTAACCTAGTAGCATGGGTTAGCTCGGATTATTAACCACCTCAGATCAAAACTGAGCCAACAAACATAGCTAGGTAAGTGAGATCGGTGGAAGGGATATGCCATTAACTCGACAAGAATGTATTCGAGTCGAGTAGCTTTAAATTAAAAATCAGTCGATCGTATCTGCAAAACTTACCTTAGATACCAAATTATTGAGCCAGAATCAATTAAGTTAGCCTATAATCCAAACTCTAACCACTGAGCCTAATTAGGTCTTAGCTTGATCGATCACTTATGTGACTCGATCTTGACCAAGACTTAATCTTATTAGGCTGATCAATTTTAGCAGTGTTAATCCCATCTAATCAACTCTTGATTCGATTTGATCAACCACTAGACATAATTGAGCTACCTAAGTCTGAACCCAATATTATGGATATATCTTAGATCTAAAATTCTTAATTTTAGATCTAATTAATATTTTATAATTTTAATTTTTAATTAAGTTTAGGATTCATAAATAAAATATGTAAATAAAATCCTAGGATTTCAGGATCTAAGATTTTGCAGAAAATAAGTTTTCAATTTTTAATTGAGGATGAACGTGCAGCACCCCTACACATCATAAGAACACCCCATCAAATGGAAGGAGAGGGTCATGAAATCCTACTTTGTTCTTATGATCGGACGGCCAAGGAAAATGCCTTAATCAGAAATACAACTAATCTACAAAACTAATTAGATTTAAGCACATATCTCATATAAAAATTGATCTAATTAAAATATATTTTTGTATATATCATATCATGCATGCTTTTGAGATCTAAATTATCTCATAATTATCTAAAAAATTAAATTTAGATTTAATCACATCAAATAAAATTTAATCTAGATCTTTTATAGAACTATTTTACAACTAGTCTAAACATGCAACTATCATATCTCATATGAATAAATTAAATTTATTTTATTTAAAAGAGAGAGATATAGATATAGCATGGGAAGAAACTAAGTCTGAATCATCTTAGAATTTGGAGTTGTCCACATTCACATCAAGAGACAACAAGCGAATAAGTTAGACTTTAGATCTTTCACAAATTGAATATAACTCGAAAGTCATTGGACTCAATAGCCCAATTTTCTCCATTTTGTTAACCCTAATCTTCTGGCTTACATGATCTAATCTTAGGTGCCATAGATACCTATCATTTGGACTATCTCTAACTCATTTTGATTTTAGGCATTCATATTTTGCTCGAAATTAAAAATAGTACATCAACATGTAACTGATAAAGTTGTTAATAAGAAACCACTTTACATATTTATTTCTTTCATAAAGAATGTTATATGGACTCTTTAAGAAAACTAATTACACTTAGCCTTCTAATGCAAGGCAAGATATAGAAATGCAAATTTTGCTTGCTGTAGACACATAATAACAGTCTTTTAGACAACTAAGTCTAAAACCAGATGGTAGTCAAGAGAGGTATGTTTCCACGGCCTGGCAGCAACTCTTGCTCCATTTCTAGCATGCAGGATCATCTCACCATCCCTCAGCTTCCTGCTATCCTCAAGATCCTACATAGAAGTGCACAAGTGAGCACTAGACAGAGTCAAGCATCCAATTGGATGCAAAAAAAAATCGTAAAGATTAGAACTTAATAACGAGCATACCTCCAGAAGGACCTGCCCCTTCTTTAGAATGGCCAGGTAAGTAGGATAGTTTCGCTTCCAGTGGCCATCATTGTTGCAATGGAAATACTTTTCTTTATCAGCGGTCTTCTTCTTCAGCTCTGGCCTTTTTCTTTTTCCTCCTTCCATCTTTGCTTTTTTCGCAGACTTCTTCTTTTTTCCAAAGACTTTCTCTTAGAAGAAGTCCATTCCATAGCAAGCACTGAGCCTTTAAAACCTTTCATGAAAAGTTCAGCAGTGACCAGCATATTCATAAGTTCAGCCAAAAAATTTTAAAGTTTATGCATATTGGTAGTTCATGATGAACTGCCCATATGCATTAGTCAAGGATTGTAGAATTATATCATTCTGCAGATCAAAGTCAATCTCACTCGAGCTCTTTAAGCTCTTTCAAATTCTTGATCATCATCAGACATAATCTTGGACTGACTGCCATCATGCATCTTAGCCTTGAAAAGTCATTTAGTGACTTAGATACTTGGCTGCGCGGCTCTGTTCACCAAATCTCCTATAGGTGAGTCAATATTTGGCGAGCAGTCCTGATATCTTTATGTTGCACTGAAGTTCATCAGACATCGAGCCCAACATGTAGTATCTAGTTTATTATTTTTGTCCATCAATTTTTTAAAGAATGCTCTCTGTGAGTGGATGGATGAACTGGTAAGGTGGGAGGGTCCGATCCAATACATGAGTTAAAACTTCTCTGAAACCCAAATGATTTTGAAGTTTTTGGAGCCAATCCTTGTAAATTTGGTTTAGTTAGTTCCTATGGGTGTCAGGATACATGCTAGTGGTTGGATGCAGACATTTTTCTATAAAGAGTCAAAGTTTCTAGTTAGATATTAATAATTAAAGACTTAATCATTTATTTAAAAATTTTTATTTTTAAATAAATTAGCTTTCACTATTTTTTTGGGATTCTACATCCTCTTTAGAGATGCGAAAATCTTCAACGATTAACTGATTTCTAGTGAGTGGTGTGGTCCACCAACTGACTCATCACCTCATCTAAATAGTTATTAATGATGATTAGCCCAATGAGTGAACACTCTTGTTCAATGATTCTCTAATCTATGAAGTATCCAACTTGGTCTCTAATTCCATGAATCTCATCGTGTCCGAAATTATTGATCCACTCCTTAGGTTAATCAGACCACCAATTTGCACAGATTGGATTTCTAATTGAGTCTCTCACCGTATCCAAAATATTGGAGCTCAAATCCATCCTCCCAGCCTATAGCATCCAATGCCTAATAGACATGGTTGCATCTTTTTTGATGCAACTGAGCCACTGTAATCAGTGGAGAACAATCAATCCTGGAAGGGCCTGCACATCTATAATGGTGGAAGACCTTAGACTTAATATTTTTTTAGGGAAGATTTGATTTAGGTCTCATTAAACTAGACGTTGACATAGTCATAACCATTATGACTAACCTAGTAAGCATGGGTTAGCTCGGATTATTACCACCTCAGATCAAAACTGGAGCAACAAAACATAGCTAGGTAAGTGAGATCGGTGGAAGGGATATGCCATTAACTCGACAAGAATGTATTCGAGTCGAGTAGGCTTTAATTAAAAATCAAGTCGATCGTATCTGCAAAACTTACCTAGATACCACAATTATTGAGCCAGAATCAATTAAGTTAGCTATATCAA
>QRFJ01000222.1:562625-699491 GCA_006176705.1 Cocos nucifera | reverse complement strand
ACTCTAACCACTGAGCCTAATTAGGTCTTAGCTTGATCGATCACTTATGTGACTCGATCTTGACCAAGACTTAATCTTATTAGGCTGATCAATTTTAGCAGTGTTAATCCCATCTAATCAACTCTTGATTCGATTTGATCAACCACTAGACATAATTGAGCTACCTAAGTCTGAACCCAATATTATGGATATATCTTAGATCTAAAATTCTTAATTTTAGATCTAATTAATATTTTATAATTTTAATTTTTAATTAAGTTTAGGATTCATAAATAAAATATGTAAATAAAATCCTAGGATTTCAGGATCTAAGATTTTGCAGAAAATAAGTTTTCAATTTTTAATTGAGGATGAACGTGCAGCACCCCTACACATCATAAGAACACCCCATCAAATGGAAGGAGAGGGTCATGAAATCCTACTTTGTTCTTATGATCGGACGGCCAAGGAAAATGCCTTAATCAGAAATACAACTAATCTACAAAACTAATTAGATTTAAGCACATATCTCATATAAAAATTGATCTAATTAAAATATATTTTTGTATATATCATATCATGCATGCTTTTGAGATCTAAATTATCTCATAATTATCTAAAAAATTAAATTTAGATTTAATCACATCAAATAAAATTTAATCTAGATCTTTTATAGAACTATTTTACAACTAGTCTAAACATGCAACTATCATATCTCATATGAATAAATTAAATTTATTTTATTTTCTATTTCTAGATCTGATTATTATATTTATAAGATCAAAAAATAATAAATAAATAGATCTTAAAATTATAATTAATTAAATAAAAATTATGATTATACTAGACTACACATAGAATAATTCTATTCCTAAGCTAGTTATATATCTCATACATTTTAGATCTAGATTAATTAATTTTAATTTTTTTAATTTTTTAATTTTAGATCTAATCACATCTCATGTGATATCTAAGATCATTAATTTATTAGATTAAATTAGATCAAAATAAATTTTATGCAACTTGGCTCTAATACCAGTTGAAGGGGAAAATCAGATTTTTCGGGTTAGGTTCATTCAAATCTGATTGGATCGAGAGGCATATTTCAAAAAATTTTTCTTAGATCTAGATCATATCTAATACTTTTTAGATCTAATTTTATGATCTAATAAATAAAAAAATTAAATTAAATTAAATCTAAATTAATATTACCTTGATTTTGGATAATTCGATTACCTTTTGATGATCCTGCTAATTGCCTGAGGTTCTGGATCTAGCCACGCAAGCGCCTGACCTCTACCAGTATATACTCAGGCTAGATCTAGAGATCTTCTCCTTCTTTATCACATCTCCAGAAATTAGATCTGAATCTGATTTGGAAGATCTTCAAAACTTCTTCTGAATATCAGCAGTCGTCTCTGCAGCAGTGCTGCCTTCTTTCTTTCTCGTTAACCTTTTCTTGCCTAGATTGCACCAAATTGAAGCCCAACTTTCTTGGGTGTGGAGAGGAGAGAGAGGATTAGAAGATGGCAAGGAGGAGGGAGAGGGGCAACCTTGAGGCGTGGGCTAAGAGAAACTCTTTTTTTAGGTTGGGCATAGATAGGGTTTATTTATAGATCCTACTGCGCCATGCAGTACTGCATCATCCCAGCCAATCGCATTGCTTTATGCAATCAGATCTAAATCTGATTGGTGGGATGACATCATATGATCCAATCAGATGATAGCCCCATAGATTCATCCTTAGATGGCGCCTTAGATTGGTCAAAGTCTATAGGTAAAGGACATCTAGTTTGAATCCAAGAAGCAACCTAGGGTTCCATCCATATGGGACTCCAATATTTATCCACATGGGGCGCACGCCATCCTAGGCATGTGCCCTCCATCTACCTATCAAATGGTAGGTGGACTTGGTCAATAGGTCTCTCCTATGGGTGCATGACACATGGGCAGATATCCAAGGATCAAAGGTCAATATTTGACCAAAGTCAAAGGACAAGAATTAGCAGGTGATGAAAAATGGCAGATGTTATCTCAAATTTATCTCATAAATTAAGACAACCCTTTTCTAACCTGAACAAGTTTTATTCAAATCAGGTAAAGGTATCTGAGTGAGCACAAACATATTTGGCTCAGTCGAGATAACTTTTAATGATAATAGAAGGAGAACGTTAGGCTCAATCGTGTGCTAGCATGATTTTCTTGAACCTAATTGAATCTAATTCAAATCAATTAAACTAGATTAGTCCAATTGATGATATTTAAATCCAAACCCTTTTTTGTGTGACCTAGTTAGGTTTAGTTCCATATGGTAATGGGATATGTCATGATCTCCATCATTGATATCATCGAAACTCCTTTCGATGAATCAGAACTCTTCTAATTCAGACAACTAGAATAATCGATCATCTAAATTATTTTAATTGCTCCCAAAATCCATTAGTGACACCTAGCAGTATATGATGGCAATCCATCAGAACTGAAAAAGAATCTCTTGGTGCAACTACTTGTGTGATTAAGCTCTTCTATCTTGAGCCCCAATCAGATTAGGGTTAAGGTGAACTTGTCAAACTCTAATTTCTATTATATAATTTAATCATTCGATTCAAGTCTGATGTGAAAACCTTAATAGAAACTCTTTCTATTATTTCACTCTCTATCATGGTCATGGGCTTATGGACTTGATTCTTATGATCATCATAGGGCTGCTCCTCATCCACCAAGGTAGATAGATTCCATCTTAGTGCAATCCAATTCCAACAATGAACATGCTATAGCCAACATACACCTCAAGATTCCGAGTGGCTAGAAGGCCGAGTTATGGTGTAGACAAACCATAACATCCTCAAGGTGAACTATCGATGCTCCTCAGGTCAAAGAACCAGAGACATCACTGCAGCTTCGAGTTAGTCATCGATGAGAAGCTAGACTTCCTTATGACTACTCGAGGTAGTCACTCTCAGTGCCCTGATTCTCTAACGAGTATCTATACTCTTGCTCCAGTATCTCTACATCTACTATGAAGTTACTATGAAGAAATAATTATACACTAATCTTTTGGATCAATCACCATCCTTATGACGATCCTACGGTCAGGAGCCTTTTATGAGTTAATAAATGAAAATTCATGTCTTAAATTTTCAACTCTAAAAAATTTGAATTATCATTATCATTAACTCATGGGATGTATCACAGACACTAAATACACATATGTGATAGAAAATAATTCATTTTATTATTTATAGTCAAAATTATAATTCTGTCCCTAAAAGTGTATTACAAGTGTCAGCCAATTCTGGCTTCTAGGGCACACATATCTAATAGAAATATTGGAGTGAGAGTATGGTACTTATTAGAGAACAAGGACACTGAGCGTGACCACCTCAAACAATCATGAAGAAGTCTACCTTCTCGTCGATGACTGATGGAAAGCTACAGTAGTGTATCTAGTTCTTTAATCTGAGGTGCAGCGGTAATTCACCTTGAGGATGTTATAGTTTGACAACACCATAACTCGATCTTCTAGCCATTCAGAATCCTGAGGTGTATGTTGGCTATAGCATGTTCATTGGATTGCACCAATAGGAGATCTATCTATCTTAGTAGATGAGGAGTAGCTCTATGATGATTATGAGAATCAAGTCTATAAGCCCATGGCCATGGCAGAGTGAAATAATAGAAAGAGTTTCTACTAAGATTTTTACATTGGACTTGAATCGAATGATTAATTCATATGACGGATATTAGGGTTTGACGAGATCACCTTAACCCTAATTTGGTTGGGGCTCAAGATAGAGAAACCTAATCACACAGCTAACTGCACCGAGAGGTTCACTTTCAATTCTAATAGATTGCCACCATATGCTACTAGGTGTCATTAGTAGATTTTGAGAGCAATTAGAATGATTTGGATGATCGATCATACTAGTTGTCTGAATCAGAAAAATTCTGATCCATCGAAAGGTGTTTCGATGATGTCGATGATAGAGATCATAACATATCCCATTACCATATGGAACTGAATCTAACTGGATCATATAAATAAGGATTTGGATCTAGATATCATCAATTGGATTAACCCAGTTCAATTGATTTGAATAAGATTCAATTAGGTTCAAAAAAATCGTGTTAGCATACGATTGAGCCTAATATTCTTCTTTAACAATCATTAAAGCTTGTCTTAACTGAACCAAATATGTTTAGGCTCACTCAGAAATCTTTACTTAGTTTGTCTAGAGCTTGTCCAGATCAGAAAAGGATTGTCTTAATTTATGAGATAAATTTGAGACAATACTTGCTATTTTTCTTCACCTACTAATTAAATCTTATCTTCGAACATTAGTCAAATGTTGATCCTTGATACTTAGATATCTACCCATGTGTTATGCACCCATAGGAGAGAATCTGGGAACTTGTCCCCCTAGTAAAAGACAGACAGGAAAGGGGCACACGCCTAGGTAGGCATGCGTCCCATGAGGAGAGAGGATGGGGTCCCATACAAATGGGACTCCAATTACTTCAGGAGATTAAATTAGGTGGTGCCAAGAAGACTTGTTTGACCTAGTCTTGGTGCCACCTAAGGAGAGTTTTGAGGTTCTCTAATATGATTGGATCAGATGATGTCATTCCACCAATCAGATTTAGATTTGATTGCACAAAGGACCGTGATTGGCTAGGATGATGTTGCACTGCATGGCGCAGCAAGGTCTATATAAATCCTATCTATACCTAGAATTTAATTATTCCGACTTTGCCCATGCCACATAGCCCCTCTCCCTCCTTCTTCACACCACGCTCTGGTCCTCTCTCTCCTCTCCACACCCAAGGGACTTTGGGCATGAAGAAGGTGCGATCCAAGCAAGTGAAAGATGTCAGAAAAGGAAGAAGGGAGCACTGCTGCAAGAGATAACAGCTATTCTTTAAAAGCCATTTTGAAGACCTTCAAGATCAGATCCAGATCTAATTTTGAAGGATTGATTGAGAAGGAGAAGATCTTCAGATCCTACCTGAGTGGATATCGATAGAGGTCAGGTACTTACATGGCTATACCTAGAACCTCAAACAAACATCAAGATCATCACAGGATAATTGGATTATCCAAAATAAAGGTATAATTAAATTAGATTTAATTTTTATCTTTATTTTTATTTATATTATCAGATCAATAAAATTAGATCTGAGAAGTCTCAAATCTGATTAGGATCATAAAAAAAAAATTTTGAAATATCCCTCCTAATCCAATCAGATCTGAATGAATCTAACCTAAAAAATAGATCTTTTTCTTCAGGATTTACTAGGATTTATATGGTGTACCAAAAATCCTAGGATATATAAACCCAGGTATTGTAACTTTTATAATAAGTAAAATCAATATATAGCTTTTCTTCCTAACTCTCTTCTCTCTTTTCTCTCTGGTTCCAATGTCAAGCCCTAGGTGCCACCATCATCTACTTCATTCTTCTTTTAGGTTTCTAGATTAACATCCAGGTTGGTGCAAGAGATTGAATCCATGACTATGATTTCGAGTAGTCGTAGGATAATAATTGATATCAGAGCGATCTTGATTGTTCCAACCACTTGGTATTAGAGCTCGATTGAACATGAAGGAGGAAGAAGATCATGCTTCAATAGAGATCAGCAGTGAGGTTCAGATCTAAAGTTTTCTCCAAGCTTCATGAGCAAGAAAGAGATCTAAGGGCTGTTGTCCACCATTTCTAGTCAAGATACTTTTTTAGATCTATCTGTTAGCTATTTTTGATTAAGTTCGATCATGGAGAACAATAGGTTGAAGGTAGGATTTGAAAAATTTGATGGTAAGAAAAGTTTCACGATATAGATGGTTAGGATGGAGGATTTACTAGTTCAAATGGGACTGAATTTAGTCTTGAAAGATAGGTCGGAGGAGATCACAGACAAGATGTGGATGTCCTTGGAGAAAAAGGCATGTATCATAATTAGGGCTCATCTGGCAGATGAGATGCTGTATGGCGTATTGGTGGAGAGGACACCCAAGGGTTTAGGATCAAGGTTATGTTAGTTGTACATGGGGAAGAACATGTGCAACAAGTTGATGTTGAAGAAGCAACTATGCAGCCTTCGAATGTAAGAGGATAAGAATGTTGTAGGGCATATTCAGCGGTTCGACTGGATGAGCATTGATTTGCTCAACATAGGGGTGAATCTCGAAGAGGAAAATAAGAGTTGATTACTGATATATTCACTATCAGAGAGCTTCGATCCATTGATGATGACATTGTTCTATGGTAAGGAGACACTGGTGTACGAGAATATCATATCAATGTTAAGATGCAATGAGCAGCAAGAATGAATGACGAAGAGAGAGATCTTCCAGGAGAATCTCATGATTTCAGAGAGGCTAAGGAAAGGAAAGAAGAAAGGTGAGTAGAGGGGCAATAAGAGATCCAAGAAGTGCTTCAAGTGTGGTGAAGTAGGACATTTTAAGCGAGAATGTCCACTTTGAAAGAAGTGCAAGTGAGGAGAAAAGTCTAATTCTATCAATTTAATCACTGAAAGTGAAGAGTCGGATGAGTTCTCGATTGTCTTTGAGGAGCTCGTGAGGTGTGGTGTATCTAAGATAGCTTCGGAGGGATCTGTAGAGGGCAGAGGATTCGAAGGGGCAACAATGGTATCCGAGGTGCAGTGGCAGGCTCAGCAGTGCAGCATTGAATAGTTAGCCTTGGGAGACTCAGTTATAGAGTCATCTTCTACGGCATCAGGGAGAACTTCGATTTCAAATGGAGCACCGGATAGTGGTGGCATCACTAGTGAAGATGTGACATGAGTTCAGAGCAGAGGAGTGCAGGAGGACCAATATTCTAGCACCAATGCCAGAGATGCACAGTTTTAGGTGGAGCAGCACATGCAGGAGGATAGGCAAAGTTATGAGGAGATCGTGTTAGGGTATGCAGCGAGCGTCGACATAGGATTACTATAGATTTTTCAGAAAAGTCCAGGATAGGTGATGTAGCTGTCAAGCAGAAGGATGTCTATAATCTATAGGATGGTGTATAGGAGCAAGCCAAAGTCTTCAATAGTGAAGGTGGTCATTCCAAAGGCCTCAAAGGGAGCTCAGTAGCTAAAGAAGGATGGCGGTGGCAAGGTGTGTACAAAGAGCTATCAAGACATGCAACGACAGCGGGATCATATAGGAGAACATTGTCAGGTGTGCCAAAGCTTAGGCATACCAAAATGGAGATTGTGAGGATTGGTGTGGTACTTCTAAGTCTTGAAAAGCCATGGGAGGAGCCAGGATGTTAGCTCTAGGAGACTAAGATGGGTATGAGTCCTAGGGCTAGGACAAGGATTATCCTAGGTAAAGGCGATGTATAGCCATGCATGGGTTTGAGGTTCAAGTGCGAGGACCTTGAGAAGGCTTGGTAGATTCTCCAAAGACTTAGAATACAAGGTGGAGCAAAAGACCAAAACCAAAAAAAAGAATCAATTAAGATAGGGGCTAGCACACAGATGAGCTAGCTTGGATATGCATCCGAGCTGGCTATCTTAGGTAGACAGAAGATAGAGTTTGAGCGACATGCAGATGAGCCAGCTCGACTTCTAAGAGAGTTAGCTCGATGGTGGCATACAGAACATATGAGGTTTTCTGTTTGGTCTAGAATAGGATTTTATTTTAGGGGTCTTAAGGTCTAGACCAATAAGATCTTAAGAGGGCTAACTCATGTATGGATCGGGTTTAGATCTAGGGGATGAGAGCATGTAAGACATATGTACATGGGCTTAATGAGTGCTTTCATGTATTGGGTTAGCCTAGGAGAGTTTTTCAGTTGGGGTTGGATTTGTTAGGATTTATGTGGTGTAATAGAAATCCTAGGGTATATAAACCCAGGTATTGTAACTTTTACAATAAGTGGAATCAATATACAGCTTTTCTCCCTAACTCTCTTTTCTCTTTTCTCTCTAGTTCCAACACCAAGTCCTATGTGCCGCCATCATCTACTTCGTTCTTCTTTCAGGTTTTTGGATTAACACCTAGGTTTGGACAAGAGATCGGATCTACAACTATGGTTCTGAGTAGCCGTAGGATAATAATTGGTATCAAAGCAATACCGATTGTCCCAACATCAATTAATTTCTAGTGATATGTTGACTAGTGCTATACTTTGGAGGAGTACCATCATAGTTATGGTCATCAATTTTATATGATCTCGTACGCAAAGTATTGGTCGCAACCAACAAATGACATATTGATAGTACCATAGAAAGAATGGTTGCGATAGAAGGAAAGACCATGATCCTCGAGACTTAGTAATTAAATAAAATGGTTGCAACAGATCTAGGTGTAGAATTTGTGGTGAAGAAGGACATGACATGTCTAAGAAACAAAGAATGAACCTTTGATGAAATTAATGAAACTTTGAATCTGATGTTGTAATTTGTTGAAATCTAATGAACCTTTATTCCACTTTATTTATGATATGTTATTTGTTTTCTTTGCTTTAGTACTAGTATATTGCTAATTATTCCATCTATATAGTATATCATTAAGTCTGTGCAAGTTTTGAAAGTTCATATTGATTTGTTTGCAAATAAATATTCCTTATTTCTTTTACTATTCATGTCAGTAGCATATTATATACATGGAGCCAGGTTCGATAGATCATTCTATACTATATGGGCAACCTACTCGTCAGTCATCGACCATCTGGGATGATCAGGTATGTATTTATATTATTAAAATAATATGAATAAGTTATTTGCATTGATTTATATTGACATGTTGATTTTTCATTTTTTTGATATTGATAGGAGTCCAACTTTCGTACGTGTTGATGGATGGTGCTAGACATGCATCGATCGACATCACTTGATATATGCATAGTGCCATATTTGTGGCAAGCTGGATTTTATAGCCTAAGTTATGTTGGTTTCATATCTCTAGATTGGCACTTGATCACTATGTTCATAGAGCGGTGGCATCTAGAGACTCATACATTTCTCCTACCGTATAGAGAGTGCACCATCATGTTGGAGGATGTCAGCATCCAGTTGGGCTTATCAGTTGATAGTCTTCTAGTTATAAGTAATACATGCCAAGTTTGACAATAGGCATGCTTAGATTTGTTAGGTGTTGTCCCACCTCTTGATAAACTCAAGAGATCCCGATTGAGTATGGTATAACTAGAAGAGCAGTTCCCCGGGCTATCCCCTGATGTAGATAAGGTGGCAGTACAGTGTTATGCTAGGGTGTCTATTCATGGATAAATCAAATAACCTAATGCATATCATGTTTTTGCCATCACTTGCAAATTTTAAGCTCGTAGGACACTATAGTTGGGGTAGTGCAGGTTTAGCTTGGTTGTATAGAGAACTTTATAGGGCAAGTAGGATAGATGCACATGATATCGTAGGACTCTTGATTTTACTCTAGATGTGGGCATGGGATAGGTTTCCATTTATAGCTAAGGTCATCCTACTGTAGATCCAATTATGGATTTGGCTGATGGAGCTGCATTACCATAGGATCCACTAGCCATGAGGTAAGTAATGAAACTTGAATAGTAATTTTCACATCCAAGCAATGAAAAATCATATTTAAGTTACTTATCAAACTATTGAAAAATGTGTCCCAAAGCCAATCATTAGCTTGTTGATGGTTAAGTTATCTTATAATTTGTTGACCCTAAGATTGATTTTGATGATTCTAAAATATTGAGTATATTATGTATCTAATCATGTGTTTCAAGAATGTGTGTAGGATTTTTCAAGTATCCAAAATAAAGAATTTATCTCAAGAATAAATTCTCTCAAGATGCCATGCCAAAATACTTAAAAGAGCAAATTCACACATATTTGGATGGCTTGGTACGAAGAAAGTATGATTGAAAGAAGAGAAATTAAAATTGAAGGAAGTAATTATGTTTAAAAGAGTTTGGGGCCAAGAAACTCAAGTTTGAAAGATCAAACATTGAACAAAAATGAAGTCAGAATTTTTCAAGACGTCTCAAATCTTTTTCGAGAGCTTTCGAGTGGTCTGGCATAATGAAACAATATTCTGGCATGGTCTCAAGAGGTCTCGAGTTAAACTCGAGACGTCTCGATCTCAAAAGATAGAAACTTAGTTTCTATACTTTGAGAGCAAGAGGTCTCACAGGATTCTCGAGAGGTCTCATGGTTCTAATGAGATGTCTCGTAAAAAATTGAGAGATCTTGAAATCTGATAAGAGGTCTCGTGAAAAATCGAGAGGTCTCGATCTATACGGACAGCCTTCAACGGATAGTTTTTCAACAACTATTTTTCGATCCCAACGACTATTTTAGAGCTTCCAACAGCTAGAACTCTTACTCTAACCTTCTCTAAAGGTATTGAAAGGTGGAGAATCAATTGAAAGAAAGAGAAGAAAGAAATTAAGGGATTTAGAGAGAGAATCTTTTAGATTTTGTGAGGAACATTGAATATCCAAAGAAAAGAAAAAAGAGAGGAGTGTTATACACAGATTTCAGCAAGCCTTCAAAAAAATTTTTCCAATATCTTCCACATCCTCTCAAGCATAATTTAAAGAAAAGCCAAGCTTCAATTGAGTATATTATCGGCTTGTTCTTTAGGATTTAAAAAAACTTATACTCTATTTTTTATATTGTGCTAAAACTTTACTTGTATTTTTTTATTTCTTTACAAGTTTCTTTGGGAAAAAGAAACTTGAGGTTTAGGCCCATCCAAGTCCGAAATTAGATATTGTAGGTTTTGGTTGATGATCTCGAAAAACCAACTAGGTTGTTGGTGAACCCCAAAAACTAATGGTGTTAGGTTTTGGTTGGTGCTCCTGTGAAAACCAACTTGGTTTATTTGTGAGTCTGAAAAAATAAACACACTATAATCAAGGATAGATTATAGTAAAATTCTTAAGAAAAGCCTGGAGAGTGGATGTAGGAGTGGGTTGCTCCGAATCACTATAAATCTTTATATGTTTGTGTTGTGCTTTTTTCTTCTATCTCTCTATATACTTTGCATACTTATAATTCTTACTCTACTTTCATAGTTTGATTTTGTTATCTTAATTCTACTGCTCATATTATATACATCTCATCCTCATCACTTAGATTAAAATTAAAGCATATAATTGCTTAGAGTTAAATTTGGCCAAAGCTTTTATAAGAATCCAATTCATCCCCCCTAGATTGCTACCTTTGGGCAATAATTGGTATCAGAGCAGATGCTCTGTAATTGATTATTGACCTACCATCTTGAGTAAAAGATCATGGCAACCCCATTTGGCTCATTATTTGTTGAAGGCCAATCCACATCAAGACCATCACTATTTAATGGCACAAATTATACCTTTTAAAAAACTAAAATAAAAATTTTCATACAAGCTTTAGACTATGACTTGTGGGGAGTCATAACTAGAGGACCACACACACCCACAATAGAAATTAATGATGTGTCTATTTCCAAATCAGAAAAGGATTGGGATGAATTTGATAAGAAGATGGCTCAATTAAATGCAAAAGCCATTAATATTCTTTATTGTTCTCTTGATGTACAAGAATTTAATAGAATATCCACTTGTACATCAGCAAAGAAAATTTGGGAAAGATTGAAAGTGACTCATGAGGGAACAAGCCAAGTAAAAGAGTCCAAAATCAACTTGCTTATTCATAAATATGAAATATTTAAAATAAAGAAATATGAGTCAATTTCTAAAATATTTTCTAAATTTATTGATATTATTAATGCTCTAAATGGTCTTGGCAAAATCTATACTGACTATGAACTTATTTGCAAGGTTTTAAGATCTTTGCCAAAGGAATGGGAAGCAAAGGTGACAGCCATACAAGAAGCGAAAGACCTCACTAAGCTGTCACTAGAAGATTGATGGGTTCACTCATGACTCATGAGTTGAACATGGCTCAAAAGGAGGAAGAGGAAGAGTCAAGAAAGATGAAGACCATCGCCTTCAAATCCATTGCGCAACATGAAGAAAGTGATGAGTCAGAAAAAAAAGAAGATGAAGAAGAGAGTGAAGATGATGATGAGGATATGGAGCTACTCACAAGCAAATTCAAGAAGTTCCTCCTAAAGAGAAGTATGAAAATGAAAGAAGAAAAAGAAAAAAAAAATGTCAGATGCTATAATTGCAACAAAAGGGGACATTACGAGCCGAAATGCCCCCTACTCAAAAAGTATCCCAAAAAGACCAAGAAAAGAGCTATGTTAGAAATTTAGGATGATAGTGACACTTCAAGCTTAGATGAGAAAAAGAAAGCAAAAAATCTTTGCCTCATGGCCATTGAGGATGAGGTAAATTTTGAAAACTCCTTCGAGTTTACATTTGAAGAATTGTTTGAAGCCTTCAATGATTTAATGGATGAATTCAAAAAATTAAGATTGAAAAATATAGAAATAAAAAAATTTAATCTTCTTTTAGCTAATGAAAAAGAAGATATCTTGAAAGAAAAGAATACTTTGACTCAAAAAAAAGAAGAATGGATCAAATCTGAAAATTCTTTAGTTAAAGAAAACATGGAGCTTAAAAAGGATAATGATACCTTAAGATCCTTCCTAAAAGAAAAGGAAAATCTTTTAAATGAAAAGAAAGAGCACTTGGAAGAAAATAAAAAATTAAGAAGAAAGATTAAAATTTTGAAGCCTATTGCTGAAAAGTTTATCATTAGTTTTCAAAATCTCTAATCTATGGTAAAAGTTAATGGGGCTGTTTTCAATAAAATAGAAACTGATCTTAATACTTCAAGAAAACAACAAACTACAAAAGGTATTTTTACAAGAGCTTCCATCAAAGATCATTCCTTTTAGTGCTTTAGATGTAATCAAATTGGCCACAAGATTTTGGAATGCAACTTTAAAAGAATTGGTCAAACCTTGATAAGACAAATTTGGATTCTAAAAGAAACCTTAAATACTAACTCCTATGGACCCAAGATGGCTTGGGTACCAAAAGTTTTGAAGTGATCTTGCAAGTTTGCCAAGGATCCAATGCTCTTAAAAGCGAAAAACATCTTTATTTGGATTTCTTGGATATCAAGATGATGGATGATGATTGTTGGTATAATCTAAATCTTTTTTTTATCATACCATCAATGATTGTTAAAATCTTTTTGATTAAATGAATCCTTTAATTAATATGCTTACATATAAAATTTCTTTTTTAAAATACTTCTTATGTTTAATGGATTGATTTTGATGCTTGCAATGAATTCATATCATGTTATTGAATGTTTTGATTTTAAAAAATAATATGCTTTCCTGTATATATCATGCTATGGATGAAATGATTTATTTTGAAATTCAGCATAATATTTTAAGTCTCTCCATATCAATTTTATAATTAATAAATTTAAATTAAAAGATTCTTATTGGATATAAATATTTTAAATTGCTAAATATTCATAGAGAACTTCAGTTTTAATTATTTGATCAAACAACTTACTATTGCTATGTATCTGATTGATTTATATTATGGCAAAAAGAGAAGAATGTCTTTGTTTCAAATATGATTTTACATAGCTATATGTTTGATATGATATCATTTAAAATAAATTAAAAAATATATAACTTTTTTGAACCTAATTGCTTGATATTTCTTATGAAAAGGAAGAAATGATCTTTCTGAAGAATGGCTGAAAATTTTTTTATGATTTGCGTTAACTAATTTACTGAAATCAATTCAAATTGATTTATCATTCTAAATCCTTAAACTATTTAATGTGAATCAATTCATCTTGATTTAATTCAAAACTAAAATCATTGGTATCAAGCTGAATTTGCAAATTAATCTTTAAATGGTATTGAACCAAGAAAATCATGATTTGATCTAAAACTTAGTTTAATTAGTATCAAAAAAATCTTTCAAAGAAATGACTATGTTTGTTAAAGTAAGGAGGAAAAAATATTAAAGAAGTAATCATTTAATAAAAAAGGCTTTTAAAATTAAAAATATATTTTAAAATTTTAAAAATCTAAATTTAGTGGTTAAATTCATGTTAAATTTGCTTGATTTGAAATAAAGAAGGAAAGAAAGTTGAAAAGTAAAATAATCTTGCTATAAGTATGAAAAATAGGAGAAGAGATATTTTCAAACTTGATTTGATTAAAAATTTTGACTAATTTAAAAATATATTCTTACTCCAAGGAATAAATCTTAAAAAAAGATCATATCTATTCAAAAAGGGGGAGAGCCTTTATTATTTGAATTCAAGCTAATTTTTTTTAAAAAAAAAGATGATTTCTTTGATTTGACTTCATAAATTTAATATTGATTTTGATGATTTTTCATATTTCTTTCCCATGAGCTTTTTGATGTTGTCAAAAAGGAGAAGAGAAATGTTGAGTATATGCTCAAAGAAACTCAATGAATTATATTGATGCTTAAAATGAAAACTTAATACTCATCGATATGAATTAAAATATTTTTTTTATGAGTATATGAAATATGTGCAATGAACCAAAAGAATAATTGAGAACATTCATGAAGTACTCATTCATGTATTTAATCTATACTTCATGATACTTTTTAGCAAAATGCATAAAAATACATTATTTATTTTTATTGTGTATATACTCAAGATTTTGTCATCATCAAAAAGGGAGAGATTGTTGATCTTGAGATTGATTTTGATGATTCCAAAATATTGAGTATATTATGTATTTAATCATATATTTCAAGAATGTATGTAGGATTTTTCAAATATCCAAAATGAAGAATTTATCTCAAGAATAAATCCTCTCAAGATGCCATGCCAAAATACTTAAAAGAGCAAATTCACACATATTTGGATGGCTTGGTATGAAAAAAGTATGATTGAAGAACAGAAATTAAAATTAAAAGAAGCAATTATTTTTAAAAGAGTTTGGAGCCAAAAAACTCAAGTTTGGAAGATCAAATATTAAAGAAAAATGAAGTCAAGATTTTTTGAGACATCTCAAGTTTTTTTTGAGAGCTCTCGAGTGGTCTGACACAATGAAACAGTATTCTAGCACAGTCTCGAGAGGTCTCGAGTTAAACTCAAAACATCTCGATCTCAGAAGATAGAAACTTAGTTTCTGTGCTCTGACAGCCAAAGATCTCGCAGGATTCTCAAGAGATCTCATGGTTCCGATAAGACATCTCGTGAAGAATAAGAGGTGTCGAAATCTGACGAGAGGTCTCATGAAAAATTGAGAGGTCTTGATCTACGCAGACAGCCGTCTATGGATAATTTTTCAATGACTATTTTTTGATCCCAACGGCTATTTCAGAGCTTCCAACAGCTAGAACTCTTACTCCAACCTTCTCTAAAGGTATTTAAAGATGGAGAATCAATTAAAAGAAAGAGAAGAAAGAGATTAACGGATTTAGAGAGAGAATCTTTTAGATTTTGTGAGGAACATTGAATATCCAAAGAAAAGGAAAAAGAGAGGAGTATTATGCACAGATTTCAGTGAGCTTTCAAAGCAATCTTCTCCAACATCTTTCACATTCTCTCAAGCATAATTTGAAGAAAAGCCAATCTTCAATCGAGCATATTATCGGCTTATTCTTTAGGATTTAAAAGAGATTATACTCTATTTTTTATATTATGCTGAAACTTTACTTATATTTTTTGATTTCTTTACAAGTTTCTTTGGGGGAAAGAAACTTGAGGTTTAGGCCCATCCATGCCTAAAATTGGATATTGTAGGTTTTGGTTGGTGATCCCAAAAAATCAACTAAGTTGTTAGTGAACCCGAAAAACTAATGGTGTTAGATTTTGGTTGGTGCCCTTGTGAAAACCAACTAGGTTTGTTTGTGAGCCTGAGAAAATAAACACACTATAATCAAGGATAAATTATAGTAGAATTTCTAAGAGAAGCTTGGAGAGTGGACTTAGGAGTGGGTTGCTCCGAACCACTATAAATCTTTGTGTGTTTATATTATGCTTTTTTCTTCTATCTTTCTATATACTTTGCATGCTTATAATTCTTACTTTGCTTACATAGTTTGATTTTATTATCTTAATTCTGTTGCTCATATTATATACATCTCATCCTCACCACTTAGATTAAAATCAAAGTATATAATTGCTTAGAGTTAAATTTGGCCAAAGCTTTTATAAGAACCCAATTCACACCCCCCCCCCTCTTGGATTGCTACCTCTGGGCAACATAATTGTAATTGATTTATTAATGAATAAAATAAATATTTTAATATTTTCATCATAAAGTCTACATCTTCTAATAAACTTTATTATTGTGATGAAGTTCTTAGGATTATTTAGTTTCAATAAAAAAAAAAATTTATCGATTAGTCCTTAAACAGTTCACGACTAAATGATATATTGTTAATTAGGACTACAGCATTTATCGAGCATAGAATATTGTATGCCATATAAGTTGGTTGTCCTCTTAATCAAGGAGTATGGAGATACCGGTATATCATACAAGTGAGATGTAAGGGTACATTATCACTGAACATGACCAACTCCAGAGCATTCTACTATCGAGAATTGCTTTGATGAGATATAGGTATAAGTGTCCCTAAGATCTGAGATCACCATAGTGGCTTGCAGGCAACTCACTATGCTTTGCTATCGGACTAACTAAATTTTTAATTTAGTAATGAAAGATTTTTAGGCACAGTCAAGTACTTGCATAGTCGGTGAGTGATCAACATGGGATTGAGCACTCCAAGAGTTGGCGAAGAATACATCACTATATTTTAATATAGCAAAATCTTGGCTAGGATAATCTATGAGATGGATTTGATATTTTGAAATACTATGTGGATAACCTAATCGGGGTTGATAGTTAAATTTTGAGGTATCCTATGAGCATTTTGGTCAAGGGAATGAATTATATGGAAACTATATCTATATGGGTTCTAATGATGTTGTTCTACACATTCGACCTATCCAGCCATTGGGTATCATTGTTAGATGGTTACTCTGATTGGTACAAAAATTTATTTATATGCTACTGGCTTAAGTTTGAACTTATGGGGTCACACACATAAGAGTTTTATTGGATGGTTGATCGATGATTAAGAATCATTCTTAGGTCAAACAATCAATACGATTGATGTTGACCTAGAGCAAGTATTGCAGGAGGATCGATTAGTAATTGGATTGCTAATTAACTTAATTTAATTAAGCCAGAGGATTGAGATTAAATCTAATTAAATATAATTTAATTAGATTTAGTTTGGACTTGATTAGATCAAGTTCAATTGATTTATTGGATAAGCCAATTATAAGAAAGAATGAGTCCTAGTTCAATTAGGACTTGTATCAATCTAATTTTAAATTTAATTAAAAATTAAATCAAAATTAGATCTAATTTGATCTAATTTAATTAGATTCTTAATTAAACTAAGATCTATTTTAATTAGATTGAATTAAATCTAATTTAATTTGGTCTAAAGAATAAGTTAGACCAAGTCAAATTGGAAGTCCTAGTGTAACTAGGACTTCCCTTTCCTTGCACCATAATGATTCCTAAAGCCCCCCACGTCTACTTTTTTGCTTTTGCGCATGGAAACACCTCTACCCATGCCTTTCTTGAGCACCCAATCCTCTCCCTTCTTTCTTATATGGTAAGTGGTTGTGGACCAAGTCAAATAAGGAGAGTTGGTTTGAATTCAAACATTATTTGATAGCGTTTATTGCAATCAAAACACTAGACCTTGTATATTGCCCAAACCCATGAGTTTTTTTTTTGGGATATTCATGGGAATTAGGAGACTTCTTATACACCAATGTGAGGCTGGTCCATGCCCAAAAAAAGGAGGGGCCACCCAAAGAGCTAGGCACCCCAAGTCTAGCCCAATTTGGAGATCTCTTGACTAGGTATTTGACCTAGACAAGGGTTGCTCCCTAACTCTCTATTAAAAGGGTCTCTTGACCTAACTTTTTTTGAGATTCTAGAGCTTAGAGAGAGGTCCTTGGGCATGGAATGAACTAGGAGAGAAAGGTTTAGGGCATGGAAATTGTAAAGACACCAATCAAGGTGTCTAAGTAAGAGAACAAAGAAGAAGAAGAGGGTCTTCTTCTAGGATTTTTTTCTACATCTATTTCTCCATTATTTGTGAGTTTTTATGAGGAGTCTCAAGTTCACAAATCACTTTCCTTCCTTCTAAAAGTTGAAGAGTTCAAGATTTGAAGACGAAAGATCCAGATCGACCATCGAAGAAGGATCAGCATAGTACTAGCATAATATACTAATTTTCGGACATCGAACTTCTAATCAGCAATCGAGAGCTCATGTGGATAACTTATAGAGGCCAGATACGTGTGTGGCTCGAAGCAACAACCTCAAGCTTAGATCAATGAGTTAAGAAACTTGACTTGCAAAGGTAAGGGTGATATGATTATCTGACCTAGAGTTGTTCTATTGTTGATATGATCAACATGAAGTTTTCTAATCTTTTAATTTTAAATTTAATATCATACTTTAATCATGTAATAGGATCCTAGATCTAAGATTTTTCTTATATTTATATGAATTAATATGATTAATTCATGTCTTCCACTGCATAGATCTAAAAGGTTTCAAAATTTAACCCTATAACCCTAAATCTATTTCCTTAAATTGGTATTAGAGCTAGGTTACTTCATTAAATAATTTTATGCTTGTTTAGATTATTTTTAGATTTGATCTAATTTATAATTTAATATTTAAATCTATAATTTATAAACAAAAGATAGATCACATGAACTGATTATAAGATTATCCTGCTATAAGGTTTATCCCTTACAGTGGAGAGGTTGTCCTTGTTCATGTAGATCTAATTTAAATCATAAATTTGTTAAACATGATCTAGATTAATTTATGATTTATAAGATTTAAAAAAATTTTAAATCTAAAAATAAATATTTTAGATTGCATGGACTGATTATAAGATTGTCCTGCTATAAGATTTATTCCTTATAGTGGAGTAGTTATCCTAGTACGTGCTACTCTAAAATTTTGATTATAAAATTTTAGATTAGATCTAAAAAATTTTATGATCTAATTAAAAATATTTTAATCTAATTTTAATCATCATAAATATATTAGATTTGATCTAAGATAATTTATGATTGATTATAATTAAAATAGTTTTAATTACATGAATATGTTTAGATTAGATCTAAAATAGTTTCATATTTATTTTATTTGCATATTGATTATGAATCAAACATGCAATGGGTTGATAGAACCATATTATAAAAATATTTTATAAATATAAAAATTATTTTTAAAATATCAAATCTCAATCCTCAGTCCAAAATTTAATTAAGAATTAAGAGTTATTTTGATTAGGATCTAGGATTGTGAATTGAAGATCCTAAAACATAAATCATAACACTTTGGGTTAATGAGTTAATAAGAATTAGATCCATTAATTGGATTAGACCTAAGGTTAGATTAAAGAATGGACCTAATTAGAGAATTGACTAAATCTAATCAATATTTATCTTAAATTATGTCAAGAATTCTCTAGATCGATTACAATAGTTGTAGTTGATCAAGTCCATATCTTTAACGAGAACCAAGATGGACTTGATTTTTAGCTACGTGGTCTAGCATGAACTGTTAGGTTAATCCAATTAAAACTAATTAATCAGTTGGTATCTAAGGTAAGTCTGGCAATCTAAACTGGTAGTTTTTAATTAGTAGCCCACTTACCTAGTAATTTTTAATGGTGTCTAAGGCAAACTTTGGCAGACCCTTCCATCGATCTCACTTACCTGACCTTCTTAGTGATATTATATTTTGATCAAATCACTTAACAGTTCAAGCTAACTCATATCAGCTACGTAAATCAATGTGACTGATTTAGGTGCTCTTAGACCAGCCTAATAATGGTCTTCCTTAATCTGACTTGGTGAAGCTAGTAGGAGGATCATAATAAGCTAGTTGATCTGACCTCCTTTCTTCTTTAAATCAAATTAATTAAATACTCTAAAATTATTAGATCCTTAAAAATAAAATAGTTATGGTGATAACTAGATCATAGCCTCCCATTAAGGTGGATGATAATGGATCCAATACTCTGGGTGGACATTGGAGGTGCCTTACGTCTGGTGTTCATCAAGATATTAGAATTATCATTCACCATATGATGATTAGATTGCACTTTTTGAACAGCAATCAGGTTAGCCAGAGCTTTTCTCAACTCTGGTCATCATTCATTTGATGTACTGAACTCAATCATATTAATGGTTGGACCTAACCGAGACTTTCGATGGAGGCCCTAGCCTATTGAAAAGATACCTGAGGCAAAACTTAACACTAAAAATTATTTAGAGAAATAATTATTTAAGAATCTATTTATAGATGTATATGGATTAGCTAGAGCTTTTTTCGGGCCCGTATGCAGTTTATGTGGATTCTAGTACCCACTAAAAAATTAAGATAATTCCTCGAATTGGAGGTAGAGGCTACCAATTTGAATAAAATAGTAGAAGAACATTTTGATTAAAGTCCAAATCTTTAGATTTGATAAATTATTTACTAATTAGGCTTTTGGTTCTTCTTTGTACAGTTAAGGCTAAACCCTAGTTGCTCCATTCACTATAAGATAGTGATATACTTATGGGACCTAACTTTAATAATAAGTATCAAAAGTTGAACATTGTTTAGCAGCATGAAGAGGTTCGTGCTGGAACTTCCATGCCCAGTCTAAACAAAAGATCCATGACTAACCTAGATTAGGCAAAGTGCTTCTATCGTAAGAAGCAGGAATATTGGAAGAGAAACTATCCTCAACACCTTACTTCTCGTGATCCCAACAGGCTAGACAAGAGAAAAGAGCAAGAAGTCTCTAATCAAGGATGTTATATGATAATACCTTATAATTTCTCTGTTTGTGATACTACAACCTGGATATTGGATACCAAAAATCTAGTTCATATTTATAATTCATTATAAGGACTTCAAGTTAGTAGAAAATTTAAAAATAACAAGTGATTCCTAAATATTGAAGATGGAAGATCTGTTCCAGTTTTAGTTATGGAAAGAGTTTAGCTTATTTTCAATGATAATATTATTTTTTTAGATGAATGTCATTATTATCCTTCTTTTTTGATGAATATAATCTCTGTTGGTCTTATGGCCAAAGATGATTATCATTTATCAATAAAGAAAGATTATTGTGATATCATTATGAATGATGTTACGATAATGCAAGGACAACAGAGAATTGGATTTACATTTTATCATAGATTGTGAGTGTAATGTACACTTCTAAAAAATGCCCTTGATTAGATAATGTCTTTGATATCTATCTATGGTACTGTAGGCTAAGTCATATTAACAATAATAGGATAAATAGGTTGACTCAAGAGAAAATTCTCAAAGTCAATGATTGTAAACCACTTCTAACCTATGAGTCCTATTTTTTTGAAAAAATAACCAAGTCATCTTTTACTAGAAAAGATGAAAGAGCCACTAAGCTCTTAAGTCTCGTACATACTGATGTATATAAACTTATAAGAATAAGTGCTAGAGATGGATATTTCTACTTCATCACTTTTATAGATGACCTATCTAGATATGGATATGTCTATCTGATAAAAAATAAATCAGACTCGTTTAAAATGTTCAAACGATTCTAAAATAAAGTAAAAAATAAACTAAAAAAGATATCAAAATTTTTTGATCAGATCGAGGAGGTGAATATCTATCCAGTGAGTTCTTGATATATCTAAGAGAAAATAGAATTCTCTCATAGTGGACTCCTCCAGAGACACCATAGCATAATGGAGTATCTAAAAGGAGAAATCAGACTTTGTTAGATATGATTTGATCCATGATAGAATTTGCAAATCTGTCTATTTTATTTTGGGATTATGCTCTTGAGACTGCATATTTTATATTGAACAATGTACCAAATAAATCTATTGCAAAGAATCCATATGAGATGTGGACTAAATGTAGGCCTACACTCTCTCACCTTCGAGTTTAGGGTTGTCCAGCCTATGTCAAACATTTACAAATAGATAAACTTGGACCCTAGTCTGATAAGTATGCATTCATAGGATACCTCAAGAAAACTAAGGGTTATTATTTTTACCATGCTAAAGAACAAAAGGTGTTCATCAGCAATAGGGCAATCTTTTCTAGAAAAAAAGTTTCTTGGTGAAGGAACTATTGCCTCTAAAGTAGAACTTGAGGAAGTTCAACAGGTAGAAAAAGTGACATCAGTAGCTAAACCTAAATCAAAGTTAATTAGATCAAATTCAGAGCCCAATGTACCTGCACCATTAAGGCGATCTGGTAAAGTACGGTGTTAGTCAGATAGATACTATGATTTCTTAGCCCAGGACGGTGATCCCATCAAACTCGATGAGAATAATGAAAATCTAATCACCTATATGGATGCAATATAGAGATCTGATTTCAAGAAATGACCGAAGGCCATGAAATCTAAGATGGAGTTCATAAAAGTCAATGATGTCTGGATATTGGTTGACCCATCCCAAGGGATTAAATCCATTGGGTGTAAATGGATCTTCAAAAGAAAATGAGGTGCAGACAAGAAGATAGAGACCTATAAAGCCTGTCTGATTGTTAAGAGATATCGTTAATGTTATGGTATTGACTATGACTAGATGTTCACCCCTGTGGCAATGCTTAAATCCATTTAGATAATGCTTACGATAGCTACCTATCTGGATTATAAGATCTAATAGATAGATGTGAAGATAGATTTTTTGAATAAAGAGCTGATCGAAGAGATATATATGATACACTACTACAAAAAAGAGCTATGATAGTGGTTCATAACTACTATCGTAGTCCAAAAAATCACTGTCATAGGCTATAGCGGTGGTTATTTAACTGCTGCTACTGAAGCCATCACCATAGCTCTATGGCAGCGATTGTTGCAGTGGTTGTTTGAATCGCTGCCATAGATAGCCTATTACAATGGTTTATAAATTGCTGCAATAGATAACCTATAACAGCAGTTACATAACCGCTACTATAGATTATCTATAGCAGCGATTTCTTAACTACTGCCATAAATCTAATGCAGCGATTGGCACTGTTTGCATCAGGGATCAATGGCAGTGGTTGGTACGGATATGACAGTGGTTATAAAACCACTATCGTAGATCTTGAATAATAAAAAAAATTAAAATTTTTATTTTTTTTATATATTTTACCAGATAAATACAGATATATAACATGAGAAAATATAATAAACATAAAAATTATTCTAAAATGCTAAAATTTTATTACCGAATAAAATTTATTATAATATTTTTTAAAAAAATAAAATACATCAAAAGTCTCATAAATCTACATCATCGTCGTCATCATCTGAAGTTGGAGTTGGAGTCGAAGCTGGAGCTGGAGCCAGAGCCGGAGTTGGAGCTAAAGCTGGTGCTAGAGCTGGAGCCGGAGCTAGAGCTGAGTTGGAGCTGAAATGTGGGCCAACATATTTTCGAAGCCCATGACTCCAAAATGCATGTTGAGCATCAACATCATGTCTCTCACGATATCCTCCAGATGAGATGTGCGCTCCTCAGCCCGATTTGCCCGCATCACAGCATGATCTGCCCGTGCCAATGACTCCTCAAGCTCCTTTCAACTGACGATACTAAAAGTCTATGAGGAGATGCTCATCTTGGACCAGTAGCTTATCGACGTGTGTTCGGGCCTACAATGGATCCTCCCAGAGTGCTCAGGCCCCAAGACCTAAGACAGATGGTCATGGGGCCTAGACGTATCCGGGCCCTCGCTCGCGAGCACATCTAACCGATCCTATAATTATAAATTAAAATAAAATTTTATAAGAAATGCTACAATACTAATCATATATACTAATATATTTAATACTTATAAAAATATGTCCGATCGCAGCATTCATCGACTTGGCCATCTTGTCCATGTGGTTGGATCGAAAGATCTCACTACGACTGGGCATCACTCTATCTCTCATCAGCTATAACAAAGAACAAATTTATTAGAAAGATGATAAAAAATATGAATTTAATTTATCTAGTAAGATTTAGAATTAATTACCTCTCTATGCATACAACTGGCCAAAGACTTATGGCCTAAAGTGTGCATATACTACTGGGCTGTACAGTTCTCCCAATTCTGATGGAAGGTAGCCTAATAAGTATTCAAATAAATAATAAATATTTAAAAATTATTTAAATAAAATTTTAATCATATTGAAAAATTCAAAAGTTAGGAATTTTACCTCAAACTTCGGCTCCTCTAGTGTCTAACCATCCTCTCCCACTAACTTGAAGGATAGTTCTGTATCCAGGAAACAAGCTCCTCCAAAGAATCTCATCGGTGCTCGAGCCATCCTCTATAGAGCTTGACCTTATAATTCCAATATAACTCTCCAATCTTCCTCAATCGGACATCTCGAGCCCTCTCGTGATCGAAAAAGTCATACCTCCTCTGTACAAAGTTATCAAAAATCAGTGACAAAATTATTCTAATCAAACATATATAGTGTAAATATATAAAATATATAAATATAACTAAGATACGCATACTTATCCATATCTCCTTCCATATCCGATCTCTGACGGCAGCATCCATCAAATGCCAGTCTCTGGGCTCTATGAAAATGATGTCCGACCACCTCACAAGCATTCCAAAAAAGAAATGCATCTCCCATGCGATCTTCTCTACCGACCTCTCCTCCGTATCATAATAGACCATCATCTGATGCTAGCGGTTCCACATGTGTGCCATACGTATGGGACCATGAAATATCCGATTGGATGATGCACCTGCAATACAAATACATTATGTAAATATATAAGTATACAAATACTATATAAAAAATAAAGTTGTGCTAATATAATAAAAATGTACACTCAGATGCCTGCATAGTAGCATGTGTCTCAGATATTGGCGATGATAGAGGCTCAACTATCGGTGGAGTAGATGTCATCAATGGAGTAGATGCTGGCGGTGAAGGTTTCTAAGCAGTAGATGCTGAGATGGATGGAGTATCCTCCGACTGCTCCTCCGATGCTAAACTCGCATAACCCGTCGAGAGGTAAGGGTGAAAGCTAGATGGCATTTTGGTGCCATCGTGATCTGCAATGTTAATAAACATTAATCAGTATAACATGTTCAACAATAATATTAGTATAGCATCAATAAATATTTATAATATTTATTATAAATATTTTATAAATTATTATAAATATATATGATTAATAAATAATACTATAAAATTAAAAAAAATTATACCTGCGGCTATAGAGAGTGGATCGCACTGAAAGCTCTAAGGGTCATCGATGACGATGCTAGAAGAGGATGATGGCACTAGAGATAACCTACGAAACAAAAGTAAGATAGTGAAATAAAGAAGAGAGAGAAAGAAAAAAGAGAGAGAAGAGGGACAGCCAGGGATGGGGGACTAGAGGAGGGGAGCACAGTGATAAGCAGGCCCGAAAGGCATAGTGATGGAGGGTCGAAGATCGGGAGGGGGAGTATGAGGGTGCGGGGGCCGGCTTGGGGGTGGCAGGGAGGGGCGGCCAGGGATGGGGGGCTAGTGGGTGGGGGTGGCAGGGTAGCGGGGCGGGGCGGGGCGGGGCGACCGGGGATGGAGGGAAGGAGGGGCGGTCGGGGGGAGGGTGGGGGGGCCGAGTGGGGGTGGCGGGTGGCGAGGAACAGTAGGGGATGGGGGGAAGGAGGGATGGCCAAGGGGAGGGTGGGGGGTAGCGGAGAGGAGCGGCCGGAGATGGGGAGGCTGGGGTGTGGTAGGATGACGGGGAGGGGTGGCCAGGGATGGAGGGAAGAAGGGGCGGTCGGGGGAGGGTGGGGATTGGTGGGTGGCGGGGAGGAGCGATCGGGGATGGGGGGAAGGAGGGGTGGCCGAGGGGAGGGTGGGGGCGGTCGAGTGGGGGGTGGCAGGTGGCGGGGAGGGGCGGCCAGAGAAGAGGGGTCGGAGGGGGAGGGGGATGGAGGGGCGGAGCCGACCGAGGGGGAAGGAGGGGCGGCGCCGGCTAAGAGGAAGAAACCTCACCGACGATGGAGAGGAGGGGGAGAGACAGAGAGAGAGAAATCGAGCGTGCATGGAAGAAAAGTAGAAAAAATTTGGAAATTTTTATCCTACCTATAGCAGCGGTTATCAAATCACTGCCATAGATCTAAGATAGCGATTTTTGATAACTGCTGTCGTAGGTTAAAAATAATTTTTTTCTTATTTTTTTTAAATATTATATAATTTTAAAATTTAATGCCCATCTTCATTATTCATTATCTAAATAATTATCATTAGAGTATCATCGCAAAAGGTTGCCTTGATCCGATAGCCCTAGCTTCATCGATTAAAAAAAATTGATTTCGATGATCATGAACGATGATGCGATGATCTGATAGATGGAGACCTTCGATGGATTCAAAAATCTACAGCGATGATCTCGATAATGTTTGTAGTATACTATTAAAGTTTTACTTCAATCGGATATCGTTATCATGGTCAATTTAGTACAGAATGATTTCAATCATTAAATTAGAAACAAGCGATCAAAAGTTTAAACGGCATCCGATTATGAGATAATTTTTTAGTTAAATAATTTTTATTATAATTTTAAATATTTTATATTACGATGATAGTAAAATTTAAATTATTTGCTTATAAACTATTCATGCTAAGCAGATATTGCAAAAGCACGAGCATAACAACCAGTAAAGTTTTAGAATGGTTGTCAAGAGACGTATAGTTTTAGATCATTCTTCATCTCATGAGTTAAATTTTATAATCACCATCATAAAAAATGATTAAAATAATAGCCAAGATTATTTATAAAAAAATTATCTCATAATCGGATACCGTTTGGTCCTTTGATCACTCGTTTATCATTTAACGGTCGAAACTAATATATACTAAATTGACCAAGATAACGATATCCGATTGAAGTAAAACTTTGATAGTACACTATAAATATCATCAAGATCATCATTATAGATTTTTGAATCCATCAAAAATCTCTATCTATCAGATCATCGTATCGTCGTTCGTGGTCGTTGAAATCAAATTTTTCTGATCGAGGATGCTAGGGCCATCAGATCGAGGTGATCTTTTGCGATGACACTCTAATGGTAATTATTTAAATAATGAACGATGAAGATGGGTGTTAAATTTTAAAATTATATAATATTTAAAGAAAATATATATATATATGGCAGTGGTTATAATTAACCGCTGCCATAAATAAGCTTATAGCAACGATTCATACTAACCGCTGCTATAGCTCCGACATATGGCAGCGATTCATTGTAACCACTGCTATAGGTCCGATTTATAGTAATGGTTCATTATAACCGCCGCTATAGGTCCGACCTATAGCAGCGGTTATAATGAACCACTGCTATAGGTCGATCTATGGCATCAATTTTTTATAATCGCTGCTATAGGTCTGACCTACGACAGTGATTTTCATTAACCACTGCTATTATCGGACCTATAGCAGTACTTACAAAAATCGCTGCCATAGGTTCGACTTATAGCAGCGGTTAATGAAAATTGCTGTCGTAGGTTCTATGGCAGCGATTTTTGAAAACTACTGCCATAGATCATTTTTGTAGTAGTGATACAATCTGAGGGGTTCACGTCAACTGAGTCCAAGGTGTGCAAGCTTCAGAGATCCATTTATGGATTGAAGCAAGCATCTCGAAGTTGGAACATGCATTTTGATAAGATGATCAAAACATATGACGTTGTTAAGAATAGAGAAGAGCCCTACATTTATAAATAGATAAATGGTCTAGCGGTGGTATTCCTTATCTTGTACATGGATGACATTTTCTTAATCGAAAATGACATCCTTGCACTACAAGGAATAAAAATTTGGTTGTCATCCTAGTTCTTGATGAAGGACTTGGGTGAAGCATCATATATTTTGGGAATGAAGATCTATATGAATAGATCTAAGACAATGCTTAGGTTATCCCAGTCCACGTACATAGAAACTATGTTGAAGAGGTTCAGCATGAAAAATTTTAAAAAAAGCTATCTTTCGATCAGCCATAAAATTTATCTCTAAGAAGGATTATCCGACAACTCCTAAAGAGAGAGAGCGTATAAGTAGAGTCTCATAAGCTTCGACTGTGGGACCTATCATATACCCCATGACATGTATAAGATCAGATGTAGCATACTCACTAGGAGTAATGAGTAGATACCAATCTGATTCAGGAGAGAACTACTGAATAGTGGTAAAAGCCATTCTTAAGTATTTGAGAAATATTAAGAACTAATGATTAGTTTATGACGAGTCAGATCTGAAACTTGTGGGATTTACTAACTTCAATTCTCAATCTGACCATGATAACAGTAGAAGCATGTTGGGTTATGTCTTTATCCTAAATAGTGGAGCTATCTACTAGAAGAATTCTAAGCAGCATACTGTGGCAAACTCTATTTGTGAAGTAAAGTACATCATAGTAATAGATGCCGCAAAGAAAGCTATGTGGCTGAGAAAATTCATCATCAAGCTTGGAGTAGCATCCTTCCTTAATGGACCAGTCCTGCTCTACTATGACAGTACTGATGCCATTGCTCAGGCAAAAGAACCAAAAATACACCAACAAACGAAGTACATACTATGCCGCTACTATCTGGTCTGGGAGATTGTGGATCGAAGTGATGTCAACTTTTAGAAGATCGATGAAAAGAAGAACCTAGCCGACCCCTTCACTAAAGTTCTGACGATAAAGAAGTTCAATGACCACAAATTGAAGATGGGTATTAGATACTATGCTGAGTGGCTTTAGGATAAGTGAGAGTTGTTGAAAAATGTATTCCAAAGTCAATCATCAGCCTATTGATAGTTGAGCTACCTTATAATTTTAATTAATTTATTAATAAATAAAATAAATATTTTGATATTTCATCATAAAGTCTATATCTTCTAATAAACTTTATTATTGTGATGAAGTTCTTAGGACTATTTAGTTTCGATAAAGAAAGAATTTATTGATTAGTCCTTAAATAGTTCACGATCAAATGATACACTGTTAATTAGGACGATAGAATTTATCAAGCATAGATTGTTATATGCCATATAGGTTGGTTGTCCTCTTAACCAAGGAGTGTAGAGATACTGGTTTGGCATACAAATGAGATGTAAGGATACATCATCACTGAAGGTGACCAACTTTAGAGCATTCTGCTGTCGAGAATTGCTCTAATGGGATATAGGTATAAGTATCCCTTAGACCTAAGATCACCACAGTAGCTTGTAAGCAATTCACTATGCTTTAGTACCAAACTAACTAAATTTCTAATTCAATAATGAAAGATTTTTGGGCACAATCAAGTACTTGTGAAGTCGGTGAGTGATAAAAATGGGATTGAGTACTCCAAGAGTTGGAGAAGAATGCATCATAGTATTTCAATATAGCAAAATCTTGACCAAGATAATCCATGAAATAGATTTGGTATTTTGAAATACAATGTGGATAACCTAATTGAGATTGATAGTTAAACTTTAAGGTATCCTACGATCATTTTATTCAAGAGGATGAATTATATGAAAACTATATACACATAGGTTCTAAGGATGCTGTTCTACACATTTGACCTATCCGACCATCAGATATCATTGCTAGATGATCACTCTGATTGGTATAAAAATTTATTTCTATACTACCAACTTAGATTCAAATCTATGGGATCACACACATAAGAGTTCTCGATCTGATCGGATGGTTGATCGATGATTAAAAATCATTCTTAGTGTGAGGATTTATGGTGCTCCCAAGCCTTGGGAGCCCATGGAAGGAGTCAGGGGGTTGGCTTCGGAGATTCTAGGGGCTTAATTGGTGCTTCGAAGATCTAAAACATAAGGTAAAGCAAGGAACCAAAGTCGGACAATCAAGACTACAGAAAGAAGATTTTCTGTAGGTTAGCCGGCTCAGTCCAAAATTGGATCGACTAAGTCTCAGTGCACAGGCAAAATAGAGGGCTGCACATTTGAAATTGACCACTCCTGATTTCAGGAGTTATGTTCAATTGTGTTTCAATTTAGCAAAATTTTGATCAGGATAGTCTTAGTGAGGAATCATGGGACTAATTACTTTGAGACACAACATGAATGTATTTTCTAAGGTTGATAGTCTAATCCTGAATCATCTATTACACAGAGGTCGTAGGGATGAATTATATGGTAACCATATTCGCATAGGTTCTGATTGTTGTGATTGCGACTATTCAACTTATTCGGATATCGAATATCATTACTAGATGGTCCCTTCGATTACTATCGAAATTGATTTCTATGCTACCGACTTAGATTCAGACCAGCAGAGTCACACACACTAGAGGTTCCTACCTGATCTGATGGCTAGTAAAGAGTTCCACTCGATTAAAACTCTATGATTAAGAGTCCTACTAGACTGAGACTCTTCGATCGGGAGTCCTACGGGATTGGAACACTAAGTCTCAATGTCTGGGAGTCTGTGGTCAAAAGTCCCACTGGATTGAAACTCTTCAACCAAGAGTTTCACAGCTCTAGAACTCTAAGTCCTACATGTCTGGGACTCTATGATTGAGAGTTAGGACTTTACAATCATGAGTTCCACTTGTTTTGAATATCGGGATCAAGAGTTTCACTAGTTTGGGACTCTTCGATCAAAAATTTTATTTTGATGGAACTTTATTGTCCGGACACCCATTAGATTTGGACTCTAGATTTATGAAAGATTTTATTGATGATTTGATTGCTAATTAACTCAATTTAATTCAGTTATGATTTTTATTTCAAATCCAATTGAACTGGGTTCAGTTGGGTTTGACCAGATTAGGTCATGAGTTGACCTAATCGCCGAGGAGGTTTGAATCCTGATTTGATCAATGGTTGGGCTTTATCAATTTCTGATTTTATTAAAATTTAATTTAGTCTAATTAAGCCTAATTATGTTGGATTTAATTTGATCTAAATGGGCCTAACCAATTTTGATTGGGTTGGTTCAATTGGTTGAAGTTTAAATTCAAAGACTAGTTTGACTAGTCTTCTCTTCCCATGCACCACATATACCCCATGCTCCATTTGAATTCAATTTTATTCTCTCATAAAGTTTTCCATGCTGATTAGAGGTCTCATGCCTAGGTCTCCCACATTCCAAATTGATTGGGATGGTTGGTTTCATTCAAAAATTCAGAGTTTAAATTTTAGAGGCTAACCACCCATACGCCACTTCACTCCTTGTGCGCCCACATTTCTTCACGAGAAAGTGTTTCTCGTGAATGATTTCCATGCACAAAATATTCCACACCTTTTCTTCTCATGCCACTTACGGTTTGAAACAAATTGATTGGCATTTGAATTCAAAAAAAGTTTGAATTCAAATTGACAACCAACCCCTTCTTATCCTCTCACACGTACTCTCCACGTTTTGGCATAAAATAAATAGAAGGAATTTTGGGATGTGAAAAAAAAAATGATCTGAGAATAGAGAGAAGACTTCTATGAGTCTCCTTCTATGTGAGAAAAAGTTTATAAAAAAGAATCCCATAAGGAGAAAAACCAGAGAAAGGCTAGCGCAGGGTTTTAGGGTGCATTTGACCTAGGATTTTAGAACCTGAGATTCAAGAATTGTTTAGGTGAGCTTCGAGTATCGTGAGCCCATCAAATTTTAGGAAGAGACTCCTCTACCTCTCTACTTTGTCTACCAACGACTCGAAGCATCCGTGAAGCCCGTAGATGAGGATCAAAGTCATTCGATCAAAATAGCCTTTGAAGGGTTCCGATGTCGAGCTAGCACTCGCAGGAAGCCGATCAGGATCAAAAGCCTCGTGTGGATGATCCATGGAGATTAGACATCTGTGTGGCTATATTATGACAAGCGGACCTCCTCGATGATGATCAGATCACGATGATCAAATACCTGTGCATGGTATAGTATTTAAAACACTTTGATGTAGTAAATAGTTTACTGCATTATTTTAATTTTTCAGATCTGATATGTATGCATTCATGTCATATTTAGATTCTTAGTGTAGAATTTATTTTTTAATATAATTAATAATTAATTAATTAGATTAATTAATTTTCTACTGTATTTTGACTATTTTTGAAAAAGTTTTTGAAACTAGCACTGTTAACCCTATACCACATCCTTCAGAGATGGCTGCTAATATGATCTTTTTTATTTTATTATATATATGTGCCATATGGACTTGATTTTTTCTATAAATAAAGTTGTACATTTTTCTTTGAATTCATGGTATGTTTGGTTACTTATCATGCAATGTTTAGGTGTTGAAAAAATGATCAAATATTCATTCTTCACCGACTTAGATATGGTATATATGACTATACTATAAATATGGTATACACGACTATAAGAAGTAAAGAACAGATTACTATATGATGTCCCAGATAACCTTGTAACTCTATAATACATATCTGATACTAAAAATCAGCATAAGGCATGCATAAACTATAACTGAAAAATCAGTATGTAGTCTAATAAATAATAGAAAAATACATACATAAACCATTTTATCAAATAAAAAATAGAGAGCATAAATCAAATTAAATAATTAATTATTATTTTTTAAATATCATTTGAAAGCACACTTTAAGTTATTTATCTTGTCATGCTTCAAAATCCAACTTTAATCAAGCATATCAAATACACCTATTTAAAACTATTGAAATTTAAAATTATATAGTCAACATCTTAGAAGCCAAACAAAATAAGAAATTTTGAAGAATCCAGATAGATCATATTAAGATATTGCTGAGGATATGACTCCATGCTCGACAATGATAAAGAAGAATAGGGCTAGACAGACTATAGAGTCTAAGAACTTGATGGTCGGATCAAGCTAATTCTATCTGATTAAAGATTAAATTAGATCAAAGATATCTAAATCTAGTAGAATCTAGCAAGAACCAGGATAGAGGTTAGTGTGCTACTCGGATACATGGACTAAAGCACTTTAACAAAGTCAAGTTAGGTTATTGGAGAGGGACCTATTAAGATCACCCATCATCTAGAGAGATGAAGTTTGAGAGGAGAGAGAAAAAAAAAGAGAAGAGAGATAAAATAAGAAAGAGAAATAGAATAGAGACGGAAAGAATTTCAAGTGCCGAATGAGAGTGGTTGGTGGCCAAAGTTGGGGGCCACCATCTAAGGTAGAATTAGACCAGCAGCCGATGGCAAGGGATTCGACAAAGATTGCCAATCATTTTTCTTTCTCTTACTTTTTCTTTTTTTTCCTTTTTTTTTTTTTTCCTTCTTCTTCTTGGAAGAGAATGGGAAAATGGGGATTTGATGGCTTGGCAGTGGTGGCTGGTGGTTGGAGGATCAGCATCGGATGGTGGCTTAAGGTGACCAGAGGCCTAGCAGTGAAGAGCGATCGTTAGTGATGGAAAAATTGAATAATGCGGCCAACAAAAATAGGGGTTTTGACCCCTTTATGGCCTTTTCCCATGATCGTCTAACGACAGGACTCTGGTGATGGGCAGGAGGGACAAAGGGGACAAGTCTCTATCATCGACGACAAGCACCAGTAGCAAAGCAAGCTGGGAGAGAAGGAAAGGTGGATTTTAGATCAAAAAATAGAGGTCAAAGCAGAGCTATGTTCCTCAATCTCAATAAAATTTTGACAGATGGTGGAGGTTTTGAGCAAGAACAAAAAGCAAAAAGATCAAGAGACCTTACCTAGACTTCCAATGAGGTCTTGACTGCATTTTCAGGTGGCCATGGTGAATTTGATTAGTGATTTTCTGAGTAGAGATGAAGGAAGAAAGGATGAACAGCTGTGGTGATCTCCCAATGAGGAAGAACGAGCAGTGGAGGGTAGGTTTTCCCAGCCTCCAATAGAGCCTGTTGTGGAGGAGGACTTATTGTCCTCCATCACATTGGAACATGTGACTTCTCTGTTCGGATGTAAGGATAGGCCTTTGGGTCTTCAAATGGTTATTGGGCCAAGCCTAGAGGCTAGCCCAACAGCTGGGCATCATAGAATTAGCTTGCGAGCTTGCATAGAATGAAATTAATGGATCGTGCACCACAGCAATATTGCTGCCAGATGATGAAGGCTCTCACACATTTGCATTGCATCTAGTGATGAATACCATAAAAAGGCAAACTAATTAGCTGCAGGTATAACAAAAAATCAAGTCAGTGCATCATGAGAACAATTTAAATATTTGAGAGCGCTCCTCCATGGAAAATACAAGCATAATGCATTTATGAAGTGTTGAACTTGATATAGGAATTAGTAGATGACAATAAGACAGTAATATGAAAAGCTTTCCATAAACTAAATATTGCCATGGAACTAGGAATATTACAGGACGGTAAGAGGATCATCCTTCACAAATAGCCCTGTTGGAGGTAAATTAGCTCCCGATGAAATCCGGTAAAGTCCAACTTTAGTAAAATGTCATCTGAAAAAATGATGTCCAGATCCAAGGTTCAATCAAGTCGACTCCCTAGTCCAAGTGAATTTTGAATGATCAGCCTCCAAATGCGACTAAGCTCAGAGCTTCGATGGAAGGCGACTCATCCGAAAAATGATAAAACTTCTACCAATGCTCAATCTTGTATGTTGTATGAGCTCCTTTACTTCATTTTTCCAACTCTATCCTAGCAGATCTTACTAAGGCTACATCAAGGATCTCAACTAGATGAACTTGTGCTAGTAAAAGGAGCTAATCATCCGTTTGACTCAGATCTTCAGTCTGCGACATTGATAAGTACTATAAATATAATAATTAAAGTATTAAATCATAAAATAATTGATCTTATTTGTAAGAAATTGATACTTTTATTAATTTTATGTAGAAAAAATACAACCAATATGAAAATCTGAATTTTTTGGTTCAAACAAAATAAAATTCAAGAAAAACGAAGTTAAATTGAGCCCAAAATTAAATTTCAAAAAAAAAATAAAAATAAAATAAAAAAAGTGCCAGCCGATCCAGTTCAAATCGGTTAAAAAAATTGGCTCAACTAATTTGATCGCCTACTAAACCAACCACTGACGTCCCGTTGATGCACGGTTGATGTTAGAATTTTTCGCTGCATATGGTGGACCGCTATAGTAACCAAGCCAAGGGCAATATCGAGAATTCACATGGTGGCGCATACTCGGATTGGATGAAAACTTGAAGGTGCATGGTGAACCCGGCTCACGCGCAGTCCACCGAGGGTGATTTCACGATCCGAAGGTCAAGTGGTGCTAGGATTTGATCGGATGGCTCGGATTAAGGCGCAGGCGGATGGCATCCATAGCAGTCGATCGAGATCCAACGATTGAGATGCGATCTCGATTTTTAACTAAACTTTGAAGCCTCTTCTGTGTGATCTGATGATTGAGAATCCATCTTCAAAGCCGATCCGATGGCTGAGGTTTAATTCAACTTGATCTAGATTTTAAAAGGGGTTTTGAGTAATTTTTTGATCCATTGGATGCTGATCTGAAGGCTAGAATCGATCCAGAGCTCTCTTTGACTATTCCAAGGAGTTTTAAACCTACTTTCTTTAGGACTTCTACTGAGAATTCATCTTTTAGCCTATTTAAAGGCCTGCAGCTGAGAGTTAAAAAAAGAAGAAGATAGAGGAGAAAGGGTTTGAGAGGAGGTTTTAGAGAGAATTTGGGAGAAAGATAGAGAGCTAGAGGGAAGAATATAGAGGGAGGTTGAGAGTTATTTTTCTTTTTCTTTCTTTTTTATTTATTTTTCTTTCTTTCTTTCTTCTTCGTGGTTCATCTTCGACATCCAGCATATTGATCAAGCAGTTCTTCTTCTTCAAAGTTCTCCACACCAAGAGCAACGAACGATCAATTTCAGCAACAAACGTATTTTTGTTTGAATTTCTTCATACTTTTTATTTTATTTACTATTTTTGATCCTTTTACCATGAACTAAAATTTCTTTTACTAAGGCTAAGTTGTAGCTACTCTTTTGATATAATATTCAGTATGATTTATTTTTAATTTTATATTTTATTCATGAGAAGTATATAAATCTATTCTTAATGCTTTTAGATTACTGACCATCTTCTAATTGATTTGACGGACATAGATGATATGGACCAAGTACATCTATGTCGATGCTTCTTGATTTATATACCTTGTATTATGAATCGAATTAGAATTCATATGCATACAAAAATTTTAGTATGCTTTGGATGTAGCATATTTTAATTAGAGAGTTTCACAAAACTTAAAGCATTATAATTTATTTAATATATGCTTGAACCAAAGGATAGTTAATAAATATTGATAGTTTTGCTATGTCTGGACCAAAGAATAGTGAATAACCTATAAGACTCCATCATCACGTGAAATAAAATAAACCTAATTTATATAAATACTTGAATATTATATTGATTGAGTCGATGAACCAATTGCCTTAGTAATCTATTGTTCTTGAATTAAATTCTAATAATTACACTCTCTCTATTTCCTTGCCATTTAATAATTTATTTTTTTGTTTCTTCTTATTTTTCTTAATTCTCATAAATCAATTTTTTAAATAATGCTTAGAAAAAAATATTTTTAGTACTTATTTTTTAATCCTCTAAGAACGATACTCTACTCACTTACTTTATTACTTGATCGACTGGTGCACTTGCCATAGTGATAGATTAGCACGTATCAAATTTTTAGCACCATTACTGGAGATTATATCTAAAATAATATTAAAATTTCCATCCTTGCTTTATTTTAAAATTTTATTTTTAATTTTTATTATTACTTTATTTTTAGGTTTTGTTCGATGCATGATATGTATTGAACATAGTGATACCTTTTGATCCAAAAATTGAGAGGATAATTAGAAGACTACAATAAGAAAGAAACATGACAGCTGAAGATCCTAATGACATCAATCTGGGATTGGATATAATAGCAGAAGGATGATAAGAAGCTATTCAAGTCGCACACCATCCATCAAACGATTACATCACACCATCTATAGTTGATGCAGCTTTGAGCATCAGGAGACTGTCTATGTAAGAAAATAATTTTAAAATAAAATTGTCAATGATCCAGATGATTCAATCAACTGTCCAATTCAGTGGACACGTGCATGATGACCCAAATACCCATATTTCTAATTTTTTTGAACTTTATGATACTTTTAAAATTAATGGGATGTTGGATGATGCTATTAGATTAAGGCTATTTTCTTTTTTTTTACAGGACAAAGCTAAAAATTGGTTTCATTCCCTTCCTGCAGGTTTTATTATAACTTGGAATATCCTAGTCCAAAAATTCTTAGCCAAGTAATTTTCATCTTCCAAGACTACAAAGATGCACAATGATATTACTTCTTTTGTGCAAATGGATATGGAGACACTATATGAGACCTAGGAGCATTTTAAGGAACTATTGAGGAGATGTCCACACCATCAATTATCCGTTTGACTTTAGATACAAACTTTTTATAATGGTTTATCTTCTACTAATTGTTTAATGATTGATATAGTAGCAGGAGGAATCATTAATCAAAAAATGGAGGAAGAAGCCTTTGATCTGATCGATGAGATGGCATCAAATAGCTATTAGTGGCAAATAGAATGCATGATACTGAGAAGACCAAGAGTTATACAGGGAGTGAATTGCATTCTAGCTTTATTAGCTAATTGCAACCCTTAGAGCTGAAGTAAATAGTATGAAGGGAACAACTATGAACATTCAGAGCATCACTTGTGACCTGTGTGGAGGAAAACATGATATAAGCGACTGCCAGATAGATAATCCTTTTGCTAAAGTCTCTGATACTGCTAACTATCTTGATAATTTTTTTAGATCTCAGTAAAATAATCCCTACTCCAACACATATAATCAAGGGTGGAAGCAGCATCCAAATTTTTCATGGAACAATCAAATGCAACATAGCAACCATCCTCGAGATTTCAAGCACCTTAAAAAAAGCCTAATATGAAGGAATTGCTCATTAAATTTATGCAGAATCAAGAAGCAGCTATAAAGAATATAGAGATAAAATTCATGCAAAGTCAAGAAGCGGCCATAAGAAATATGAAAATCAAACTCAAGCAAGACCAAGCAGCAGTAATTCAAAACTTGGAGATACAAGTATGACAAATGGCCAAGATAATCTCTGAGAGACCATAAGAATCCTTACTGAGTAATATGGAGATCAATCCAAGGGAGCAAGTCAATGCCATCATCCTAAGAAGCGGTAAAAAGCTGGAGGAGCCACATCAGGATAAAAAGACTGAAGAGAAAACTACGAAACAATCAACTAAAATTCATCAGTCACCAAAATAACTAGTAGATGGATGGTCCCCGGGTATAAAACTTGTTGATCCTAATGTGAATCCTACGACCTACCACTATCTTTTCTAGAAAGACAAATACAATATCTAGATAAGAAATTTTCTAACCATTTTAGTATTTTAAAAAATTTATATATTAATATTTCTTTTGAAGATGCTATCACTCAGATGCCCAGGTATGCCAAGTTTCTCAAATAAATCCTAATAAATAAGAAGCTGAAGGAGAATGAGAGAATAAATTTGAATGAAGAGTGCTCAACAATACTTCAAAATAAATTACCATAGAAGCTAAAAGAGCCAGAAAGTTTTACTATCCCTTGTATTATTGGTGATTGTAGTTTTGATAAAGTTCTATGTGCTTTGGGAGCAAGTATTAATCTTATGTCTTTTTTTATTTTTAAAAAATTGGGTCTACGAGAATCGAAGTCTACCACTATCATCCTTTAGCTAGCTGACAGATCAATTAAATATCCAAGAGGTATAGTGGAGGATATCTTGGTAAAGATAAATAAGTTTATTTTTTCTATTGATTTTATTATTCTTGATATAGAAGAAGATATTAATGTACCTCTTATCTTAGAGAGACCCCTTTTAGCTACTGAAAGAGCTTTAACGGATGTTCAATAAAAAAAATTAATTCTTAGAGTCCAAGATGAACAAGTGACTTTTAATATTTTTAAAGATACTAAACATCCTGATGATAATCAAACTTATTTTTGAATTAAGGTTATTGATAAATTAGTGCATGAGTATTCTTTAGAAAGTAGGTTTGAGAACCTTATTGAAACTAGCATTGTCAAATCTCAAGAGGGTTCAGCCAAACATGAAAGTATACCTATTGAAGTGGGGCACCAGATTGATCCAGTTTAGAGCTTCAAGAAAGTCAAGTTGAAGACTATAAATCAGAACTACTAGATAGGTTATTTTTTTTTATTAGTTTTGATCCTTTTTCTTCTTTTTTAGTAAATTATTATTGCTCCTTTATTGCTTTGGTGTGTGTTTTCAATTTTGCAGAGAAAGAAAAAAAGAGCTCAAGTCAGTTCGCAAAGCTTCAAAGAACTAGTCTGGATAAATAATACACATGTATTCTTTCCTGTCTCTTATTGCACATTTACTTTTTCTTTCTCCATTAAGACAATGTAGAATAAGTTGGATGATAGAAAAAAATTTTATTAAAAAATATTAAAATATATATTAAAAAAATCATATGTCAAGGGAAAAAATCTTGAGCAAGATAGACTAGAAAAAATAATAAAAGTTAGAAGTATTTGCTAATGAATATAGCGAGCTTAAGAAGTAGATTAGTTGGTTAGACTTTTAGTAGTCTATTTCGATCACCTAAAGACTATTAGCACTTCTAATTACACATGCATACTAATAAGATAGAGTAGGTGTTGATTATAAGGCCAACTAAGGATTCAATTATCACTGAAAATTGGTTAATATATATTTTAATTAAAAAATATGAATTTAAGAAAAGAGCTACCTACCAAAATAAAAGTGTAAAAGATAGAGTATATGTAGATTGCCTAAAGCTTAGTAACTGGGTCTCCACACCTAGATCAAGTATGGAGGTCACATCAAATGGTGGAGGGAAGGCCAGGATGCTTAGCACAAAAAAAAAGAGGCAGTGTGAAAGCTACCTTAATTCATGAGCTTAACTTGGGAGTGTATAGAAAATTAATCAAAATAGGTGATAAGAGAAGATACTTTGGTTCTTTAAGTTAACACTGAAATGCTAAGTTAGTCATCATAAATACAAGTATTGTAGATCTTTAGATATACTCTAAGAAAGTTTCTGATTGTACTGACTACAAATTTTGCTTCTGAAGCTCAATACTTAATTAGTGGTATTTTTTAAACTTTTTGATCTTTAATTCTAGATCTATCTTTATAAAGAAAGATCTTATTGAAATAAGGTATTAAATAAAAGCATTGCTAGGGGACTAGCAATAACTAAGTTGGGAGGTGTGATAAGTGCTATAAATATAATAATTAAAGTATTAAATTATATAATAATTAATTTTATTTATAAAAAATTAATACTTTTATTAATTTTATGAAGAAAAAAGCCCACCAATATGAAGATCTGAATTTTCTAGCTCAAACAAAATAAATTTCAAGAAAAATGGAGTTGAATTGAGCTCAAAATTAAATTTCAAAGAAAAAAATTAAAATAAAATAAAAAAAGAGTTGACCGATTTGGTTCAAATCGGTTCAAAAAATTGGCTCAACTGGCCCAACCACCCACTAAACCGCCCACTGATGTCCTCCTGATGCACTGCTAACATCAAAATTTTTTGCGGCATACGGTGGATCACTACAATAATCAAGCTAAGGGCAATATCAAGAATTCACACGATGGTGCGCACTCAAATTGGTTGAAAACTTAATGGTGCATGGTGAACCTAGCTCGTGCGTGGTCTACCCAGGGTGATTTCATGATCCGATGGTCAGGTGGCACTGGGATTTGATCGAACAGCTCGGATTAAGGCATTGGCAAATGGCATCTGTAGCAGCTGGTTGGGATCCAATGGTTGAGACGCGATCCCAATTTTTAACTAAACTCTGAAGCCTCTTTTGCATGATCCGATGGTTGAGAATCCGTCATCAAAGTTGATCTGATGGTTGAGGTTTAATCCGACTTGATCTGGATTTTAAAAGGGACTTTTGAGTAATTTTTTGGTCCATTGGATGCTAATCTAAAGGCCAGAATTGATCCAGAGCTCTCTTTGACTGTTCCAGGGAGTTTTAAACCTAGTTTCTTTAGGATTTCTACCGAGAATTCATCTTTTAGCCTATTTAAAGGCCTACAGCCAAGAGTTAAAAAAAGAAGAAGAAAGAGGAGAGAGAGTTTGAGAGGAGGTTTTAGAGAGAACCTGGGAGGGAGATAGAGAGTTAAAGGGGAGAACCAAAAGAAGGAGGTTGAGAGTTATTTTTCTTTTTCTTTCTTTTTTGTTTATTTTTCTTTCTTTCTTCCTTCTTCGTGGTTCATCTTCGACATCTAGCATATTGATCAAGTGGTTCTTCTTCTTCAAAGTTCTCTACACCAAGAGCAACGGACGATCAATTTCAGCAACAAACATATTTTTGTTTGAATTCTTCATGGTTTTTATTTTATTTGCTATTTTTGAATCTTTTGCCATGAACCAAAATTTTTTTTACTAAGGCTAAGGTGTAGCTACTCTTTTGATATAATATTCAGGATGATTTGCTTTTAATTTTATATTTTATTCATGAGGAGTATATAAATCTATTCTTAATGCTTTTAGATTATTGGCCATCTTCTAATTGATTTGACGGACATAGATGATATGGATCAAGTACGTCTATGTCGATACTTCTTGATTTATATACCTTGTATTATGAATTGAATTAGAATTCATATATATGTAGAAATTTTAGTGCGCTTTGAATGCAGCGTATTTTAATTCAAGGATTTCACAAAACTTAAAGTATCAATATTTATTTAAATTATGTCTGGACCAAAGGGTAGTTAATAAATATTGATAGTTTTACTATGCCTAGTCCAAAGCGTAGTGAATAACCTAAGAGACTCTATCGAAACAAAATAAACCTAATTTATATAGATACTTGAATATTATATTGATTGAGTTGGTGAACTAATTGCCTTAGTAACCTATTGCTCTTGAATTAAATCCTAATAATTACACTCTCTCTATTTTTTTATAATTTATTAATTTATTTTTTTATTTCTACTTATTTTTCTCAATTCTCATAAATTGATTCTCTAAATAAAGCTTAGAAAAGAATATTTTCAGTACTTATTTTTTCAATTCTCTAGGGACGATACTCTACTCACTTACTTTATTACTTGATCGACTAGTATACTTACCATAGTGATAGATTAGCATGCATCAGACATGTTGGATTTGATTGACATGGCAGAAGCAATTGATTTCAAAATTTTGGTCTATCAAACCCTAAACCCTAGGACTAGCCTTGATGATTTTCAATCATATACATATATATAATATGTTGGGGGTAAAATAACCTCCACCGAAGTCCTTGACTGCCAACCTCCATTCTAAAAAGAATTTGCTGAACTTTCCAACAACAAGTCCATGCCATGGAACTTATTGAAGGCACATTGAAGTTCGGCCAGATGATCTTGAATAGTAAAAAGGGAGTTATTATTTAATTAACCTTGTTTTTGGCTTAGAATGAATGATAGGACCAAAGTTCAACCTTCTCGATCTTGATTGGTGATGAGTTTTGAAGATAGTTAAAGTCCTATATTGTGGACAACACATTCCTTCCGGACAAACTTCTTCAGTTGGACTCCTTCCGAACGGACTCCTCCAATCAGGCTCCTTTTGGATGGATTCCTTCAGCAGCTTTTCTTTCAGATGGACTCCTTTAGCAGCACTCCTTCTGAACGGACACCCTCAGTCATGCTTCTTTCGAACGGACTCCCTCAGCTATGCTTCTTCCAGATGAACTCCTTCAGTCATCCTCCTTTCGGATAGACTCCCTCAACCATGCTCCTTTCAGACGAACTCCTCATGTCGTGCTCCTTTCGTATGGACTCCTTCAGCAACTTTCCTTCTGGATGGATTTCTTAAGCAGCGCTCCTTTCAGACAAACTCCTCCAGTCGCGCTCCTTTCGGATGAACTCCTTCAGCAACACTCCTTTCAGATGGACTCCTTTAGCAACTTTCCTTTTGGATGGATTTCTTAAGTAGCTCTCCTTCTAGATGGACTCTCTTAGTCGCACTCCTTTCAGACGAACTCCTCCAGTCACACTCCTTCCAGGTGGACTCTTTTCAAATGCACTCCCTCCGATCGTCCTTCCTTCAACCAAAGTCCTTCCATCTGAATGCCTTTTAGGACAAGCTTCTCCAAGCCTATTGTAGACCCACTTGGCCCATCTTACGCCTATCAGTTGAGGCCATCTGAAAGGACCTCATCAAACCACCAACATGACAACCGCTCTACAAAGAATAGAGCACAATACTTCAGATTTTAATTTAGGAGGCACCCACCTACACATGATTCAGGAGGCTTCCAAACTCCTTACAGCCACTAGACATTACCTCAACAAATCTCAACCAGTTACAAGTTCACTGCACATACTGAAGTCTTCAATCTACGACCAAACTACAATAAATGAACCTCCACCATCTGCAAGTTGTGACAAATGACAATCTATCTTTCGTAACAAACTCCACGTGGCCTGAGCGGCCCACTACCAGATGGTTATGGCTGTCACCATCAGTTTGTTACATGCTCCATCTATAAAGAAGATTCGTTAGATATATTTTCTCTAAGCTCTCTTCTCTCTCAATTACTCTGCTTCACTATATCCTGAGCACTCCATTCCAGTTGGTCAGAAAACTAACTTGAGCATCGAAGAATCTTATCGGAGCCACCCACCTCCAGTCTAGATTTTATTTTGTAGGTTCCATCGGTGGCCTTGCCTTCCCAACTCCAGCTACCTTCGATGACCTCATGAATTTCTACACCAATAAGATTGGCGCTAGGAGAAGAGACTCTGAGCTCTTATTCTAAAAGGAGTTTCCAGTCGATCCTATCTGCCTTCTTTCTCTTCTAATTTCTTGAATCCACTTCATTTAATCTCCTTTTGCTCTGAAAATGCTTCCAAAGAAGACAACCACTCGGTGATCTACTACTTCTACCATCATATCTGAGCCAGATTTGCCCATTCCAGTCCCATCGTAGGCACCTCAACCTCTCCCACCAGCGGTCATGATAGATCTAGAGCAATTCAATCTGATGATGCAGCAGATTCAGAGCCTCATCAAAATGGTACAGACCATGCAACAGCCCCCAGCAATAGTCTAGCTAGAGAGACCTCCATCAAAATTTCAAGAACCAGCATAGAGAAGGGCAACCTAGGTCAATAAGTCCGTTACTCCTGAAAAGGAAAAGCAGAGAGTAGGGAGCCTCTGCTCCGATCATGATTCTTCCTCTGAGGAGACTTTCTCTATCTATAGTCGGCGGCTTTCTAAGATACATGGTCAAGATGACGCTCTCAATCAGAAACTTCAGGATATGAACTGATGGATTGATGAGCTTCGCCATGCCCTCCCGATCCACCCTGATGACATCTGCACCAATCCCCCCTTCTCCGCCAAAATCATGCAAGAGCCCATTCTATCGAACTTCAAGCTCCTCCAGTTTGAGAGTTACAATAGGACTTTCAATCCAGTTGACCATCTTAAGGTCTTTCGGATGATGATGATGCTTTATGGCACACCGGATGCCATTCTATGCCAAGCTTTTTCATCTATCCTGAAGGAAGCAGCAAGAAACTAGTATTCGAGCCTTAAGTCAGGCATGATCTTCTTTTTTGACCAAATGTGCCATCAATTTGTAGCTCATTTCATAAGCAGCCAATGTCCAAGATAAGGCTCGGACTTCCTCATCAACATAAAGCAAAAGAAAGGAGAATCCATCCGAGCTTACATCAGTCGCTTCAATGCTACTGTGCTGGAGATTCAGAACTTAGACCAATCTATAGCTATGGCCGCATTAAAAGACGGTCTTCAAAAAAATGATCTTCTATTTTTTCTAGAGAGGAAGTACCCCAAAAATTTTGCTGATATGTTGGCATAGGCTAAAGGCTATGCCCGAGTGGAGGAAGCCTTCAAATTAAAGGATGATGAGGCTACAAGAGAGTGGCAAGCGGGTGAATCCAGCAAACCCACACCTGAAAGAAAGTCGAGTGAAGCTCGAGTGCGCTCCAAGACTCCCCCTAAGAGAAGATGAGCCCAAACTCCTCCTCAAGCCCATCGATAAGGAAGTTTGGATTGAAGGATCCAATGGAACTCCCCTCCTACAAGATTTAATAACTATGCTCCCTTGAATGCCTCAAAGATCTAAGTGCTGATGGAGATAAGAAAGTAACTGCTTGGGTCAGAGAGGATGCAGACTCATCCTGTCAAGTGCAACCCCAATAAATACTGTCTCTACCATCATGATCATGATCACGATACTGAAGAATGTATCCAACTCTAGGACAAGATCGAGGCACTGATTAGAAGAGGTCGGCTGGATCGATTTATCAGGCGCCAGTTAGAAAGAAGAGAAGATCATCCAAGAGCCCCACCGCAGCCCAAACCATCTCGAAGAAATGAATCATAAGGAGATCGGCCTCCTCTTGGAATCATCAACACCATCATTGGGGGACATCGATAGGAGAAGGTCAGTGAGTCAGTGAACTAGCAAAGAAGTAGCAAACTGAAGAACCCATCAATTTCACTGAAGAAGATGCTCAAGGAGTTTAGCTTCCACATAATGATGCAGTTGTAGTAACTTTAAATATTACTGATTATAATGTATGCCATATTTTAATTGATAATGAAAGCTCTACTGATGTCTTATTTTGTGATGCTTTTTCTAAAATATCCATATCTGATAGTATGATGCATCTGATGAATTTCCTATTAGTAGGATTTATAAAGGATGCAATGCTAATGGAAGGAGTAATAACATTGCCAGTAGTAGCAGGTCAGTACCTGAAGAAATCCAGAGCTCACGTTGATTTCTTAGTAGTTAAGGCCCCTTCTATCTATAATGCAATCCTTGGTTGACCTGGTTTGAATGCACTCTGGACTATGGTTTCAATTTACTATCTGAAAATGAAGTTTTCAATAAGGCATGGAGTCAGGGAGGTCAGAGAAGATCAGGCACTAGCTCAGCGCTGCTACAATATTGCCCTATAGGAAGGAAGGCAAGCAAATCCTTATCCAGTGGATGAACTTGATGCTTATGATGGCCTATCTGAAGAGAGAGGGGAACCCATTAATGATCTGGAGGAGATCTTTTTGAATGATGGGAATAAGGAATACACTGTAAAGATCGGCTCAAATTTAAAAGGAGAAGTTAGAAAGTAACTCATCATCTTTTTGCAAAGGAATGCTGATGTCTTTGCTTGAGTGCCGGAGATATGCCTGGGATTGATGCAGAAGTAATAGAGCATCATCTAGGTGTGGACCTTAAGCATCGACCAGTGAAGTAGAAGAAGCACAGTTTTATGCTAGAGAGATAGAGAGCTATTATGGATGAGGTTGACAAGCTCCTCAAGGTAGGATTCATTCGAAAAGTACTCTATGCAGACTGGATCGCAAATATCGTTCTTGTTAAAAAGGCAAATGGCAAATGAAAGATGTGCATAGACTTTACAGACTTGAATATAGCCTGCCTAAAAGATAGCTAACCCCTACCCAGGATTGACCAATTGATGGATGCAACTTTGGGCCATGAACTCCTCACCTTCATGGATGCCTTCTTTGGCTATAATCAAATCTGGATGGCACTAGAGGATGAGAAGAATAGTGCTTTTATTACTGACCGTGGTCTTTATTGTTATAGAATCATGTTCTTTGGGCTTAAAAATATATGAGCAACTTATCAATGCCCGGTAAATAAAATTTTCAAAAAGCAGATCAACCAAAAAATGGAGGTATATGTAAATGACATGCTGGTTAAAAGCCGATCTTTGTCAAACCATATTACCGATCTTGAGGAGACCTTCAGTACCCTCCGAAAGTACAAGATGAAGCTGAATCCTACAAAATACACTTTTGAAGTAACCTCAGAAAAGTTCCTGAGATTCATAGTATCAAACCGTGGCATTGAAGCCAATCTAAAAACGATCAAAGCCATCCATGAAATGACTGTCCCAAAGATAATAAAAGAAGTTTAACACCTCACAAGCAAGGTAGCAACTCTGAATCGCTTCATTTCAAGATTGGTGGAGCATTGCATACCCTTCTTCCAAGTACTCAAATAGCCCAAGAACTTCAACTGGACTTTTGAGTGCCAGCAAGCCCTTGAAGAATTGAAGAACTATCTCAGTTTGTCCCCGCTCTTAGCCAAACCCAAACCTAGAGAAGAGCTATTCCTGTACCTCGCTATATCCCGTGCAGCTATTGGAGCTGTCCTGATCAGAGAAGAAGCCAAAGTTCAAAAGCCAATCTACTATATAAGTAGAGTCCTAAGGGATGTAGAAATAAGGTACACCAAATTAAAAAAACTAACTTATGCTTTGTTAATTACAACTTGGAAGCTCCGACCTTATTTTTAGGGACACACCATTACTCTCATTACTGATCAACCCATCAAGGCAGTTCTTCACTGACCTAATACTTCTGGAAGAGTAGCAAAGTGGACGATTGAGTTAACTAAATTTGACATTCATTTTCAACCTCGGCCATCTATCAAAGCTCAAATATTGGTTGATTTTATAGTGGAGTGCACCATTCCAGATGCAACCAAACTAGAGCACCAAGAAGTTCATATCCCTAGCTCCCCTGAAGAAAAGGTTGATCTTCCTGAAAACTTTTGGGCATTATATGTGGATGGTTCATCTAATGCTTCCGATATAGGTGCAGGCTTGATTCTCATTAATTCAGAAGAAGTTATAGCCAAATACGCTTTGCGCTTTAAGTTCGCTGCTATTAACAATGGAGTAGAGTATGAAGTCCTAAATGTAGAACTAAGAATAGCCAAAGAACTGGGAGCAGAACATCTGAAAGTTTACAGCGACTCTTAATTGATTATGGGGCAAGTCAGTAGCAATTATAAGGCCCGGAAGGAAAGCATGAAGAAATACTTGAAAAAAGTAAAGAACTTGATCTCGATCTTTGATAGTTTTGATATCCAGTAGATCCTCAGGATAGAGAATACGAGAGCCGATCTTCCTTCAAAATTGGCAACCCTGGTCCTGAAGAATTGTTGAGGGAAGTTCTCTTCAAAGTTCTATAGCACCCAAGTTCAAAAGAGTCCCAAACAATAATACAGGTCAACCATGAGCCCAATTAGATTGACCCATTGATTTCTTATCTCAAGGAGGAAGTCCTTCCAAGAGATCCAAAAGAAGCTTGTAAATTGAGAAATCAGGCCTCCCACTATCCTATATAAAAATAAACTATACAAGAGGTCATACTTCCTGCCATTCCTCAGATGTCTCCGACCTTCCTAAGCTGATTATGCCTTGAGAGAAGTTCATGAAGGAATGTGTAGAAATCATCTAGGGGCAAGATCCTTATCATATAAGTTACTTTGGCAGGGATACTATTGGCCAACAATGCACCAAGATGCAATGAATTATGTAAGAAAGTGTAACAGGTGTCAGAGAAATGCAAACATTCAAAGATAGCCAGCTTCACAGCTCACACCGTTAAGTGCTACTTGGTCGTTTGTGCAATGGGGATGGATATACTTGAGCCTTTTCCCATGGTGCTTGGACAACGAAAGTTTCTACTAGTGGCAGTAGATTATTTCACCAAGTGGGTTGAAGCCGAATCTCTAGCAAAAATTACTAAAGTCAAAGTATAGAACTTCATCTGAAAGTTAATTATTTGCAGATTTGACCTACCTCGGACATTGATCACTATAATGGACGTCAGTTTGTAGGTGCAAAATTTGTCGAATTTTGCAAAGATTTGAACATCTTCCACCACTTTACATCAGTGGCTCATCCACAGGCGAATGGTGAGGTTGAGATTACTAACAGAACCTTGCTCCAAGGGATAAAAGCAAGGCTTGAAAGAGCGAAAGAAACATGGATGGATGAACTCTATCATGTGCTTTGGACTTACCGGACTACCCAAAGATTATCCATCAAAGAAACTCTCTTTGCATTAGCCTTCGAAATGAGGCAGTCATCTTGGTCGAACTCTAGCTTCCTTCTGCATGGGTTAAAGCCTTTAATAAACAAAGCAACTCATAAGATCTTAGAGCAAATCTCGATCTATTGAAAGAAATCGAGAGAAAGCTCAAATCCGAATGGTTGCCTACAAGCAAAGGGTGGCCCGCTACTACAACTCCAGGATGAGAAGTAAGACGTTAAGAATAGGAGATTAGTGCTTCGATGAGCAGATGTTTCGCAAACTCAAAATCAAGAAAAGCTCACCCTAAATTGGGAAGGCCCCTATGAAGTCATGGAAATTGTCTGATCGAGAACATATTATCTAAAGAAGCTTGGAGGATCAGCACTCCTGCGACCTTGAAATTTAGAAAACTTATAAATGTATTATCAATAATTTTGCCTCAATAAAACTTCCTTACTCCAATATCTTTGTTCTTTGGTGCAAAACTATATGATGATAGGAAATGATTTAGCCAAATTTCGTTCTTAAATGGAGTAGAAGATCTTCAATTATTTAAGATCGGAGGAGAGGAGAGGTCCTTTCAATGGCCCTTTTGTACTCCAATGATCTTGCTAGGGATAAGAGGAGGACCTCATCCTAACAAAGATAAAGGTCAACTTTGTTAGAAATAGGAGGACCTGATCCTGATAGGAGGACATGAGAAGAGGTCCTTTCAATGATACTTTTATGTCCCAATGATCTTGTTAGGGATAGGAGAAAGATCTTATCCTAACAAAGGCAAAGACCAACCCTATTAGGAATAGGAGAACCTCATCCTAATAGAAAAATATGAGGAGATGCGACTATAAAAATGGTATATAGAAGCGCATACGATGGCAGCAGTTTTCAAAACCGCTGCCATAGATCCTACGGTAGCAATTTTCATTAACCGCTGCTATAGGTCGGACCTATAGCAGTGATTTTTGTAACCACTACTATAGATCCGATATATAGCGATGGTTAATAAAAACTACTATTATAGGTTAGACCTATAGCAGCAGTCACAAAAAATCGCTGCTATAGGTCAGATCTATGACAGCGGTTACAATGAAAATCATTATCGTAGGTCGAACTTATAGCAGCGGTTACAAAAAATTACTGCCATAGGTCGATCTATAGCAACGGTTCATTTTAACCACTACTATAGGTCGGACCTATAGCAGCGGTTAGTAAAACCACTACCAAAAGTTAGATCTATAGTAGTGGTTAGTATGAACTGCTGCTATAAGCTTATTTATGGCAGCGGTTAATTATAATCGCTACCATATTTTTTTTTTTTAAATATTATATAATTTTAAACTTTAATATCCATCTTTATCATTCATTATCTAAATAATTATCATTAGAGTATCATCGCAGAAGATTGCCTCGATTTGATGGCCCTAGCTTCGTCGATCAAAAAAATTTGATTTCAATGACCACGAACGATGATGTGATGGTCTGATAGATGGAGATCTATGATCGATCCAAAATCCTACAATGATGATCTCGGTGATGTTTGTAGCATACTATTAAAATTTTACTTCAATCAGATATCGTTATCTTGGTCAATTTACCATAGATTAGTTTCGACCGTTAAATGATAAACGAGTGATCAAAGGACCAAACGGTATCCGATTATGAGATAATTATTTTTATAAATGATCTTGGCTACTACTTTAATCATTTTTTATGATGGTGATTATAAAATTTAACTCATGAGATGAAGAATGATCTAAAATTATACGTCTCTTGATAACCATTCTAAAACTTCACTGGTTGTTATGCTCTAGCTTTTGCAATATCTGCTTAACATGAATAATTTATGTAAAAATAATTTAAATTTTACTATTATCATTATATAAAATATTTAAAATTATAATAAATATTATTTAACTAAAAAATTATCTCATAATTGAACGTCGTTTAACCCTTGGGTCGCTTGTTTCTAATTTGACGACTGAAATCATTTTGTACTAAATTAACCATGATAAGGATATCCGATTAAAGTGCAACTTCGAAAGGATGCTATAAATATCATCAAGATTATTATTGCAGATTTTTGAATCCATCGGAGATCTTCATCTATCAAATCATCGCATCATCGTTCGTAATTATCGAAATCAAATTTTTCTGATCGATGAAGCTAGGGCCATCGGATTGAGATGATCTTTTGTAACGATACTTTAATGATAATTATTTAGATAATGAATGATGAAGATAGATATTAAATTTTAAAATTATATAATATTTTAAAAAAATAAAAAAAATTATTTCCAACCTACAGCAGTGGTTTTTAAAAGCCACTACCATAGATCTACAGCAGCGGTTATAGAATCGCTGTCATAGATCTATGGTAGTGATTTTGGGTAACCACTGCCATAGGTTAGGTAAAAAATCTCCTAATTTTCTCTACTTTTCTTCTGTGTGCACTTGATCTCTCTCTCTCTCTCCCTCCTCTCCATCGTTGGTGAGGATTCTTCCCCTACGGTCGGTGCCACCCCTTCTTCCCCCTCGGTCGGCACCGCCCCTCCTTCCCCCTCCCCCTCCGACCCCCCCACCCTACCACCCCACCACCCCCCCCCCCCGACTGCCTCTCTCCCCCCATCCTCGACCGCTCCCACACCCACCCTCCTCCCACTCCACCCTCCCCCGCCCTCCTTCCCCTCTCCCAACTGCCCCCCCCCCACCACCCCCAGCCCCTCCACTCCGACTGCCCTTTCCCGCCACCCCCCCCAGCCCCCCCACCCTCCCCCAGCCGCCCCTTCTCCCATCATCCCCGACCGGCTCCTTTCTTTGCCACCTGCCACCCCCCACCGGCCCCCTCCTTCCTCCATCCCCAGCCACCCCATTCCCGCCACCCTACCACCCCCCAGCCCCCCCATCCGGCAGCCCACCACCCCCCACCCCCCCGGCCCCACAGCTCAGCGCCACCTCATCGGCATTCCTCCCTGCGCCCTCCCGTCACCGTGCAGCCTCCTCGTCACTCCCGACCCCCTCTCTCTCTCTCTCTTTCCTCTTTCTCTCTCTTCTCTATCTCACTATCTTGCTTTTGTTTTGTAGGTTACCTCTAGTGCCATCGTCCTCTTCTAGCATCATCGTTGGTGACCCTCAGAGCTTTTCGGTGCGATCCGCTCTCTATAGCCGTAGGTATAATTTTTTTTAATTTTATAGTATTATTTATTAATCATATATATTTATAATAATTTATAAAATATTTATAATAAATATTATAAATATTTATTATAAATATTTATAATTTTTTGGGCCATCTGCCATGCCGTAGTGTTTCTGGATCAGAATCAATGTCAGGATATTTAGATATTCAGAACCCAATTTTAATTACTGGTACCAGATCCAAATCCGAATATTCCGATGGATCTGTACTTGAAGTACCAGACCCGGATCCTAATGGATCCCGAAAGGCCGGACCCGATTTTGGAATTCGAAACTAAGAAATAAAGAGACTGAGAGGGAGACCGACAGATTGAGAGAGGGAGGCCGATCGCTCGTTGGCCACTAGCAAGGGAGATCGAGAGTGGGAGGGAGGGAGGGAGGGAGGGGGTCCGACCTCACCGTTGTCATCATTGATGAGGGAGATCGAGAGAGGGAGAGAGGAAGGAAGGGATCCAACCTCACCGCCATCATTGGGAGGGAGGGGGTTCGGCCTCACCGATGAGGGAGATCGAGAGAGGAAGAGTGGGAGATCGAGAGAGTGAGAGAGGGAGGGAGAGGGTCCAGCCTCGTCGGCATCACTAGGAGGGATGGGGTCCGACGTTGCCGACGAGGGAGATTGAGAAAGTGAGAGAGGGAGGGATGGGGTCCAGCTTCACCAACGAGGGAGATCGAGAGAGGGAGAGAGGAAGATCGAGAGATGGAAAAGTTGGGAGGGAGGGGTTCAGCCTCGCCGCCATCGTCGGTGAGAGAGATCAAGAGAGGGAGAGAGGGAGTGATCGAGGGGATGGCACACAGTTTAGCCAGCTTGGATATGTAGTCGAGCTGGCTTGGATCATGATCAAGTTGGTTGGGGGAGGACCTGAGCCGGATGTCTCAAGCATGAAGCCGGCTATTTTAGGCATGGAGCCAGCTTGACTTCTAAGCAAATAGAATTTGATATATCTCTCTAAGGTTCCAACTTTAAGCCCTAAGGTGCCACCATCATCTACTTTGTTCTTCTTTCAGATTTCTAGATTAACACCAAGGTTTGCGTAAGAGATCGGATCTACAACTATTGCTTATTCTTAATTATTTATGAATATAATTCATGTTGTAGAATTTATTGCATAACATTTTCTGGATGTTTATATCTTATTGCTTTTATTTATTGCATTGTATAACGATAGACCCATCAATTGATTAGTGTACATATTATAGACTATTTATTGATGCTATACTAATATTATTGTTCAACATGTTATATTAATTAATGTTCATTAACGTTATAGATCTTGATGGCACCGAAACACCATCTAACTTTCACCCTTATCCTTCAGCGGGTTATGCATAGTTCAGCATCCAAGGAGCAGTCGGAGCATACTCCGTTCACCTCGGCATCGACTACTCAGGGACCTCCACCGCTGGCATCTACTCCATCAATGACATCTACTCTACCGACGATATCTACTCCATCGATAGCTAAGCCTTTACCGTCACCCAAATCTAAGACACATGCTACTACGTAGGCATCTAAGTGTACATTTTTATTATATTAGCATAATTTTATTTTTTATATAGTATTTATATATTTATATATTTGCATAACGTATTTGCATTGTAGGTGCATCATCCAATTGGACATTTCATAGTCCCACACATATACCACACGTGTAGAACCACCACTATCAGGTGATGGTTTATTACAATGCAGAGGAAAAACTGGTAGGGGAGATCACACGGGAGATGCGTTCCTTTTCTGGAGTGCTTGTGAGGCGGATGGATATCATTCCCATAGAGCCTAGAGACTGACATTTGTGGATGCTGCCATCAGAGACTAGGTATGGGAGGAGATATTGGTAAGTACGCATATCTTAGTTATATTTATGCATTTTATATATTTACACTATATATGTTTGATTAGAATAATTTTGTAATTAATTTTTGATAACTTTATACAAAGGAGGTACGACTTTCTCGATCACGAGAGGGCTCGAGAAGCCCGACTGAGGAAGATCGGAGAGTTATATCAGGGTTACAAGGTCAAGCTCCATAAAGAATGGCTTGAGCACCGATGAGACACTCCAGAGAAGCTTCTTCCCTGGATATAGGACTATCCTCTGAGTCAATGGGAGAGGATAGTTAGACACTGGAGGAGCTAGGGGTTCGAGGTAAAATTTCTAACTTTTAAATTTTTCAATATACTTAAAATTTTATTTAAATATTTTTTAAATATTTATTATTTATTTAAATACTTGTTAGGCTATCTTCCATCAAAATCGAAAGAACCATGCAGCCCAAGAGTATACGCACACTCTAGGTCGCGAGTCTATGGCCAGTCGTGTGCATAGAGAGATAATTAACTCTAAATCTTACTAGATAAATTAAATTCATATTTTTTATTATCTTTCTGATAAATTTATTTTTTATTATAGCTGATGAGAGATGGAGTGATGCCCAACCATGGCGAGATCTTTTGATCCAGCCACACGGACAAGATGGGCAGGCCGATGAACGCCGCAATCGAGCATATTTTTGTAAGTATTAAATATATTAGTATATATGATTAGTATTATAGCATTTCTTATAAAATTTTATTTTAATTTATAACTATAAAATTAGTTAGATGCGCTCACGAGTGAGGGCCCACATACCTCTAGGCCCCATGACCATCTATCTTAGGTCTTAGGGCCTGAGCACTTTAGGAGGATCCGATGCAGGCCCGGATACACACCGACGAGCTACTGGTCTGAGGCGAGCGTCTCCTAATAGACTTTTGGTGTCATCAGCTAGAAGGAGCTTGAAGAGGCATTAGCACGGGCAGATCATACTGCGATGTAGCTAGATCGGGCTAAGGAGAGCGCATCTCATCTAGAGGGTATCGTGAGAGACATGATGTCGACGCTCAGTGCACATTTTAGAGTCATGAGCTTCGACGATATGTTGGCCCACATTTCAGCTCTAGCTTCGGCTCTAGCTCCAGCACCAGCTCCAACTCCAGTTTCGACTCTGGCTCTAAGACTCGGTGACGATGATGATGATTAGATTTAGGGGACTTTTGATGTATTTTATTTTTTTAAAAAAATATTGTAATAAATTTTATTCGATAATAAAATTTTAGCATTTTAGAATAATTTTTATGTTTATTATATTTTCTCATATTATATATATCTATATTTATAAAATAAAATATATAAAAAAAAATTTAATTTTTTAATTATTCAAGATCTACGGTATCGATTTTATAACTGCTGCCATATCCGTGCTAACCGCTACCATAGATCTCTGATGCAAATAGTGCCAACTACTACATTAGACCTATGGCAGCAGTTAAGAAATCACTGCTATAGATTATCCATGGCAGCGATTATGTAACCGCTGCTATAGATAATCTATAGCAGTAGTTACATAACTGCTGCTATAGGTCGATCTATTGCAGCGGTTTATAAATCACTGTAATAGGCTATCTATGGCAGCGATTCAAACAACCACTGCAATAACCACTGCCATAGAGCTATGGTGACGACTTCAATAGCAGTGATTAAATAACCACTACTATAGCCTATAGCAGTGATTTTTTGGACTACGACAGTGGTTACGAACCGCTGTCATAGCTCTTTTTTGTAGTAGTGAGAGGCCTTTTTAATGATCCTTTTGTGCTTCAATAATCTTGTTAGGGATAAAAGGAGCACATTGTCCTAGCAAAGATAAAAGACAACCCTGTTAGAAGTAGGAGGAAGACCTCGTCTTGATCAAAGGATACAAGGAGAGGCTCTTTTATGCCCTAACCTTGTTAGGGACATGAGGAGGACCTCGTCTTAGCAAAGGTAAAGGCCAACCCTATCAAAAATAAGAGGAGGACCTCATTCTGACAGGAGGACATAGGAAGAGGCCCTTTCAATGGCCCTTTTATGCCCTAATAACCTTATTAGGGATAGAAGGAGGATCTCATTCTAGTAAAGATAAAGGCCAATCCTATTAGAAATAGAAGAAGAATCTTGTCCTGATAGGAGGATATGGGGAGAGGTCCTTTCAACAGTCCTTTTGTGCCCTAATAACCTTGTTAGGAATAGAAGGAGCACCTCGTCCTAGCAAAAGTAAAGACCAACCCTATCAAAAATAGGAGGAGAATCTCATCTTGACAAGAAAACACAGGAAGAGGCCCTTCTAACAGATCTTTTGTATCCCAATGATCTTGTTAGGGATAGAAGAAGGACTTCATCCTAACAATGATAAAGATCAATCCTATCAGAAATAGGAGGATAACCTCATCTTGATAAGGGGACATGACGAAAGGCCCATTCAACGATCCTTTTGTGCTCCAATAACCTTGTTAGGGATAGGAGAAGGATCTTGCCCTAGCAAAGATAAAGACCAACCCTATCAAGAACAAGAGGAGGATCTCGTTCTGATAGGAGGATGCAGAGAGAGTCCCTTTCAATGGTCCTTTTGTGCTCCAATAATCCTTTTAGGGATAGGAGGAGGACCTTGCCCCAATAAAGGTAAAAGCCAATCCTATCAAGAACAGGAGGACCTCATCCTGATAGGAGGATATGGAGAGAGATCCTTTTGCACCCAAATAATCTTATTAAGAATAGAAGGAGGACCTTATCCTAGCAAAGATAAAGGCCAATTCTGTCACGAATAGAAGAAGGACCTCATCCTGATAGGGAGACACGGGGAGAGGCCCTTTTGACGGCCCTTTTATGCTCTAATAATTTTATTAAAAAAAACTAAAAAAGTATACATCTGAGATGAGACAATCAAAAAATGGTATTTCATTGAAACAAAAGTTTGATAAATGGAAAGGTTTGTTGGACCAGTTTTAAAAAAAAAGGAGAAAAAGAAGAAGAAGGAAAAAAGATGTCGAAGTCCTACTCAAAATCAAACATCGAACTACCAGCACTGACCAATACCAGGGATAACTTTAAGTCTTTGATCTTTTCTTCGAGCTCCTACCGAGCTACCAGGCTTTTACTCAACAACTTCTTTTGCCTCTGAGAGTCATCTTCAGCTTCCCTCAGTTTCTTTCTTAATACAGCCGATCCCTGCCTACCATGTGTCCCACAAACTATAATTATGCCTGATGAAACTATAATTATGACGTACATGAAGCTCCATGTCAGGTGGGTTTTCAAAAAAATTCATCTATTCGGGTCATTCAGCATTAAAAATACTGGAGCCAATTCAAAAAGGGCCAAACTATTTCATTTTTTGAGAGCAGGAAGCAGGACTGGCATCGAAAGACTTTGGCATTAGCAGTTTTTGTACTCTCTTTATTCAAAATTCAAACTTGAGATTAGGGGGACAAGTGTTGGAGGTAAAATAACCCTCATCAAAGTCCTTGACCATCGACCCCCATTCTAAAAAGAATTTGCTGAACTCCCCAATAACAAGTCCATGCCGTGGAACTTGTTGAAGGCATATTGAAGCCCATCCAAATGATCTTAAAAAGTAAAAACAAAATTATTATTTAGTTAATCTTATTTTTGGCGTAGGATGAATGATAGGACCAAAGTTCAACCTTCTCGATCTCAATTGGTAATGAGTTTTGAAGATAGTTAAAGTCCTATATTGTGGACAACGTGTTCCTTTCGGATGAACTCCTCCAATTGAACTCCTTTCAAATGGACTCCTCCAGTTGGACTCCTTTTGAATGGACTCCTCTAATCGTGCTCCTTTCGAATGGACTCCTTCAACAGCTTTTCTTCTGGATGGACTCCTTCAGTAGTGCTCCTTCTGGATAGACTCCCTCGATCGCGCTCCTTCTGGATGGACTCCCTTAGCCACGCTTCTTCTAAACGAACTCCTCTAGTCGTGCTCCTTTCGAACGGACTCCCTCAACCATGCTCCTTCTAGATGAACTCTTTTAGTCGTACTTCTTTTGGACAAACTCCTTCAGCAGCTTTTCTTCTAGATGGATTCCTTAAGCAGCATTCCGTCTGGATGGACTCCTCTAGTTGCACTCCTTCCAGATGGACTCCTTCAGTAAGGCTCTTTCCAAAAGGACTCCTTCAGCAGCTTTCCTTCCAGTTGGATTCCTTAAGCAGCACTCCTTCCAGACAAACTCCCTCAGCCACACTCCTCCAGTCACGCTCCTTCTAGGCCAACTCCTTCCAAATGCACTACCTCCGATCGTGCTTCCTTCTATCAAAGTTCTTCCATCCAAATGCCTTTTAGGATGAGCTTCTCTCAGCTAGTTGAAGACCCACTTGGCCCGTGTTGCACCTGCCAGCTGAGGCCATCTGAAAGAACCTCATCAAACCATTGATTCCTGACAACCGCTCCACAAAGAATGAAGCACAGTACTTTATATTTTAATTTAGGAGGCATCCACCAGCACATGATCTAGGAGGCTTCCAAACTCCTTAAAGCCACTAGACATTATCCCAACAAACCTCGGCTAGTTACAAGTTTACTGCACATATTGAAGTCTTCAATCTATGATCGAACTCCAATAAATGAATCTCCACTACCTGCAAGTCACAACAAATGATAACCCATCCTTCGTAACAAACTCCACGTGGCCTGAGCGGACTACTATCAGACGATTATGGCTATCACCGTCAGTTTGTTACATGCTCCATCTATAAAAGAGACCCTCCAAATACATTTTCCCCCAAGCTCTCTTCTCTCGTTGTTACTTTGCTTCACTATATCCTGAGCACTCCATTCTAGTTGGCTAGAGAACTAATTTGAGCATTGGAGGGTCCTGGCAGAGCCATCCATCTTTGGTTTGAATTTTATTTTGTAGGTCCCATCGGCAACCTCACCTTCCTAACTCCAGCTACTTCAGACATCCTCATGGATTTTTGCACCAACATAATATAAGATAAGGTAACATACTCTTATATATCTGATTTGGTGATGATATATTTTCACGAGGCACCCATGTGTTCACCCTCCAACAGTAATCCACATGGGAATTGGGTTCAAGAACAATCCTTCTTGAATCCTTGCTTGCTAAATTTTGAACTAGAATTACTTGGCCTTCCTTCCTCCTTCTCTCTATTTATTCTTCCTTATTTTCTCTCTTAGCTCACTTAAATAATCTTCCTAATCCTTATTTTAATTAAGACTCCTTGTATTGGATAAGACCTTGTCTAAAGGAAGACTCTATCTTACCAATATCTTATCTAAAAGAAAAGGAGGAAGAAAATTAAGACAAGCTTCTAAATTGGAATACCCAACACCTTCCATCCAAGACTTATTTATAGTTTCAGATGGGGTGCCAATCACACCCATTCCCAAGCCCTTATTAATCATCCAAATGATTTATCAAGGGGCCAGATAAGTCCCTCAATGCAGAAGGAGTCTTGGAGGCATGAAAAAACTAATTTCTACCTTCAGAACATTGTATATATGTCATTCCCTCATTAATTCTTAATTTATTTGAATTTTCTTCTGATATGGCATGGATAAGGGAGAGGGAGAGTCCTAGATATGGTTCCAACTAGAGTGCCTTCAAGCAGAAGGACTCTTGGTGCCTTTAATATTAAACTACGTGACTCTTCGCATAGTTTTTCCAGGAGAAATAATTCCTGCACCCACCATCTTTAACCAGTCAAAGATGGTAGGCATCAACATGGAGAGAGAGTCCTAGGGGGATCTCAATGGTCAACGCCCCCTTCGAGAAGGACTTTTAGTCCTTATGTGTGCCAAATAATTCCTCACGCCTCTTTATTCGGCGTCATGAAGAAGAAAGGTATCTGGGGTACCTTGGACTCTTCCTAATGAGTTCAAATCAAGGCCATATGAAACCCATCTGATGGGTAACCCTTTTAGCCTAACCATATTTTAAAGTAAATAAAAATTGATTAGCCAAAAAGCAAAGATTCGAGCAAAAATTGATTTGGCAAAGAATTAAGTTAGCCAACATGTGCTAGCATGTCAATTAGCAACCCAATTAGGATCCAATGATCCTAAAATTAATTCTTGACAAATTTCTTTATGTGTGTGACCCATTGGACTCCACATCTAGCTAGCAGTAGGCCTGGGTGTATTTTAAACTAATTTGATTGGACTCAATCTCAATCAATTAGGGTTAATGCCAATCCGATTTTACCAATTAGAAGAACTATCTAATTGAGGATCGAATTAATCTTATTAATTCAATTAAATTCATAAGTTAAGATTGATGTCTAGCAATGTATCATAACTATCTAGAAGATATAAAATTTAATAAAAATATAAAATATATCCTTCAGTGGTAAGTATCCATGCAATTCAATCCCTCGATTATCCTACATCTTGAATACGTTTATGAGCATGGATAAATGTCAAACTCAAATCTATATTCATATCGATTCTCCATCAATTAATGATAACTCTAATAAATAATTAGAAGTTCTATCTAATCTCTATTCTACTTTAGCTAAAGTCTTATTGAGTTATCAATAGATGAGAATGCATAGGATGACATCTTCTCTTACTAGGAGTGATCGATTTTTTGTTGACCTACTCACAACCTTCATACACACTTGACCATATCCAGAATACCTGTTCATGACTTAATATCATGATTGAGTTTGAACCAAAATTATGGATTTATGTGTTTAAGATACTATGGTGGTCTCAGTTCTAAGAATCACTTGCACAACTCCCACTTATAGAACCATCTTTTGACATACAAGTAAGGTTCTATAAGATGTTTTCTTTAGCGAGTCAATTTAATGAACTCATTTCTAAATGAGCACCCACATCCTTGTATTAATGTCCCCACACAAGTGGCTTGGGAGATCCATCATCCTCTTTATCGAGCATACATAGAATGTGCTAGTCTATCTGAAACATTGATCCCCGACTCAATGTTCCTACGATCAGGAATATTTAAGATTAGGATTTTAGGGTTTTAGGTCTCATCGGCATGATCCATTCATGTTCTCTAAAGTCATTACCCTAATCTTTGGGGTTCATCATAATCTATAAAAGATGCAACTGGAATAATGAATCAAATGCCTTAATTTATTAATATCAGAATAAATATCATTACATGAGTTGAAAATTATACAGAAAAATTTCATTACAGCACATATGTGATTGGCTTGTAGGGCACATATTCTTTCAATCTTCCACTTGCACTAAAGCCAATCATCCTTATATCTCAAATCCATACAATTAAGATGGTGATCAAATAGTTGCTATGGTAAGGCTTTAGTGAATGGGTCTGTTATATCGTTCTTGGTATCTACTTATTCTAATACAACATCTTGTCTCTCGACAATCTTCTGAATATGGTGGAATCATTTAAGGATGTGCTTTGATCTATGATGAGACCTTAGTTTCTTAGCTTGGATCACTGCGCCAGTATTGTCATAATATAGTGATAATAGTCGTTCTATCTTAGGAACCACTCCCACATCTTCAATGAATTTCTTCATCTAGATAGCTTCCTTGGCAGCTTTACTAATGGTAATATATTATGCCTATATTGTTAAGTCAGCTACAGTCTATTGTTTTGAACTTTTCCAACTTACCGCACCTCCATTTAAGGTAAACACATATCCTGATATTGACTTGCTATCATCTGGGTCTGACTAAAAATTAGAATCAGTATAACCTTCTAGTTTCAACTCTAACCCTCCATAAATCAGGAAAACATCTTTAATTCTTCTCAGATACTTAAGAATATTTTTACAGCTTTCCAATGATCCTCTCCTAGATCAGCTTGATATCTATTGACTATGCCTAAAGCATAAGCTACACTAAGTCTGGTTCATAACATAGCATACATAATAGATCCTATTGCCAAAGCATAAGGGATCAATTTTATTCTTTCTCTTTCTTCTGATGTCTTAGGAGACATCATTTTAGAGAAGCATATGCCTTGACTTCTGGGCAAGTAACCTTTTTTACTTTCTTCCATGTTGAATCTTTTCAACACTAAGTCAATGTACCTAGATTGGGACAAGCCTAGCATCCTATTAGATCTATCTCTATAGATCTTTATTCCAAGAATTTAGGATACTTCATCCAAATCTTTCATGAAAAACTTATTTGATAGCCAAGTCTTAACTGACTGGAGCATTGGGATATCATTTCCAATAAGTAATATGTCATCGACATATAAAACTAAGAAGACTATGGCACTCCCACTTACCTTCTTATATATACATGGTTCATCCATATTTTTTATGAAGCTAAACTCTTTGACTATCATATCAAATCAGATATTCCAACTACTCGAAGCCTGCTTTAATCCATAAATGATTCTTTTAAGTCTGCATACTTGATTTTGTCTTGCACTAGAGACAAACCCTTCTGGTTGAGTTATATAGACTTCTTCCTCAAGGTTACCATTAAAAAGCGATCTTGACATCCATCCGCCAGATTTCATAATTATAGTATGCTGCTATAGCAAGTAAAATCCTTATACACTTTAGCATAACCACCGATGAAAAGGTTTCATCATAATCAATTCCTTATTTCTATCTAAAACCTTTTGCTACCAACCTAGTCTTGTAGGTTTCAATTTGATCATCTGCTCCAATCTTCTTTTTGAAGATCCACTTGCATCCTATAGGGTTTATACCCTCTGGTGCATTAATCAAAGTCCAAACTTGGTTGGAATACATAGAGTCCATTTTGAATTTCATTGCTTCTAGCCACTTGTCAGAGTCTTTACTCATGATAGCTTCAGAATAGGTCAATGGATCATCATCTTGAATGATATTTGCCTCATTATCATTTCCTATGACAAAATCATATTCTAGAGATGCATGATGCACTCTTTCTAACCTACAGGGAAGAGGTGTATATTATGGATGTACCTCATTCTTGGGTACTTCTGGTTGAGTATTTTCATTCATTATTTTTGGAGCAGTTTGTAGGTCTTGAACTTTCTTAAGTTCAATATTCCTTCCACTGCCTCCTTCTTGGATGAATTTCTTTTTTAAGAATATGGCATGCCTACTGACAATTATATTTTATTCAATAGGATGGTAGAAATAATATTCTTTTATTTTCTTAGGATATCCAACAAATAAATATTTGTCTGATCTTGCACTTAGCTTATATCAAAAATTATTTCTAACATAAGCAAACATACCCGTATCTTAAGATGCTTAAGATTAGACTTTCTTTTATTCCATAATTCATATGGAGTGCTAGGAACAAACTTAGAAAGCATCCTATTAAGAATATAAGCAGCAGTTTCTAGGGCATACCCCCAAAAAGATATCAAAAGATCAACATGGCACATCATGGACCGTACCATTTCCATACACCATTTGATTATGGCATATCAGAAAGTGTCCATTCAGAGATAATCCTTTTATCTTTAAGATGATCAAAAAACTCACTGGATAAGTATTCGCCACCTCGATCAGATTGAAGGACTTTAATACTTCGTCTAGTTTATTTTTCGACCATCTTCTGATATTCCTTAAACTTATCAAAAGCCTCGGACTTATGGTTCATAAGATACATATATCTATATCTTGATAAGTCATCAGTAAATATGATAAAATAGGAATATCCTTCTCTTGCTTGAGTTATCATTGGCCCATATACATCTAAATGTACTAATGCCAATAACTCTTTTGCTCTTTCTCCATGTCCTAAAAATGGAGACTGGGTGATTTTTCCCATGAGACAAGATTCATAAGTCCCATATATTCATAATCATAAGGTTCAAAGAATTTCTCTTTGTATAACTTGTTAATCCTTGACTCACTAATATGATCAAGATGGCAATGCCAGAGAAATGATATATTAATATCTTCTCTCTTCCTCTTCATATTTTTACCAATATGAAGTATATTTTCATTAAGTGACAAAAACAAAAAAACTATTATTAAAATGCCCATTGCAAATAAATTTATTTGCATGAAAAATAAAGCAACCTATGCTCATAAATTTTATTTGATAATTATTTTACAATAAGAGAGGTATAGATACAATATTTCTTATTACATTGGATATATAATAGCATTCTTCCGATTTGAGAATTCTTCTGGTCGGCAGCTCTAGTAGGTAAGTTCCCATAGCTTCTGTAGAGATAGTTTCTTCGCTAGCACCCAATATCTTAAACTCATCTTTCTTTAGCCCTCTGATTCTTTATAGTCCCTATAAAGAATTGCAGATATGAGAACCACATGCGGTATCCAATACCCATGAATTACTAGTTGAAGTAATTAATAAAAATGCTGTATGTATCATATATATACCCTTTTATGCTACATTTTCTTTTATCTTTACAAGATAACTCTTGCAATTCTTCTTCCAATGTTCCATCTTACTGCAGTGATAACAGGTTATGTCTATAGGAATATTCTTTGCCTTCTTCTTGAAGGTGTTTTTTTTAGGATTCAACTTATTTCTTTTCTTCTTTGAACCCTTTCTACCAATTTTTTTCTTTTCCACTGATAGAAGTGGACTTTTCTCTCCCTTGATGTGATTTTCTACTATTTTTAATATATTTAGTAGCTCTAGCAAGATAGTATCCAGTTTGTTCATGTGACAATTTACAACAAACTAGGATAAAGAGTTTGGAAGAGACTGCAGTATGAGATCCTGACCGAGCTCTGCATCCATGATAAAACCTAATTGACCCAATCTAGTGATTAAGTCAATCAATTTGAGTACGTAATTTTGAACTAGAGTTTCCTTAGCCATATGAGCCCTGAATAACTACTTAAATAATTCATACCTAGTAGTCCAGCTCTGTTCTCCATAAAGCTCTTTTAGATTGAACAATATGGAAGAAGCATCCATACTTTCATATTGCCTCTGTAATTCATTATTCATGAAAGCCAACATGATGTACTTGATAGTCATACTATCATTTTGCCACATCTCATATGTGGACTTCTCCTTCTCTAAAGAATCTTCACTGATCGGCCCTAGGTCAGGAGTATCCAGAATATAGGATAGCTTCTCTTGCGCAAGCACTAAGCACAAGTTTCTTAACCAGTCCATGTAATTTGGACTAGCCAATTTATTTGTATCAAGAATGCATCATAGTGAAGGTGAAGAAGCTATTATGTAGATATTTTAATTTATATGAAATAAGAATACTAATATAAGTAGACTGAAGAAAAATCTGATTTTCCATCATAGGATCATTTAGATATGAGGTGAATTTTTCTACAAAAATTCCTACAATCCAATTAGATCTAAGAGTTCTCAGATCTAATCATGATGATCTGATATTAAAAATTAAAAATAAAATTAACTTAGATTTAATTTTAAGTATCTTATTGGATAATCTGATTATCCTACGATGATCATGTTAGTTTCTAAGGTTTTGAAAGGAGCCATGCAAGTGCCTGGCCTCTACCAGTATCCACTCAGGCAGGATCTAAATATCTTCTCCTCATGAATCTCTCCTTCAAAGATCAAATCTAAATCTGATCTGTAGATTCTTTAAAACTATTTCTGAAGGTAGCCCATTCGTCACATGAATACGATCGTGTAGATCCTAAATCTTGCACCAAAACTTTGGACCTTCTTCTCATATTTATGCCTAATATTTTAGGCATGTAGAAGAGAGAGAGAGAGAGGAAAGAGCGGGCATGGAATATGGTATGGGCGATAGCACCTCTGTGTGGAAAATAAAATCATGCGATGCTCTCTTTAGCATTAGAAAGGTTTCTTAAACCCAATGCCATTTAGAGTCCTTCTTTGACCAAATCACTAATTATTTGATCAAAGGAACTCTGGGACTTATTCTCCATGTGAAAACCTAGATCTCATCTAATTTTATCATCCAAATTCAATCTGGAAGGTGGTAGCATGAGTAGATATGGAAGAGTCCATTGTGCCTAGGACTCTTTCCTCAAGAGTTTGATTTAAATCAAACTCTATCAAAACTCAGTCTAGGCACCTCCATAAATCATGAAATTTGAGATATCTAGGTATAACCCAAGCCCTATCACATATCCAAAAATTAGATCAAAAGGATTTCTAGAAACTTTTTTAGAAGCATCTGATCAGGTCACCCTCAATTCTCTCAATTGGATCAACTTTTGACCGTAGTCCAATTGCACTAGGAATGGATTTAATTTCTATAATTAATCTAACCTGGACTTATTTCAATCAAATAAAAATAAAATAATTTATGATACAGAAATAAGTTAAATCAAATTTAACTCGATTGTGATGAATCAGAAAGATTACCGAAGGAGAAAGCCAGGCTCAATCGTGTGCTAGTGCGACTACCTTAAACCTGAATAGATCTAATCCAAATCAATCGAACTAGATTAGCTCAATTGATGATATCTAGACTCCAACCCTTGTTTGTATGATCTAGTTAGGTTTAATTTTATATGGTATTGAGACATGTCGTAATCTCTATCATCGACATAATTGAAACTCCTTTTGATGGACTAGAATCCTTCTGATTCATACAATTAGAATGATCAATCATCAAAATCATTCTAATTGCTTCCAAAATCCACCAATGACATCTAGAAGTATATGATGGCAATCTATTATAACTAAAAGTGAACCTCTCGGTGTAGCTACCTATGTGATTGGGTTCTTCTATCTTGAGCTCCGACAGGATTAGGATTAAGGTGAACTCATCAAACCCAACATCCATCATACAAATTAATCATTTGATTCGAGTCCAATGTGAAATCCCAATAGAAACTCTTTCTATTATCTTCACTCTATCATGTCTATGGGCTTAAAGACTATGTCTCATGATTATCATAGGACTACTCCTCATCTACCGAGGTAGATAGATCTCCTATTGGTGCAATCCAATTTCTACAATGAACATGCTATAGCCAACATACACCTCAGAAGTCTGAATGGCTAGGAGACTAAGTTATGGTGTAGTCAAATTATAACATTCTCAAGGTGAACTATCGATACACCTCAGATCAAAGAATCAGATACACTACTATAGCATCGAGCCAGTCATCGATGAGAAGGTAGACTTTCTTATGACTGCTTGAGGTGGTCATGCTCAGTGCCTTCATTCTCTAATGAGTAACTGTACTCTCACTCTGATGTCTCTATACCATAGACTCAAGACATATCTATTTTAAGAAAGTGATCGTACACTAACCTTCCGAATCGATCACCATCCTCATGATGATCCTACGGTCGGAAGCAGTTTATGAGTTAATTATGAAAATTCATATATTAAATTTTCAACTCTTGAAAATATGAATTATCATTACCATTAACTCAAAGATATATCACAGACACTTTAAATACATACTGTGATAGAAAATAATTTTTTATTAATTTATAGTCAAAATTATAAAATTATCCTTAGAAGTGTATTACCAGTGTCAGCCAATCTGACTTCTAAGGCCCATATCTAACAAACTCCCACTTGACCTAAAGCCAATTGGCTACAAATCAAAGTTTCATCTTCTCAAGGTGAGGTCGATCTTCTGTTAGCTCAATGGCTTTGTTAGCAGATTGGCCACATTGTCTGTAGTGTCGACTCTCTTAATCTTGACGTATTCCTTCTCAAGATAATCGTGGATGAGGTGGTATCGCCGCTCGATGTGCTTAATTTTTTTGTGAGATCTTGGCTCCTTAGCAATAGCTATGGCACTATTGTTGTTGCAGTATAGAGGAATAGCATCTGATGGTATCACTTTGAGTTCTGAGGCAAATTTTTTATACCAGAATGTCTCATTTACAGCCTCTGAAGTAGTGATGTACTCTACTTCCATGGTGGAGTCTGCTATCATCGTCTGTTTGGAACTCTTCCAACTAACAGCTCCATCGTTACAAATAAATAGACTTGAAGATGTCGACTTTCGATCATCTATGTCGAACATAAAATCCAAGTCTGTATACTCCTAGACCTGGAGTTCTCCATTATCAAAAACTAGAAACATATCCTTAATCCTTCTCAAGTATTTAAGGATATATTTCATAAAAATCCAATACTCTTTATCTGAATTCGATTGATATCTGCTTGTGACACTCATAGCATGGACAATATTAGATCGTATACATAGCATGGCATACATGAGGCTTCCTATTGCCGAAGCATAAGGGATCTTGCTCATGCATTCAATCTCCTCGGATGTGCTAGGGTGCATCTTCTTAGAGAGATGAATGCCATATCTAAAGAATACTAAACCCCTCTTGGAGTTTTTCATACTGAACCTCTTCAGCACCTCCTTTACGTACATTTTCTATGAGAGACCCAGCATCCTATTCGATCTATCCCTATAGACCTTAATTTCTAAAATAAAGGATGCCTCTCTTAGATCTTTCATAGAGAACTCCATAGACAATCATATTTTGATTGTAGTCAACATAAAAATATCATTCTTAATTAGGAGGATGTCACCATGTATAGTACGAGGAAGATAATAGTGCTTGCACTGATCTTTTTGAAAATACAGGGCTCCTTCTTGTTCTTGATGAATCCAAATGATTTGATTACATCATTGAAACTAGCATTCCAGCTCCGAGATGCTTGCTTAAGTCTATGTATGGATCTTTGTAACTTGCAAATATTATGATCATCATCATTGGATGTGAAACCTAGCAGCTATTTCATATAGATATCTTCCTCAAGATATCTCTTTAAGAATACCATATTTACGTCCATCTATCATATTTTATAATTGAAATAAGCTACAATAGCAAGTAATGTATGGATGGACTTGAGCATGGCTACTAGCAAAAAAGTATCCTGAAAGTCAATGCCTTCATGCTGACTATACCCTTTCGCTACGAGCCTTGCTTTGAATGTCTCTACATTTCTATTGATACCTATCTTTCTCTTGAAGATCCATTTATACCTAATAGGTACTATACCTTCTAGTGGATCTACCAAGGCCCAGACTTGGTTCGAATGCATTGAGTCAATCTCTGACTTCATTATTTCTAACCATTTCTCGAAGTCGATATCTGATATCATCTTGTTATAGGTTTTGGGATCATCACCATGAACCCCATTTTTTATGAGGAATACTTTTTCTATGTCCTCTAAGATAGTACCTAAGTACCTTTTAGGAGGATAAAAAATTTTACTTGATCTACGAGGTGGAGGAGGTAGTATTTGGATTAGCTCAATTTGATTGGATTTCATAGGTTCCTTAGCTCGTTTCTCATCGGAGACTTTTTCCTTAAGTCTAATCTATCTTTCAATTCCACCATCTTGAATAAACTATTTTTCAAGAAAGATGGCATGTCAACTCACAATCACATTGTGATCTTTCAGAAAATAAAAATAATATCCTAATGACTCTTTAGGGTATCCAATAAATCGAGCTCTAAAGGATCTAGACTCTAATTTATCCATCTGTTGTCTCTTGACATGGGCCAATCAATCCCAAATTTTGAGATGACTCAGACTTGATTTTTTACCATGCCATATCTCATACGGTGTGGTAGAAATGATTTTAGAAAAAAAATTATTCAGTAAATATATAACAGTCATCAGGCTGTCTCCAAAGAAACTCAAGAAGATCCATGAAACTCATCATGGATCGAACTATGTCTAATATGATCTGATTTCTCTATTCTAAAATCATGTTGAGTTGAGATGTTCCAAGTGGAGTCCATTGAGAGACTATGCCATTATCCTTAAGATAGTCTAAGAATTTTCGACTAAGATATTCATCTCCTCGATTTGATCAAAGAACCTTAATGAGTTTTTCTATTTATTTTTCTACTTTGAGTCTGAATTTCTTGAATCTTTCAAAATCGTCAAACTTATGTCGCATCTAATACACATATCCATACCAAGATAGATCATCGATAAAGATGATGAAGTAGACATAATTATTCCTAGCTAGCACATCAAATGGGCCGCACACATCTGTGTATACCAGGGTGAGTAGATCTATGGCCCTTTCTCCATGTTCCATAAAAGAGAGCTTGATCATTTTGCCATGAAGGCATGATTCATAAATCCGATATGACTTAAAAGTCAACGAACTCAATAGCTTGAATTTCGCCAATTTGTTAACCCTATCTTTAGCTATATGACCTAGCCTAAGGTGCCAAAGATACCTATCATTTAGACTATCCCTAGGTCTCTTTGATCCTATGGCATTCATATTTTGCTCGATATTAAAAATAGAAATATTAATATGTAACTGATAGAGATCATTTATAAGGAAATCACTTATAATTTTATTTATTTCATAAAGAATATTATAATGATCTTTAAGAAAACTAATTATATAGCTTTTTTGTGCTAAACATGAAATAGAAATCAAATTTCTGCTTACCATAGGTACATAAAAATAGTTTCTAAGAACTAGATTTAATCCTGATGGTAATCGAAGAGGATATGTTTTCATGATCACAACAGCAACTCTTGCTTCATTTTTGATGCGTAGGATCATTTCACCATCCCTCAGCTTCCTGCTATCCTCAAGATCCTACATAAAAGTGCATAAATGAGCACTAGAACCAAAATCAAGCATCCAACTGGATGCAGAAGAAATAATAAGGTTAGATTCTATAACGAGCATACCTCCAGAAGGATCCGCCTCCTTCAGATTCTTCAGGCTAGCTAGATAAAGAGGATAGTTCCACTTTCAGTGGCCGTCTGTGTTGCAATAAAAATATTTTTTCTTATCAGTGACCTTCTTCTTTAGCTCTGCCTTCTTCTTCTTTCCACCTTCTACCTTCTGCTTCTTCGCGATCTTTTTCTTTTTTTCAAAAGATTTTCTCTTGGAAGAAGTTTGCTCCATAGCAAGCACAAAGCCCTTTGTACCTTTTATAGAGAGCTCAGTAGTAACCAGCATGTTCATAAGCTCCATCAAGGTATTTTGCAGTTTATGCATATGGTAGTTCATGATGAACTGCCCATATGCATCAGTCAAAGAATATAAAATTATATCAATCTGCAGGTCTTGATCTAACTTGACATCGAGCTTCTCAAGCTCTTCTAAGTTTTTTATCATCATTAGACAATGATCTTGGACCAACTCATGCATCTGAGCCTTAAAAAATCCTTTAGCGACTTAATATTTGGCTGTGCGACTCTGTTTACCAAATAACTCTTGCAAGTGAGCCAACATTTGATGGCTAGTTTTAATGTCTTCATGTTGGTGTTGGAGCTCATCAGACATCGAGCCCAACATGTAATACCTGGCTTTGTTATCTTCATTCATCTATTTTTTAAGAGATGCTCTCTGATCAATGGACAGATGTGCTAGTAAAGTGGAAGGATCATGTTCCAACACATGAGTCAACTTCTCAAAATCCAAAATAATTTTGAAGTTTTAGAGCCAATCCTTGTAGTTGGATCCGATCAGTTTATGGATGTCCAAGATATGGGCTAGTGGGTTGGATGTAGACATTTTTTCATAGAGAATCAAAGTTTATAGTTAGATTTTATAATTAGGCTTAATCAATTTATTTAAAAATTTTATTTTTAAATAAATTAGACTTCCATTATTTACTCGGATCTCTATACTTTTCTGGTAGAGATGCAAAAATCTCTATGATTATTGATTTTTAGTGGATGGTGCGGTCCTACCAACTGGCTCACCACCTCACCTAATAGTTATTGATGATGGATCAACTGATGAGTGGACAACTCTTGTCCAATGATTCTCTAATCATGGTGCATCCAAATCTAGTCTCTAATTCATGAAGCTCACCATGTTCGAAATATTGCTCCACTCCTTAGTTAAGTTAGACCCACCATTTGTATGAATTAGATTTCTGATTGGATCTCTCATCATATCTGAAATATTAAATCCAACCCATCCTTCAACACATAGCATCTAATGCCTAATAGACATTATTGCATGTTTTTGGTACAACTGAATTACTTTATCCAACCGAAAATAATCAACCCCGGGAAGAGCCCACACATCTACAATGGTGGAAGATTTTAGACTTAATATTTTCTTAGAAAGATTTAATTTAGGTCTCTTTAAACTTGACTTGAATTAGTCATAATAATTATGACTAATCTAGTGGCATGGGTTGGCTCGAATTGTTAGCCATCTCAAATCAGATCTAGATTGACACAAATGACCATATAAGTGAGACTAGTAGAAGGGATATGCCATTAACTCGATAAGAATGCATTTAGATCGAGTAGCTCTCAATTAAAAATCAGTCAATTGTATCTGCCAAACTTATCTTAGATATCAAATTATCAAATCAGAATCAATCAGGTTAGCCTACAATCCAAGATTAAACTACAAAGCCAAATTAGATCTTGACTTGATCGAGTCACATCTTAATGTGATTCAATCTTGACATAGATATAATCCTATTAGGCTGGTCAATTCTAAGCTGTCTTTGATCCCACCTAATCAACTCTTGATTCGGTTTAATCAACCGCTAGATCTAATTGAGCTACCCAAGCCCGAACCCAATTTTATGAAGATATTTTAGATCTAAAAATTCATAATTTTTAGATCTAATTAATTTCATAATCTTAATTCTTAATTAGATTTTGGGTTCAAGAATAAAATATGTAACAAAATTTTAGAATTTCAGGATCTAGAATTTTATAAAAAATAAGTTTTGATTTTTTATTAAGGACGAACATGCAGCATTCCTACACATCATAAGAACACCCCATCGAATAGGAAGAGAGGGTCTTTAAACCCTACTTTATTCTTATGATTAGACGGCCAAGGAGAATGCCTTAATCAAAAATATATTTTTTAAAATAAAATTAGTTAGATCTAAATCATATATCATATATAAAAAAGATCTAACCTATACATATCATGCATACATCTCATGTATGATAACTCAATAAATCATACATACTTTCAGATCTAAAATATCACATATTAAATCTAAAAAATAAAATTTTAAATTTGATCACATCAAAAATAAAATTATTTTAGATATTTTATAGAACTATTCTATAACTAGTCTAAGCATGCATCTTTCATATCTCGTATGAATAAACTAAAAATTAAAAACTATATTTTTTATTTTTTAGATCTAGTTACAATAATTATAATATTAAAAAATAAAAATAAAATAGATTTAAAATTATATTTAATCAAATTAACAATATGATCATACTAGACTACACAGAATAATGCTATTCCTAGTCTGATCATGCATCTCATATATTATAGATCTAAATTATATAATTTTTAATTTTTTAATTTTAGATCTAATCAAATTTGATGTGACATCTAAAATTATTTAACTAGATCATAAATAAAAATTAAATTAGATCTAAAATAGATCTAAAGAACTGCTAACCCAGCTCTAATACCAGTTGAAGGGAAATATGATTTTCCACCGTAGGATTGTCCAGATCTGATCAGATCTGAGGTAAATTTTTCTATAAAAATCTATATAATTTAATTAAATCTAAGAGTTCTCAGATCTGATCATGATGATCTAATATTAAAAATTAAAAATAAAATTAAATTTAATTTAATTTTAAGTACTTTGTTGGATAATTTGATTATCCTATGATGATCCTGTTAGTTCCTGAGGCTCTGGAAGAAGCCACCATGTGCCTGGTCTCTATCGATATCTACTTGGAGAAGATCTAAATATCTTCTCCTCATGAATCTCCTCTAAAAATTAAATCTAAATCTGATATGTAGATCCTTCAAAACTATTTCTGAAGGCAGTCCATCTGTCACATGAATACTATCGCGTAAATTCTGAATCTTATGCCAAAAACCTTGGACCTTCTTCTCAGATTTATGCCTAACTTTTTATGCATATAGAAGAGAGGGAGAGAGAGGATAGAGAGGGTGTGAGATATGGTATGGGTGATAGAACCACTATGTGGAAAATAAAATCATGCGATGCTCTCTTTGGCATTAGAAAGGTTTCTTAAACCCAACACCATTTAGAGTCCTTCTTTGACCAAATCACTAATTATTTAATCAAAGGGACTCTAGGACTTATTCTCCATGTGAAAATCTAGATCTCATCTAGTTTTGTCACCAAAATTCAATCTGGATAGTGGCGACATGAGTAGATAAGGAAGAGTCCATTGCGCCTAGGACTCTTTACTCAAGAGTTTGATCCAAATCAAACTCTATCAAAACTTAGTCTAGGCACCTCCATAAATCACAAAATTTAGCACACTCTAAGTATCACTTGAGCCCTATCATATATCCAAAAATTAGATCAAAAAAATTTTTAGAGAATTTTTTAAAAGCATCTAATCAGGTCACCCATAATTCTCTCAATTGGGTCAACTTTTGACCGTAGTCCAATTGCACTAGGAATGGATTTAATTTCTACAATTAATCTAATCTGAACTTACTCTAGTTAGATAAAAATAAATTTATTCAAGATACAAAAATAAGTCAAATCCAATTTGACTCAATTACGATTAATCAGAAGAATTATAGAAGGAGAAAGCCAGGCTCAATCGTGTGCTAGCACGATTACCTTGAACCTAATTGGATCTAATCTAAATCAATCGATCTAGATTAGCTCAATTGATGACATCTAGATCTAAACCCTTATTTATATGATCTAATTAGGTTTAGTTCCATATGGTAATGAGACATGTTGCGATCTCTATCATCGACATCATCGAAACACCTTTCGATAGACCAAAACTCTTCTGATTCATATAATTAGAATGATCGATCATCAAAATCATTCTAATTGCTTTCAAAATCTACCAGTGATAGCTAGCAGTATATGATGGTAACCCATCAAAATTGAAAGTGAATCTCTCAGTGCAGCTATCTATGTGATTGGGTTCTTCTATCTTGAGCCCCGACAAGATTAGGGTTAAGGTGAACTCATCAAACCCAGCATCTATTATATGAATTAATCATTTAATTCCAATTCAATATAAAATATTAATGAAAACTTTTTTCTATCATCTTCACTTTGCCATGGACATGGACTTAAGAACTCAATCTCATGATTATCATAGGACTACTCTTCATCTACCGAGGTAGATAGATCTCCTATTAGTGCAATCCAATTTTTACAATGAATATGCTATCGTCAAAATACATCTCAAAATTTTGAATGATTAGGAGATCGAGTTATGGTGTAGTCAAACTATAACATCCTCAAGGTGAACGATCGATGCACCTCAGATCAAAAAATCAGACACGCTATTGCAGTATCGAGCCAGTCATCAACGAGAAGGTAGACTTTCTTATAACTGCTTGAGGTGGTCACGCTCAGTGCCCTCATTCTCTAACGAGTACCTATACTCTTGCTATGGTGTCTCCACACCATAGACTTAAGATACATCTATCCTAAGAAAGCGATCGTACATCAATCTTTCAGATCAATCACCATCCTCATGATGATCCTACGATCAAGAGCAGTTTCTGAGTTAATTATGAGAATTCATATCTTAAATTTTTAACTCTTGAAAATATGAATTGTCATTACCATTAACTCAAAGAATGTATCATAGATACTTTAAATACACACTATGATAGAAAATAATTTATTTATTAATTTATAGTTAAAATTATAAAATTACTCTTAAAAGTGTATTATAAGTGTCGACCAATCTGACTTTTAGGACATACATCTAACACAGACCACTCAAGATGACATGTATAACTAGATGAGATCTTTTATTCTACTTATTACTCCCACTATTTTATCATATACCATAGCCCTCTCTATGGTATACGAGAAAATCTTAAACTGATTTCTTAGTGGGGTTGAGATCCTTATAGCTTAAGAAAGTCTTGTGGATAGTACAACAAACTTCAATAAGTTCAAAAGTAGAAAAACTTATTCAATTACATCTTCATGCAACTCTCAATATAACCTACCTCTAAAATATATAGTCTTTTGGATAGCACAACAAACTATAATATTTTAGTTAAGTTAAATCGTTCATTTCCATATAGTCATATTTAAAAATAATATTGCTCTTGTGGATAGCACAACAAAGCAATAATAAATTAAATATACCATAAGTATTTTTAAATATATCAAGATATTATTAAATCAATCCCTAAGGTTAGTCTTGTGGATAGCACAACAAACTAATTATGGTTCATAAAATAATAATTATCTTAGCATGAAGAAAGGCATTTTATAGTGTCTTTGATCAATATGCATTTTTAATTCAAGATTTTAATTGAATCAAATTGGCTAGGTAAGTGAGAGAGAGGTGAGAGACCCCCGTTCTTATCTTAGACATCAATTAAAATTGACCAGATAAGAAACGAACCCAATTACTAAACCACGTTCTCTTTACCTTTCCAGAACCACTTTTCTAGATACCAATTGACAATTTACATAAAAAATGGACTTGCTTTTTTATCTTTAACACTATGACTTAATATGATTTTAAAAAGGGCTTTAAAGATCTCATGCACATCCTTAAAAATATTAAAACATGCATCTATATGCTATGCCATATGAAACAAATATAAAGCATTTATCATTCTAGGACAACCTTACAGCATAACGGGTATGTGCCGACATGCTAGGACAACCTTACAATTAGAATGATGAATTAGTGCATTATGTATCATAACATCTAATTTATGGCATTGTAAAAGATACATAATTAAAATTATAATAATTGAAAACATGATCATATAACATGGCATGTTACATTAACATGATCATTAGACATATAATATATGTACCAATCATATCATGCTTAAAATTATTATTAAAAGCATTTATGCATATAATTGAATCATACAAGGTTTGCTCTGATACCACTGTTGGGTTTGATTGACATGGTAGAAGCAATTGATTTCAAAATTTTGGTCTATCATACCCTAAATCCTAGGACCAGCTTTGATGATTTTTAATCATATACATACATATAATATAAGATAAGGTAACATACTCTTATATATCTAATTTGATGATGATATATTTTCATGAGGCACCCACGTGTTCACCTTCCAATAGTAATCCACACAAAAATTGGGTTCCAGAACAATCCTTCTTGAATCCTTGCTTATTGAATTCTGAACTAGAATTGCTTGGCCTTCCTTCCTCCTTCTCTCTATTTATTCTTCCTTATTTTCTCTCTTAGCTCTCTTAAATAATCTTTCTAACCTTTATCTTAATTAAGACTCCTTATATTGGGTAAGATCTTATCTAAAGGAACACTCCTTGTCTTACCAATACCTTGTCTAAAAGAAAACGAGGAAAAAAGTTAAGACAAGCTTCTAAATTGGAATACCCGGTACCTTCCATCTAAGACTTATTTATAGTTTCAGATGGGGTGCCAATCACACCCTTTCCCAAGCCCCTATCAGCCATCCAAATGATTTGTCAAGAGGTCAGATAAGTCTCTGAATGCAGAAGGAGTCTTGGAGGCACGTAAAACTGATTTCTACCTCTAGAACATCATATATACGTCGTTCCCTCATTAATTTCAAATTTATTTGAATTTCTTTCTGATATGGCATGGATAAGGAAGAGAGAGAGTCCTAGATATGGTGCCAACCAGAGTGCCTTCAAGCAGAAGGACTCTTGGCGCCTTTAATATTAAACTATGCAACTCTTTGCGTAGTTTTCTCGAAAAAAATACTTCCTGCACCCACCATCTTTGACCAGTCAAAGATGGTAGGCATCAACATGGAGAGAGAGTCCCAAGGGGCATCTCACTAGTCAACACCCCCTTGGAGAAGGACTTTTAGTCCTTATGTGCACCAAATAATTCCTCACGCCATATTATGTGGCATCATGAAGAAGGGAGGTATCTAGGGTGCCTTGGACTCTTCCTAATGAGTTCAAATCAAGGCCATTTGGCACCCATCTAATGGGTAACCCTTTTAGCCTAACCATATTTTAAAGTAAATTAAAATTGGTTAGCCAAAAAGAAAGGATTCGAGCCAAAATTGATTTGGTAAGGAATTAGATTAGCCAACATATGCTAGCATGTCAATTAGCCATCCAATTAGGATCCAATGATCCTAAAATTAATTTTTAACCAATTTTTTTATGTGTGTGACCCATTGGGCTCCACATCTCCCCAACACTAGGCCTAGATGCATTTTAATCTAATTCAGTTGGACTCAATCTCAATCGATTAGGATTAATGCCAATCCAATTTCACCAATTAGAAGAACTATCTAATTGAGGATGAAATTAATCTTATTAATTTAATTAAATCCATAAGTTAAAATTGACATCTAGCAACGTATTATGACTATCCAGAAGATATAAAATTTGATGAAAATGCCAAATATTTCCTTCAATAGCAAGTATCCATGCAATTCAATCCCTCGATCATCTTGCATTCCGAATACATTTATGAGCATGGATAAATGTCAAACTCAAACATATATTCATGTCGATTCTCCATCAAATAATGATAACTCTAATGAATGATTAGAAGTTCTATCTAATCTTCATTCTGCTTTGGCTAAAATCTTACTGAGTTATCAATAGATGATAATGCATAGGATGACATCTTCTCTTAATAGGAGTGATCGATTTCTTATTGACCTACTCACAATCTTCATATACACTTGACTATATCCAGATATTCTGTTCATGACTTAATATCATGATTGAGTATGAGCCAAAATTATGGGTTTATGTATATAAGATACCATGGTGGTTTTAGGTCTAAAGATCACTTGCACAACTTCTACTTAGAGAACCATTTTTTGACATACAAATAAGGTTTCATAAGATGTTCTCTTTAGCAAGTCAATTCAATAAACTCATTCCTTGATGAGCATCCATATTTTTGTATTAGTATCTCCATATAAGTGGCTTGTGAGATCCGCCATCCTCTTTATTGAGCATACATAAGATGTGCAAGTCTATCTAAAATATTGATCCCCGACTTAATATTTCTACAATCAAAAATATTTAAGATTAGTATTTTAAAATTTTAGGTCTCACAGGCACGACCTATTCATGTCTCCTAAAATCATTGTCCTAATCTTTGAAATTCACCATAATCTACAAAAAATGCAACTAAAATAATGAATCAAATACCTTAATTTATTAATATCAGAATAAATGTCATTACATGAGTTGAAAATTTTATAGAAAAGTTTTATTAGAGCACATATGTGATTGGCTTGTAGGGCACTTATTGTTTCAGGATAAGCATCAACCGCACCACAAGCACTAAACCTCAGCACTATTCAATCCCAACTTTGGGCCAACCATGAGCATAGGCCAAACTTTATCAAAGTAATTAAAGCATCTTCAATGCAGTCATAATTCAGGAACCCTTTATTCTTTTCTAACATTAAGCTCTCCAGACCAAAGTACTAGTGCCTATCATCGGCCGATCTTGAAGGCGATCGAGCTTCAAAAAGCTGTTGAAGTAGTTCCGCCAAGGTTCAAACTTGGAGCGTAACCTATAAACTTGTCATCCTTAACTTAAAGACTGACCTTCAAGCTCAGTCAGTCCAATTCTAAGCTCTAATGACTTAATCTCAGCACAAGTGGCTCACTACCTAAATCGAAAGCATCCGACATCCCATACGAACTCCAGCAAATAACATCCAACAACCAGCAAGTCACGATAAATGATAGCCCACTCTCCATAACAAACTCTAAGTAGTCCGAACGGCCTACTGACATTCTGTTATGGCTGTCATCATTAATCTATTACAAAATTCATCTATAAATAGGATAATTCAGATATATTTTTCTGGCTAAGTTCTCTTTTTATCTTCAATCTTTTGAGTACTCCATTTTTGTTGGTCAGAATACTAACTTGACCATCGGAGGATCCACGCTAGAGCCACCTTCAGTTAGAACTTTATCTTACAGGTTTCGACTAACGAGATCCTAAATCTCACCTTTAGCAATCTCCAGCGGTCATTCATTTTCTACACCAACAAGCCCCATCAAGAGAGATGAATAGCCAAAGTAATAGCATGGTATTTACTCAAGATCAAGGACAGGTGTGATATGACAAGCCTCCATATTACATGTATATAGAATGACTAAAAGAAATGCAGTCCATACAAGAAAGAAAGTTTATGCATGACAAAATGATGGAAACATAGTACATATATTGTTTACTCCACATTAATTATGACTTATTTAAACAAAGTCCATGATCTTTCTCACAAGGTAGTATAAATCATCTCTGAATCTAAAGTAGAAAATTTTTAAAAAAAAATTAATTCGATCCAATCAAATCTAAGAGTTCTCAAATCTAATTATATAAATCTAAAAATAAAACTACAATGGGTATTTGAAATATCACCTATTATGGGTAGACAATCTTCCACTATGATGATCTGAACTGATTTTGAGGTTTGCCTTTAGCCATGCATATGCTCAACCTCTATCAGTATCCACTCGAATTAGATCTGGAGATCTTCTTCTTTGCTCATCTGATTTATAAAATCAGATCTAGACTTTCTTCATTTGCCTTTGATTAGATCTCTAGCAGCACTTCGATCGACAGATGATCGGGATCTTCTTCATCATCTACTTGCACAGATAGCACTTCAACTCTCGAAGCTGGGATCAGCCCAACACTTGGGCATGGGAGAGAGGATCTAGAGGAGGAAGAGGAGGAATAGGGCTTCGCCATGGGTGAATGGAATGGCCAAACCCTTTGACCTAATCTCCTATTTATAGACAAATCAGAGACCTAGAGTCCTAAGACTTCTAAACTTTGATCGGATCAAAGTTTAAGAAGCAAACGGACTCTCCACCAATGCTAGATGCCAAATCTGAATTCATCATGGCTTTTTATCACACAAAAAGCTTCTCTAGTGTTAACCACCTAATCTGATAAGATGGTTTAGGTGCCTGATATTATCTCTCTAAAGTTTGAATTTGTTTGAACTCTTTTGACTCATTCAAATAGAGTTTAAAATGAAACAAGCTCTAACCTTCTCAACATCCATCCTTATTCATGAGGGGCGCACACTAGGATGGGGTGTGCGCTCACTTATTCTCTCTCTAAGAAAGCCATCTGGGGGTGCACACCCCTAGAGAATTTTTAGGGGGCGTGCGCCCCTTCCCCTTACACAAGTCTTGGTCAAAGGATGGGGGCACCAACTCTTGGCACCTCCTCATTCTTATCCAGATGAGAAGATTAGGATATGCCCTAATCTAATTAAGACAAGGTCCTATCAGTTTAAGACAAACCCATACAAGGCATCTGGACAAACCAAATTCAATTTGACTGAGTCCAAATCAATTGAGAAATACAATATAGAAAAAAGTTAGATCCAATTATATGCTAGCATGATTTTTTTAAATTTAATTGGATCAAATCCAAATCAATCAGACTATGTGAGTCTAATTAATGACATCTAGATCTAAATCCTTAATTGTATGACCTAATAGGTTTAATTCTGTATGGTAATGGGATGTGTCGTGATCTCCATCATCAACATCATTGAAATATCTTTCTATAGATCAGAACTTTTTTTGATTCATCCAATTAGAATTATCGATCATCGAGATAATTTTAATCAGTCCTATAATCCATCAGTAATACCTAGCAGTATGTGGTGGCAATCCACTAGAACTGAATAGGAACCTCTTAGTACAGCTATCATGTGATTCAATTTTTCTATCATGAGTTCCGATAGGATCTAGGTTAAGGTAGACTCGTCAAATCCATTTTCTATCATATGATTAAATCATTCGATTCGAGTCCGATATGAAATCTAATAGAAACTTCTTTCTATTATTTCATACTTCCATGGCCATGGGCCATAGGACTCGATCTCATGATCACCATAGGAGTACTTCTCTACCTAGGTTGATAAATCTCATCTTGGTGTGATCCAATTCCTACATTGAACATGTTATAGTCAATATACACCTCATGATTCCAAATGGCTAGAAAATTGAGTTATGGTGTAATCAAACTATAACACCCTCAAGGTGAACTACTAATGAACCTTAGGTCAAAGAATCAGATACACAATTGCAGTATCGAGCAAGTCATCGACGAGAAGGTAGGCTTCCTATGACTGCTTGAAATTGATTACACTCGATACTCTTGTTCTTAATAAGCACATGTACTTTCGCTTCAGTATCTCCACACCATAGATTTAAGACTCATCTATCCTAAGAAAGCGATCGTACATGAATCTTCTGGATCGATCATCATCCTCATGATAATCCTACAATCGAGAGTAGTTTATAAGTTAATTAAGATAACACATGTCTCAAATTTTCAACTCTTTAGAATATGTGTTATCATATCTATTAACCCAATGGATGAATCACAAATACTAAATACACATATATGATTAAAATAATTAATCCAAATTTTATTAATAAAAATCAAAATTATAAATTATGCTCTTAGAATGCATTACAAGTATCAGTCAATTTGGCTTCTAAGACATATATTTAACACAAGCCCCATGAAGAAAGATGAATAATCAAAGTAACAGCACAGTATTTACTCAAGATCAAAGATAGGTATGATATGACAAGCCTCCATATTGCATGTATATATAATGGCTAAAAGAAATGAAGTCCATACAAGAAAACAAGTTTATGTGTGACAAAATGATGTAAACATGGTACACATATTGTTTACTCCACATTAATTATGACTTATTTAAACAAAGTCCATGATCTTTGTCACAAGGGAATATAAATCATCTCTGGATGAAAGTCCAAGGTCCCCTTGCTGCCCCCATCCTGCAAAGAGCAAGCAGAAATTAACAAGTGCGTATTGAGTCCTACATAGATAGTACTGTATATAAGGGCAGTTATTTGGAGAGGGGGCGAGAGAGAGAGAGAGAGAAAGCATTGAATTGGTTTTATCCATTACTTACTAGGATACCTTCATTCAGCTCTCCAGCAAAAGTCTGGGCAAAGGTTCTCCCTTCTTATGAAAGGTGTGGTTTTACCATTGTCATGTGACTTGGTTCCAATCTAACTTAACACGTTAAGCATATTCTATCATGTAAACCAGTTTTTGGAAGCAGGTATGTTTGTGGCTTGACCATAGCATGTCAAGTCATTACTTGGCTAAAATTAAAAAAATAAAAAAAAATCGAATCTTTTTACATTTTGGTGTTTTTGAAGTAATAGCCGCACAACATTCTGCTAATTTTCATTTCAGGTTGTTAGCTAAAAGGCCTTTTCTCTATACATGATTAGGTGATGTTATCATGACAGAAAAGTACCTCCAAACACTGACAAACGTTCTTATACTCATGTAGATTGTTAGTGCAGTCCATATTCCAATGAATCCATGAGTTGAAGAAAGATATATCAGGCATGGAATGCTAACAGCAGCAACGGCAACCTAAAGATAGAGAGAAATATAAAAAAATAACCATAATAATCAAGCCTTACCAGCAAAGATGGAATGATATATCAGAAGGATTTAATTATAATTGAAGAGAAGTTGATTAATAATATGCTGAGTTAGGTTGATAAGAACTTGCCATAGAATAAGCAGCATATGTGTAATCAGATGCTCCAAAGTTGATGCCATCAAATACAAAGGCCAACGAGTTGAGCGTTTGTGTACCAGCAACCAACTGAGTCACAAATATCAAAATTTTCAACAAAGATGCGTGTGTCAGATACTTATACAAGTCAGGGAGAATCATAATTATATTTTCAAGAACAAAGGTAGGAGGAAAACACAGCTTATTGCATTTTATATTTCCCTAACTTTGGTTCTAATGCTTTTGAAGTAAAATTACTCTACTCAAACGTGAAGTTCCAGCTTTCTTTTTGACTTTTTTCCCTGCAACTTTTAAGGCTACTTTTCTCTTACTGTAGAATTCATCATGATAAATTACGAAAATGATATACCGGGATGCCTCTGTGAATTATATGTATCACGTTAACGTCTTTTGTGAATATTCCCGATCCAAACTGCAGTCCAACTCCGAGCAGAAGTGTGAGGGCCATCCCCAGTACAATGCTTAACTACAATACATGTGCATTAAAATTGTTAATAATAAATTGAGGGGGAAAAGGGAGAAGAATTTAATCACAATTTCTGATACCTGTAATACACGAGCTGTAGCAGCCACTACCTTGTGATAGTCCCCTCTCGCAAATGCACTCGCAAGTATTGCCTGCAAAGAATCAAAGTTCGCTCAGAAAACCAGTCATGGTTTAAAATACACTAACTTTAGCTTTTGTTGATTAAAAATAAAAGATAAACATAAATATGAAGCTAGAGGGATTTTTTTCTGCAGTCAATCTATTCGGTTGGTAGAAATGATCATAGCCAATTAATTTTCAGAAGCACATATACCAAGCAGGTGGGAGGTGGATGTGGAAGCAGATGTTAACTATGAGTATGATAACTTAACATGGTTGCTCCAACTGATACGTGTTAGTCAAATGCTGTGATGAGAATGGAGGTCTAACCTGTCCAGCAACAGCCAGACCATCAGCAAGGAGAGATGTGGCCAACCAAACCTGCAAGCATATCTGAAATGCTGCCATAATAATTGGTCCGTGGTGTGCAGCCAATGATGCTCCTAGTGTTACACAGAATGTTACAGCTATCACCCTTGCTAGAAGCATAAATCCTGGTTTTAGAAAGAACAGTAAACCCAACTTTCATTAGAACTGGAAATCAAAGAATGTAGAGAAAGAAGTCAGTATATACCTGTGCTCCGTAGCTAATACCAAATCTGTAATTATCTTTTGTGTAATCTTTCTGCTATTTTCATTTTCAATAACCATATCACTATTATTCTATGACTGCATGTTGGCCTGGAATTGGTCAGATCAGCAACAGCTGACCATTGCCATTGTGGATGAGCTCATGATAACTCTCGCTCAGGCCCTTTAGGACCTCAAACCATAAGCCTTACATGCATCCACCTCAGTCTTAACCTCACTCTGAGGGTCCATGCCTTCTCAGCTGGAACCAACGAAATGCTTCTTGAAACCATAGCTCTAACCTACCAACCTAATTATTGCATTGTTTTAAACATGCCTTCTGAAATGCTTATGTGAAGCAAACTCTTTCTCCTGATCTCACTATATATTTGTCCAAATTTTATCAGCTAAATCTCATGCACATACAGAATCTAAAATTTAAGGCCAGCATGCAATTTATATTGGCCAGAGTAAGCTGACGTTGAGATTTAATTTAATCAGAAAGGTCATCAGTCCATGAGCTGAAGTTTCACACGTAGTAGGAAACATCAACTAAGTCAGTATATTTTAAGCAAAAGATCAAGGTAAGCTAATATTAATTTGATATTACAGAACCTTGGCTAGATGTTTCGGGTAGCGTGGTTTGAAACCTTACCACATCCAAGGAATCGACTAAATTTCAGGGCTTTGATACTAGGTGGCACGACATTAACTTTCCTCACTAGTCTGGATAACAATATTAATGTTATAAGGTACCTGCAATTGGAGCAAATTCATGAATCATCTAATGGCAAACATCTGAACATAGAGAATTCCAATATAATGAATAGGTGACGAAAGCAATAAGTAGCACTTACTGAGAAATAACGTGGGCAATAGCTGCACCACTGACTCCCAGGTGGAAAACAAACATCAGAATTGGATCTAAAATGATGTTGGTCACATCTCCCACCACTACAATGTCAGGGAAGGAAATTTGCAGGAATTAAAATAACGCCATAAAAAATAAGAAAAGTGAAACAGAAAAAATAGATTGATTATCACTTGGAGCAACCACTTTACAAAATGAGAAGTCATATGATCATATCCCATTCACTATGTTTGGTCTCTCAACTTAAGACATGATGCACAATGCTTGAAAATGTTGTATGATCAGATTTCAAACTTGATATCAAGTAGCTTGGATAGGTGTCCAACTGATGGCCAAGGCATCCCTTGGTGCAAGAGATGGGTGGAAAGATAGGTTGTTCTCAGGCTCGACGCATATATTGTTTAATTGGCCAAGAATCCAAAACCAACACGCTAGTCATGTTTGCGTCAAGCCACACTCAAATCCAAATTTGAACTCACTTGCAACCTTAGAAACAGGCAGTCTAACCTTTTCAATTAGCTAACAAAGAACATAAAGATCAAGTGTTGCTTTCTTTGCTCCATCAATAAAAATTCTGTGATAATTAATCAAAAAAAAAAAATTGTGATAATTAAATTGCAAGAGAAAGGAAAACTTTCTGTGGTGGTTGATGAAGTAAATTATCTAGTTGTCAGAGTTGCATGCTTTAAATAAATTTGTACTTACCAGTAGCATATAAGGGAGTTTTTGTGTCCTTGAATCCTCGGAAAACCCCTTGCACGGCCAGAGACAAGAGAACAGCAGGAGAGCCAAGTGATCTCAGTGTCAAGTACCGTAATGCTGGGGTTAGCATAGGAGAACCCTAATATATAAGAAAAGTAACTAGTAAGGGAAAATACACTGACATTTACCATGTTTAACCATACGAAAAATTAAAAATTGCTGACAATGCTATCCATTTGTGCCATTTGGCGGGATAATGTGTAGATATGCATACAATAATAATATGCCATCATGTGAATACATAAAAAATGATTATTTGTGTGTCAAACAAACCAAGCTGTTATTATAAATAATGTCACAAAACACAATATATATTCTGTGTGTTGCAACATCGAAGTCAAGAATATTAGGGAGACAACCCAAACTTTAAAACTGACATAGAACTCTTAGTTCATACTAAAAGCATAAAGACAGATTCTCAAGTAGGTAAAACGGGGAACAAAAGCAGGAAAATACTACAACATAACATCAAATTCTCACAAGGGGTGGGCTCCAAAATATAGATCAAAGATAATGAAGAGTTCTACTCCTCATTGTCATCCACCAATGTTCATGCAATATTTTGATGATGAAAATTCATAAGGTCAGTGGAGCCGAACGTTAGCAGGCTCTACTATATATGCTTCAGATCAATTCCATTGCCAGCAAATTCATGGATAGTTGCCCTTTTCTTTTTGTCCATCCACATCTTCCTCATTTTACAATTAGAAATCTAAAACTCTCCGGAATAAACAAGAAAACCATGAGGATGCAATTTTTTTAAGAGAGAAAAAGGGTCAGCATGTTGACTGATGTCACTTCACTTGCTAGACAAATTATGGAACAACACCCAAAGTGGAGCACAGATCCTTTGCAGTGCTTAGGCAGCATTGCGGAGTGCGGTGTAGTCATGGATGGCTATCATCATGAGATGAATGGCCATCAAATTATAAGACGGTCCATAAACATATACCATATCATACATGATAAATGTTGTTCAATAGCTGTTCATTTTTTTTTATGGCGGCCATCTAGGAATGCACAGCACTCTATGGTGCATGAGCTACACCGTAAAGGATACTGGTTGTCCAAAATAAGAATGTTTATCCTCGAGGTATCATTCACAGTAAAAAAACCAAATTAGTGTCATGGTCGTGGTGCAAGACTTCAGTTGTTTTCATTCAAGCATCCAGCACGTCATAGGAAAAAAATTAATTTGTTTTTTTAATTGTCTCTTTTTGAATAATAGTTGATAATAATAATTATACGGTAAAATAAAGGATTTCAAGTAACCTAGAAAAGGCACTTTTACACCAAGAGTGGCTCCAAGATAAGAAAAAACAAACAAGTAGAAGACAACCTAATGTCCAAATCTATACAAGAGAAGAAAGAACCGCCGTTCAAATTAGCAACTATTAGTTTTCTCGATCATATTCCCTCCATCCTTAGTTTTTTGTGTCATAAAATCTTCCTAACTGCTCGCCCATGTATTCCACCAAGTGGCAAAGGAAAACCCTAAATTTGTCAAAGTACTCGGCATGTGTCTAACCAAACTGACTAACAATTAGTAGCTAACCAAAAAAAATAAAATCATAATTCCATTAGAACAAACCAATGATAACAATGTAATCCTCTTCACCTAAGAAAGGTTCACTAATTCATCCACATCTTTCCCATAGTCTAAGGCTGTCATCCATAGGGATTATCGCAAGAATCATAATCCAAACAAAAAGTCATTTAAAAGAAACAGATGCTCCAAAACTCGCATCAAGACATGAAAATAGAATCTTCTTTCAAAAGATAAAGGTAGATTGACTAAAGATATCACCCTCGATGGCCCCACTTTCAGTTGCAATATTAGCATTGTTGGTACAGAATTTGGTTGACACCGGATCGAGCTGGAGTGGAGGAGGACGAAGTCGCCGTCAGTGACCTGCAAAACAAAGTTTCGTCTGGAGTTAGTGGTGGTGGCTCCAGTAGGATCCTCCGACGATCAAGTCAGCTCTTCTGACCAACAAAAATGGAGTACTCAAGAGAGAGTTCGATAGAGTTTTAGAGAGGAAGAGGAGAGCTTAGAGAAATCATATCTAGAGGATCCCTTTTTATAGATGGAGCCTATAGCAGATTGATGGTGACAGTCATATCGTCCGATAGTAGACCGTATGAGATTTGCTACAGAGAAAGAGGTATCGCTAGACTGATAGTGGTGGCCAAGTCGTCTGATCATGGACCACATGGGATTCGCTACGGAGAGAGAGGTGTCGCCAGACTGATAGTGATGGTCATATCGTCAGATCATGGACACATGAAATTTATTATGAAGAGAGCGGCATCGTTAGACTGATAATGGCAGCCATACCGTCTGATGGAAGCATGCGTTCGAAGTCCGACTGAGTTGGAGGAGTTCAGCTTCTAGAGAAATTCGATAATAGGAGCAATCCGAAAGGAGATTGGCTCCTGAAGGAGTTCGACTGTAGGAGTGATCTGAAAGGAGTTTGGCATCTGAAGGAGTCCGACTGTAGGAGTGATTTGGAAGGAGTCCGATTTCTAGAGAAATCCAGCTGCAGGAGTGATTCAAAAGTAGGTCGGCTCCTGGAGGAGTCTGACTGTAGAAGCGATCCAAAAGAAGGTCGGTTCCTGAAGGAGTCCGACTGAAGAAGAAGGTTAAAAAAAGTTTGGCTCCCGTAGGCGTCCGATTGAAAGAGTGCGGAGAGAGTTCGGCTTCCATAGGAGTCTGACTGGAGCTCGGTCACTGAGAAGTTCGATCGACTAAAAAAATTCAGCTAAGACTCGATCGGTGGGGAGTTCGATCGGCCGAAGGAGTTCGGCTAAGGTTTGGCCGCTAAAGCTCTTCCGTGATCACCAGTTATGTTGGGCTAAGCATCAGGCTGGACTTCGACAGGAGTAAAATTTATCTTCAATAATAGTCCCCCCACTTCTGAGTTCGAAACTCAAAGAAAGGGAGTACAAAAAAAGCGACTGCCGAAGTCCTCCTCAGAGCTCTACGTCAGTTCAGGTTGAAGCTCGGAGGAGATCTTATCTCCAGCCAAGGTTGACAATGAAGTTGAGGCTCGGAGGGATCCCGCCTCCAGTCGAGGTCTAGGGAGACCTTATCTTTTGTTGACATTATGGTTGAAGCTTGGGGGGATCCTATCTCCAGCCGAGGTTGAAGTTGAAGTTGAGGCTTGGGGGAGATCCTATCTCTAACCGAGGTTGAAGTTGAAGTTGAGGTTCGAGGGGATCCCATCTCCAATCGAGGTTCAAGAAGATCTTGTCTTTTGTTGACATTGCAATTGAAGCTCGGGGGAGATCCTATCTCCAATCGAGATTGAAGATGAAGTTGAGGCTCGGAGGAGATCTCATCTCCAATCAAATTTGAAGAAGATCTTATCTCTTGTAGAAGCTCGGGGAAGATCTTATCTCCAGCAGCCGAGATCGAAGGTTGAGCTTGGGGGAGATGTTATCTCTAGCAGCTGAGGTTGAAGAAGATCTTATCTCCTATTGGCGAAGACTTTGAAGCTCAGGAGAGATCTTATCTCTAGCTGAGGTTGAAGGTTGAGCTCGGAGGAGATCTTATCTCCAATAGTCGAGGTTGAAGGTTAGGCTTGGAGGAGATCTTATCTCCAGCAGTTGAGGTTAAAGAAAATCTTATCTCCTATAGAAGTTTGGAGGAGATCTTATCTCCAGCAGCCGAGGTTGAAGGTTAAGCTCGAGAGAAATCTTATCTCCAATAGTCGAGGTTGAAGATTAGGCTTGGAGGATATCTTATCTCCAGTAGTCGAGGTTGAAGAGAATCTTATCTCCGTTAGAAGCTCAGGGGAGATCTTATCTCTAGCAGTCGAGGTTGAAGATTGGGCTCGAGAGAGATCTTATCTCTAGCAGCCGAGGTTAAATAAGATTCTATCTCCTATGGCAAAGATATTGAAGCTCGAGAGAGATCTTATCTCTAGTTGAGGTTGAAAGGTTGAGCTCGAAAAAGATCTTATCTCCAGCAGTCAAGGTCAAAGGTTGGGCATGGAGGAGATCTTATTTCTGTAGAAGCTCGAAGAAGATCTAATCTCCAGCAGCCGAGGTTGAAGGTTAAAGCTCGGGAAAGATCTTATCTCCAGCAGTCGAGATTGAAGGTTGGGCTCGAGGAAAATCTTATCTCCAGTAGCCGAGGTTGACTCGATCGTTTGGAAGAGATCTTATCTCTAGCCGAGGTTGACTTGGATGCTCGGAGGAGATCTTATCTCCGATAGTCGAGATTGAAGGTAAAGCTCGGAGGAGATCTTATCTCCAACAGTCGAGGATGAAGGTTGGACTCAGAGGAGATCTTATCTTCAGCAGTCGAGGTTGACTCGATCGCTTGGGAGAGATCTTATGTCTAGCCAAAATTGACTCGATCGTTCGAAAGAGATCTTATCTCTAATCGAGATTGACTCAGATATTCGAAGGAGATCTTATCTCCGATAGCCAAGATTGAAGGAGATCTTATCTTCTATTGAAGCTCGGAAGAGATCTTATCTTCCAGCAGTCGAGGTCGAAGGTTGAGCTCGGAGAAGATCTTATCTCCAACAGTCGAGATTGAAGGAGATCTTATCTTCTGTTGGCAAAGACTTTGAAGCTCAGAAGAGATCTTATCTCTATCCAAGATTGAAGGTTGAGCTCGAAGGAAATCTTATTTCTAGTAGCCGAGGTTGAAGGTTAGGCTCGGGGAGATCTTATCTTCAGTAGTCGAGGTTATAGGTGAAGCTCGAAGAAGATCTTATCTCCAGCAGTCGAGGTTGAAGGTAAAAGCTTGGGGGAGATCTTATCCTCTAGCAGCCGAGGTTGAAGGTTGAGCTTGAGGAAGATCTTATTCCAGTGGAGGTTGAAGGAGATCTTATCTCCTATTTGACGTAGAGGCTCAGAGAAGATCTTATCTCCAACAGTCGAGGTTGAAGGTAAAGCTCAGAGGAGATCTTATCTCCAGTAGTCAAGATTGAAGGTTGAGCTCGGAAGAGATCTTATCTCCAACAGTCAAGGTTAAAGGAGATCTTATCTCCTATTGATGAAGACTTTGAAGCTCGGAAGAGATTTTATCTCTAGCTGAGAATTGAAGGTTGAGCTCGGGAAGATCTTATCTCCAGCAATTGAGATTGAAGGTAAAGCTCGGAGGAGATCTTATCTCCAACAACCAAGGTTGAAGGTTGGGCTTGGAGGAGATCTTATCTCCAGTAGCTGAGGTTAAAGGTGGAGCTCGGAGGAGATCTTATCTCTAGCAGTCGAGGTTTGAAGATAAAGTTTGGGGGAAATCTTATTTCCAGCAGTCGAGGTTGAAGATTGAGCTCAGGGGAGATCTTATCTCCAGCAGTCGAGGTTGAAGGTTGGGCTCGGGGGAGATCTTATCTCCAGCAGCCGAGATTGAAGGTGGAGCTCGGGAGAGATCTTATCTCCAGCAATCAAGATTGAAGAAGATTTTATCTTCTGTTGACATAGAGGCTCGGAGAAAATCTTATCTTCAGTAGTCGAGATTGAAGAAGATCTTATCTCCTATTGACATAGACTTTGAAGCTCGATCTTCGACTTTGCTCACATTAGGATGAGGTTCTCCTCTTATTTCTAACGAATTGTGGGGCAACATAAGGGCCATTGTTAGGACCTCTCCCTCCATCTCGTCTAAAATGAATGAGACCTTTGACTTTGCTCATGTTAGGATGAGGTTCTCCTTCTATTCCTATCGGACTGTGGGGGCACATAAGGACCATTGTCAGGGCCTCTCCCTCCATCTCATCTAAAATGAATGAGGCTTTCGACTTTGCTCATGTTAGGATGAGGTTCTTCTTCTATTTCTAACAGACTATGGGAGCACATAAGGGCCATTGTTAGGGCCTCTCCCTCCATCTCATCTAAAATGAATGAGGCCTTCGACTTTGCTCATGTTAGGACGAGGTTCTCCTCCTGTTTCTAACATGACCACTTTCAGTCATTTCTTTCTTGTCATCACATAATTCTTGCATCAGAAAATAATAATGCTGAAATAAAGAAGTTTTGTTAAAGGAAGATTACTGGTAATACATCCTCAGATTTTCTATGTTCCAAGGTCGTGGAAGCATTATTCCTTCAAACTTTTTCAAGTGATAAATTTCAGGCCGGACGACCTCCATCACTTCATATGGGCCTTCCCAATTTGGGGTGAGCTTTTCCTAGCTCTAAGATTGAGAGACGGTGACTCACCGAAGCACTAAGTCTCTTACTCTGAATATCTTACTTCTAACTCTGGAGTTATAGTACCGGACCACCTTCTGTCTGTAGGCTGCCATCCAGATGTTGACTTTCTTTTTTTTCTTCCAGCAGATTGAGGTTAACTCTGAAGTCCTATGGGTTGTGCTGCTTGTTGAAGTCCACAACTCGTGCTAATGGAAGCTTAAGTTCAATCGGGATGATTGCCTCCGTACCAAAGGCCAAGGTGAATGGTGTTTTCTTAATCAGCAATCTTTGTATAGTTCGGTACGCCCAGAGGATGTGGTAGAGTTCATCCATCCAGGCCTCCTTTGCTCTATCGAGCCTCATCTTGATGCCTTGCAACAGAGTCTGGTTGGTCACTTCAGCTTTCCTATTGGCCTGTGGGTGAGCTACCGATATGAAGTGGTGGAAGATGTTTAGGTTTTCACAGAACTCGATGAACCTTGCCCTAGCGAACTATCACCCATTATCGATTATGAGAGTTTGGAGCAGACCAAACCGATAGATTATCGACTTCTAGATGAAGTCATGTACCTTGGCCTCGGTAATCTTTGCTAGTGGTTCGGCTTCGACCCACTTGATGAAATAGTTGATCGCGACCAGGAGGAACTTCCACTGTCCGAACGTCGTCGAAAAAGGACCAAGTATATCCATTTCTCATTATGCAAATGGCCAAGATGAACTTAGCGGAGTAAGCTCGGAGATTGACTGTCTTTGTATATTTGCGATCTTCTGACAGCGGTCGTATTTCTTAACATACTCCATGGAATCATGAAACAAGATCGACCAATAGTATCCTTGTCGAAGTAGTTTTTGTGACAGAAATCTGGCTCCTACGTGACTTCCATAAAGTCCCTCGTATACTTTCCACAATGCGAGGTTGGCCTCTGAAGGTCGAAGACATCTTAGTAGTGGTAGCGAGTATGACCTCTTATACAACCTGCCCTCATACAAAATATACTAGGAGGCTTGATTCCTGAGTTTTCAAACTTTTTTTGGGTCATGAGGAAGAACTCCCTTCTTGAGGTAGGCGACCAATGGGTCAATCTAGCTCGGCTTGAACTCCGTCTGCAGAATGACCTAGGATTCCTGTAGGCTTAGGCACTTCAGATTCTCCAAAAATACTTCTTTGGGCAGTTCGACTGGGGCTAAAGTGGCCAACTTAGAGAGAAGATGGGCTCTTATATTTTCTACCCTCAAAATCTGTCGAATGTCAAAACTGCCGAAGGCCGGAGTCAAATCCTTCACTTTTCTAAGGTATTTCATCATGCTTTCCTTCCATGCTTTGTAGCTGCCATTAACTTGACCGACCACCAACTGAGAATCACTGTAGACTTGAAGTCGATCTATTTTTAATTTTTTTGCTATTTTTAATCCAACAATCAGTACTTCATATTCGGCCCCATTGTTAGTTGTAGAAAATTCGAAGCATAGCATGTTCTCGACGATGACTCCCTTGGGGCTGACCAAGACCAACCCCACACTAGCTCCAGTGGAGTTGAATGAACCATCCACATGTAGAGCCCTAAAGCCTTCGTAAAGGTCGGCACTTTCCTCGGGAAGATTCGACCGCGACAGTAGGGCACCGATCTTGCTCTATTCAAGCTCGACTTCAACTGAAATGGTACATTCTAACACAAAATCTATCAATATCTGGGCCTTGATCGATGGCTGGGGTTGATAGTTAATATCAAACTCTGTGAGCTTGATTGCTCATTTTGCGATTCTCTCGAAAGCATCCATTCGATGAAGGACTGCTTTTATTGTTGGTCCGTAAGGACCGTTATGGTATGCCCCTAAAAATAAGGTCAGAGTCTTTTGGTAGGAATTAGAAGAGAGTAAGTCAATTTTTTTAGTCTAGAGTAATTGGTCTCCGCATCCCTCAAGATCCAGCTTATGTAGTAGATCGATCGCTACATCTTCGCTTCTTTCTTGATCAGAACTGCCGCCAGAGCCATCGGGGAGACTACTAGGTATAGAAATAATTTCTCTTCGAATTCGGGCTTTGCCAGTAGTGGGGGTGAGCTGAGATAGTATTTAAGCTCCTCAAACGTCCGTTGGCACTCTGCCATCCAATAGAAATTTTTTGGTTGTTTGAGAACTTGAAAGAAGGGCATATATCGTTCGACCGACCTTGAGATGAAGTGATTTAGGGACGTCACTTTTCTAATCAGGCGCTGGACTTCTTTGATCATTTTCGGAGTAGTCATCTCCTGAATGGCTTGAATTTTCTTAAGGTTTGTTTTAATCCTGCATCTCAACACTATGAACCCCACAAACTTGCCGAAGGTCACACCAAAGGCGCACTTGGTCGGATTCACTTTTATCTTATGCTTTCTGAGTGCACCGAAGGTCTCTTCAAGGTCAGCGAGGTGGTCCGTAGAAGCTTCGCTTTTGATGAAAATGTCATCCACGTACACCTTCATATTGCAGTCGATCTACTTCTTGAAGATCTTATTGATCAGACGCTGGTATATTGCCCCTACATTTTTGAGTCAAAAGGGCATGATCCTGTAACAATAAAGACCATAATCAGTAATGAAAGCAATTTTTTCCTCGTCCTCAAGCACCGTCCATATCTGATTATAACTGAAGAAGGCATCCATGAAGGTGAGGAGCTCGTGGCCCGAGGTCACATCCATCAGTTGATCAATCCTGAATAAAAAATAGCTATCTTTCGGGCAGGCCTTATTCAGCTTTTTGAAGTCAATGCACATCCTCCACTTGTTGTTCACCTTTTTAATGAGGACCACGTTTGAGACCCAGGTCAGATAATTAATCTTTCGAATGAATCCGACTTTGAGGAGCTTATCTACTTCTTCGGCGATTACTTTCTGCCTCTTCGAAGAGTGGTGGTGCATCTTTTTTTTTTATCGACCGATGCTTCAGATCAATAGCCAATCGATGTTTTATGACCTCGGTGTTGATTTTTGGTATATCTGCTGGGGTCCAAGAGAAGACGTCCGCATTTCTTCTGAGGAAGGCAACGAGTTGCTTTCGAACCTCGTCCCCCAAGTTGGAGCCGACCTGCACTACATGCTCCATATTTTCGTCATTTAAGGGTACAAAGATGAGGTCCTCCATAGGCTCACCCCGCTTCTTAGTGAGGTCATCACGGACATCCAACCCATCAATAGGATAAGGGTCGGACTGTTCTTCCTTATGTAGGGCGATTGAGTAGTAGTGCCTCGTCAGAGCCTGATCTTTCTTGACCTCTCCAATCTCATGACTTATCAAAAATTTTATCTTCAAATAATAGACTGATACCACCATTCAAAGTACATTTAGATCAGATCGGATGAGAATAGCATTATAGATGGATGGAGTTCTTACGACTAAAAAATTGACCTACACCTTAGCCAATTTTGGATGTTGCCCTGCAATCACAGCCAAAGTTATTATGCCCTTAATTGGTACGACATTACTAGTAAATTCTATCAGCGAAGAGTTCATAGGCCCAAAGCGGTCATCGGATAAGGATATTTTTGAGAAAGCATCATAAAACAATATGTCGACTGAGCTTTCATTATAAATCAAAATATGACATACATCATAGTCGGCAATGTTTAAAGAGATTACAACCGCATCATTATGCGAGAACTGAAACCCCTGGGCATCCACCTCGGTAAAGGTCATGGATTTTTTGATCCTCCATCTCTTCATCGATCCTTCGAATCTGCTGGCCTCTCCTTGCTGAAGTCCCTCCCAAGATAGTATTGATGACGTCGAGAGGCGACCAATCTTCTTGTTGGTCCTCCCCCCTTGGTGGTTCAGGCTATGGTAATGCCCTCAATCGATCTTTTCATCCTTCAAGCCATCTCTACAAAAATCGAACAAGTTTGCCTCACTTGACGAGCTCCTCGATCTCATCCTAGAGTTGGATGCACTCCTCTGTATCATGACCATGGTCACGATGATAAAGGCAGAACTTGTTAGAATTATGCTTGCTAGGATGAGAACGCATCCTCTCTGGTCTTGATAGTTGTTTCTTAATTTCCATCAGCACTTGAATTTTTGGAGCATTAAGAAGGGTGTAATTATGAAATCTTCATTGGGGAGAATCTCGACGTGCCCTTCCATCAGAGCTTTTCTGTCTCTAAGCTCGAGGGGAGTTCAGATTCGCTTGCGCTCAGAAGGAGTCCGAGAATGCGGTCGAGCTTCACTTGGCTTTCCTTCGTCGGTGGGCCTGCTCGACCTGTCGATTCGTCACTCGCCAAGGGCTTCATCATCCTTGGCCTTGAAGGCCTCTTCAGTCTGGGCATAACCTTCAGCCTGAGCTAGCATGTCAGCAAAGTCTCTGGGATACTTTTTTTTTAAGAAGAACAGCAAATCATTCTTCTGAAGGCCATCCTTGAGAGCGGCCATGCTGACTGATTGGTCCAAATTCTGGACCTCTAATGTGACAGCATTAAATCAGATGACATAAGCCTAGATGGATTTTTCCTTCTTCTGCTTGATGATCGTCAGAGAATTCGAACCTTGGCATCGACATCGATTGCTAACGAAGTGGACTGCAAATTGATGGCTCATTTGATCGAACAATAATATGGTACTCGACTTAAGCATCGAGTATCAGTTTCTGATGGCTCCCTTGAGGGTGGACGAGAAAGCTCGGCACAAAATAGCATCTAGCATACCGTGGAGTAATATCATTATCCAAAAGGCCTTTAGGTGGTCGATTAGATTGGTGGTCCCGTTGTAACTTTTAAATTATGGGAGCTCGAAGTTCGGTGGGATCGGTTCCTGCATGATTTTTTATGAAAAAGATGGATCAGTATAAATATCATTACCGTGTGAGGAGGGAGTGTGATGGAGCTCTTTGATTCGTTGGCTCATTTTTAAGAGCCTTCGATCTAAGAAATCTCTACGGTCATCGATCTCTAGGATTTTCTGGTAGAATGGATGCGAAGCTTCCTCCTAGGTCGAGTTGTGATCTAAGCAGGGGCCTCCATCCTCTGCTTTTTTTTTTCAAAGATCAGAGGCCGGATAGCCCAAGTCGATTATTTTCAAACCGGACCATAGGGCTCTAGAGAATCCTGCACTGGCCGAACTGATGCCAGAGCTTATCGATGCATGGCCTGCATTGCCTCCGTGAGGCCATGAATTTGCTAGACCGGTAGGTTGAACTGCTCTACATCTACCATGGCTATAGATGGAACCTGAGTTGCTGAAACTAAAGCGAAAGCAGATGGATCTGAACGAGATCGGGCCATAGAGGCCATTGATCGCCGGATTGAAGCTCTCTTGGAAGGCATTTTCTCTTGAAAAAAAATTTTAGAGAGAAAAAAAAGAGATCTCCAGAGAGGGAGGAGAGAGATCATCGCTGAGCATTTCTTTAAGAATAAGAAAATATTAAGAATACTTCAAGAATAGAGACTGTCCTTCCTCTAGCGCCAATTCTATTGGTGTAGAATTTGGTTGACATCGGATCGAACTGGAGTGGAGGAGGATGAGATCGCCATCGGTGACCGACAAAATAAAGTCTCATCCAAAGTCGGTGGTGGTGGTTCTGGTAGGATCCTCCGACGATCAAATTAGCTCTTCTAGCCAACAGAAATGAAGTACTCAAAAGAGAGTTCGATAGAGTTTAGAGGAAGAGAGAAAAGCTTAGAGAAATCATATCTGAAGGATCTCATTTTATAGATAGAGCCTGTAGCGAATTAATGGTGATAGCCATATCGTCTGGTAGTGAATCGTGTGGGATTTGCTATGAAGAGAGAGGTATCGTCAGACTGATAGTGATGGCCATGTTATCCGATCATGGGCCACATGAGATTCGCTATGGAGAGAGAGCTATCGCCAGATTGGTAGTGGCGACCATATCGTCAGGTCATGGGCCGCATGCAATTTATTATGGAGAGAGCGGCATCGTCAGACCAATAATGACAGTCATACCATCTGGTGGAAGCATGCGTTTGGAGTCTGACTGTACTGGAGGAGTCCGAAAGGAGTTCAGCTCCTAAAGAAATTTGACTGTAGGAGCAATCTAAAAGGAGGCCGGCTCCTGGAGGAGTCTGATTGTAAGAGCGATCGAGAAGAAGTCCGACTCCTGAAGAAATCCGACTACAGGAGCAATCCAAAAGAAGTTCGACTCCTAGAGGAGTCCAACTATAGGAGTGATTCGAAAGGAGTCTGGTTCCTAAAGGAACCCGACTATAGGAGCAATCCGAAAGGAGGTCGGCTCCTAAAGGAGTCTGACTGCAGGAGCGATCCGAAAGAAGGTCGGCTCCTAGAGAAGTCCGATTGGAGGAGAAGCTCGAAAGGAGTTCGACTTCCATAGGCATCCGACTATAGGAGTGTGGAGGAAGTTTGGCTCCCGTAGGAGTCCAACTGGAGCTCGGCCACTGAGAAGTTCGATCGACTGAAGGAATTCGGTTAAGACTCGATCGCTGGAGAGTTCGACCGACTGAAGAAGTTCGACTAAGGTTTGGCCGCTGAAGCTCTTCTGTGATCATCGATTGCATTGGGCTAAGCATCAGGTTGGACTTCGGCAGGAGCAGGATTTATCTCCAACAAATATTTTCAAAAAATAAGAGAACATTGAAGAAGATTGAAGAAAAAGGTAAGATGTATGATTTTTTTTCTATGCCATTCACCATCCAAGCAAACTAAAGATAAGACTGTGTTAAAAATGTGTATGTGTGAGAGAGAGAGATAGAGAGAGAGAGAGAGAGAGAGATCTAAGCCCCATCCTATAGTTTCTATCCTAACCATTTTTGTCTCTCACCGACCCCTCTTATGATGCTCATAGGAGCTCTAATTTAGATTATGTGAATAGTATTGATATATAATTGAACAATTAAGTGAAGATCAATATTCTTTGTTATATCACCACCAAAGAGAAATTTCCAGGAATCTTGCATGACATACCCCAATATTTGACAATTACCTGATCTATACCCACTTGTCAATTGTCATAATGGTTACAAAGGTGATGTTTCCTTCGGGTGGCACTGTAGAAATTTTGTTTTGTTAGAAAAATTACTTTGTTTTCGTGTCCTTCAACTACACACATTTTCTTTTGGAATACCATGCCCATTTTACTTTCTTGGCTATATTATTCCTCAAAAAACAAAGAAATAGGGGTGCGGGGAAGGAACCTCATTTCATAGCAGTGGACTATGAATTGGAAGCATACTTAATGTCACACAGACCATCACATAGATTGAACATGGTATAGATAACAATGGCCTAACAAGAGGAGACTTATGTGTTTCCACAATACCATAGTAAAGCAGAAAGTTCAGTCTTGCATAATCATGGTTGGGAGGATAAGCTTTTCTTTGTGAATAAAAATATTATGGGTATTTGCTATAGTGCTTCTTGTCATGTTTTATTATAAAAGGCATTTAAGACATTATCTTATCACAATTTTTCATATTTTATTATCTCTTCAAAAAATAATATATATATTTTTTTAATCCTCCTCCTTCTTCATAACTTCTCCTAACTGTTGCCTATCTCCCCGCCACTGCACATCGCCACCCTTTCTCCTCCTCTGCCTACCTCTCAGCCACTCGCTATCTTGCTACCACACACTCCCCCCTCCTCTTTCGCCCATCTCTCCACTGCTCGCATCCTAGCAACTATGTGCCACCCCCTTCCTCCACCTCCTCTATTCACCTCTCCATCGCTCAGGCTCACCACCACACACCGTCTCTTTCTCCTTCTCCTTCAGCCACATTTCCCATCGTTACCCGCCGTCATCCCTCTCCTCCTCCTCCCACATCTCCTCTACTTGGGCTGCTTATCGAGCTTCAAGCCATCAGAATCAGAATTGAAGAATGAGACAGTCGAATCTAGAGAATGAGGCAGTCAAGGGGGGAGAGAGGCAGCTATAGCAGCATCGTCGAGGCGACAGGGGAGGCGTAAGGGTTGATTGGAGGTGGTGGAGGTGGTGAGGGGAGAGGGGGTAGTAGTAGTAGTCGAAGGCAAAGGAGGAACAAAAAGATTAAGATAGGGGCTTGATTGCATCAACCGGTGAAGGAGAAGTAGAGTGTGGGATGGATCTTGATCACCGACTACAGATCGATAAGGAGTCAGTAGGCGAAGAAGTGGTTGCAACGATCAGAGGAGAAAACAAAGGACTAGAGATGGGTAGGGCTTGATCGCCAACCAAAGATCGAGAAGAAGGTGGTTGAGGTGGCAGAGAAGGGGCGGGGCTTGATTATTGGTAGTCAAAGAAGTGAGAGGAGAGGAGGCCATGGTAGTCAGAGGTGAAGGCAAAAAAAAACAAGAAGGGAAGGGAAAGAAGGAAGGAGAAGCAGATTCTAAATATAGCATTTTTCAAAAATATTCCTAAATTTTTAATCATTTTCAGCACTAAGTCAACTTTTCATTTTCAAATCACCTCCACAACTTGAATTTTTTACCACACCAGCCACACACATGACTAATTAAAACTGATTATGGATAGATAAATCAATGACATCTATTCTAAATCAGATGATCAAAAAAAGACTAATAATAAAAATACTATAAAAATCTTTGGAGCACCATAGCAAAACCCATATATTATGTCTGAATTCTTGTTCTTTCATTATGAAAGATGAAGATTTGCTGATCTAAAGGCATGAGCATAAAAAATGTTATTACTATTAGGGTGGATAGAGGAGGAGAGGAGTATGTAGTATTTCTTACTAAGAAATGAAGAGAATAGAATTCTTTAGAAGAAGAAAACTTTATCTTTGTTTGATATACCTTTAACTTAATTGATATAAAATGACTAAAGTATATCTTTTTATATAAAGAATGTTATAACTCTTTAACTATCCTCTATACAAAATACCATGAGTCATATTTATGAATGATACTTTGGTTTTATATATGGAGAGGAATTCTAAGTACATTTCATAGAAAACACTAAAAGTCATTGCTAATAAAAAGATAATATTAATTTAGTTTACTAATTCTAATATCTTCTCTTGAAATAAGATTTCTTGGGAACATAAAAAGTCTCTTTGACTAGCAAATAACATCTCTTGATTCCATGCACAATTATATTTATTTATTTCCAACACCCTCCTTTAACTTAATTGTCTTCCATTCTTCATATCAAGTAGACCTTTGAATTTGTTGAAGAGATTAACTCTAAGTAGTTTAGTAAAAATGTCCGCAACTTGATCATGAGTTTTTACATAAATAAGCTCCACATCATTTTCTTCACATACTTCTGAATTGAATGAAAGTGAATATATATATATGTTTGCTCCTTTGATGATAGATTGGATTCTTTCCTAAAGCAATTGCCGACTTGCTATCAATGTAAATTTGTGTAGCTTCATTTTGATCAAAATTAATCTCCTTTAGTAAGATCCTTAGCCATATTGCATGACTAATACATGAAGATGCCGTAATATATTCAGCTTTACAAGTTGAGAGAGTAATAATCAATTGCTTTTATGACATCCACGAGAATGCCGTATTATCCATAAAAAAAATAAATCCAGAAGTATTTTTTCACTCATTCAAGTCTCCATCCCAATCACTATCGGAGTAGCCTTCAAGTTGAAAAATGTTAGAATGATAATAGAATAAGCCAAGGCTTATAGTTTCTTGAATATAGCATAGAATTCTCTTAGCCACCTTCCAATGAGATAATTTTGGTTCCTCCATGAATCAACTCACCAAACCAATTTCATATAGTATGTTTGGTCTTGTACATGTCAAGTATCTCAAGCACTCGACCGTAGAGTGTAGAATCAATCACCTTGCCTTCATCATTCTTCGATAATTTTGCATCACAATCCACCAGTGTGCTAATAGGATTGCAATCTTTCGTCTTGAACCTTTTAACCACTTTCTTTGCATAGTGCTCTTAGGAAAGAAAAATCTTATTTTCTAATTGATTCACCTCTAATCCAAGAAAATAGGACATAAGTTCCATGTCAGTGATTTCAAACTCCACCATTGCTTGCTTGAATTCTTTGATCAATTGTATAGAATTGTCGGCAAAGATAAGATCATCAACATACAATAAGATAAGTAATATATTTCCATCCTTTTTGACATAGAGATCTTGTTCATAGGGGCATTGAACAAAACTATTAGCTTTGAAATATCCATCAATTCTTGAGTTCCAAGCTCTGGATGCTTGTTTCAAACTATAGAGAATCTTTTTTAATTTCAATATTTTTTTTTCTTGTCCACTTTTGACATAACCTTTGGGTTGCTCAATATACACTTTTTCATTCAAGTAGCCATTAAGAAAGACTGATTTAACATCAAGTTAAAAATCTTTCATTTTTTTTAAGCCATCAAAAATATTTTCAAGCGAATGATCTCCATTCGAGCAACAAGAGCAAAGAACTTCTCATAGTCAATCTTGGCCTTTTACTTATAGCCTTTAGCAATAAATCGTGCTTTGTATTTCTCCATTTCATCTTGCACATTCTTCTATTAGGAAAATATGCAGGATTTTATGCATAGATTTTAAAACTTTTTCGAAATTAAAGCAGCGAAAGACATAGATTAAACAGTTTAATCTACAATATGTATGTAATCAGATTACAAAATTCTACATCAAGGATCTAAAATATATCATGATGCAAATATAAATCTAAAAATAAATTAATCATAATTGATATTGATCTTATCAATACCTAGATCTTGAATAATTTTAGATCTAACCCTAGATCAAATCTAGGTTACGAAGAGATCATATCTCTTAACTTTGCATGGGTCGAGAACTCCACGGTTGATTTTCATTATTGCTTTTAGAGCCGCACATGTGTCCGATCTCTATAGATGATCCATATGAATCTGCAACATAGATCGAAGATTTATCGAACGAAGATCCGCTCGAAGTGCTAGCTTCTCGTGGAGTCTAAACTCTCGATGCTTGTTTCAAACTGTAGAGCATCTTTTTTAATTTCAATATTTTTTCTTCTTGTCCATTTTTGACATAACCTTTGGGTTGCTCAATATACACTTCTTCATTCAAGTAGCCATTAAGAAAGACTGATTTAACATCAAGTTAAAAATCTTTCATTTTTTTAAGCCATCAAAAAAATTTTCAAGCGAATGATCTCCATTCGAGTAACAAGAGCAAAGACCTTCTCGTAATCTATCCTGACCTTTTCCTTATAGCCTTTAGCCATAAGTCGAGCTTTGTATTTCTCCAATTCATCTTGTACATTCTTCTGTTAGAAAAACATGCAGGATTTTATGCATAAATTTTAAATTTTTTTTGAAATTAAAGCAGCGAAAGACATAAATTAAATAGTTTAATCTACAATATGCATGTAATCAGATTACAAAACCCTACATCAAGGATCTATAACATATCATGATATAAATATAAGTCTAAAAATAAATTAATTATAATTGATATTGATCTTATCAATACCTAGATCTAGAATAATTTTAGATTTAATCCTAGATCAAATCTAGGTTACCAAGAGATCATATCTCTTAACTTTGCATGGGTCAAGAACTCCATGGTTGACTTTTGTTGTTGCTTTAAGAGCCGCACATGCGTCCGACCTCTACAGATGATCCACACAAACTTACAACATAGATCGAAGGTTCGTCGAATGAAGATGCGCTCGAAGTACTAGCTTCTCGCGGATCCCTCCTGATGGTCAATCAAATAAGTATTCTTTAGATCTCTTGGAGTCTCCAAGAGATGAAGAATACATGAAGGATTGAGAAAGAAATTTAACTTTTAGATCTCCCAAAAATAAAAAATAAAATAAAAAAAATATTATAAGAGAAGATAGATCTTCTCTTTCAGTACAATAATGATTAATATCCTGAAAACATCTCTATGTTAGGACATGAGGAGACCTTCTTCTCTAGAATTTTTTCTATATTTTTTAGATCTAATATCTCTGATTTTATCATAGAAATTTTTCATAAAAATATGAAGAAGAAGGGTTCTCAAAGAAATCTAAAGAGAATATGTTCTTCTCTTCTTTTTCTCATATCAGGACATGATCAGATCATATCCAAAGATGATCACTATGCTCCATCATCTTGAAGCACGGATCCCTATGCCCTCTTACTTTCTCTCTCTCAAGTTTTTATCACATAAAAACATACAAAGAAAATAGGAAGGAAAGATTAAATGAAAATAATAATAGATGACCATCTTCTCTTACCTTTGTGCCTTCAAGACATCAACATTTGATGTCCAGATGAAGACCCTTTCTCCAAGAAACATGGCACCCCAAGAATCCACATCTCCTAGCACCTCTCTTTTGATTCTCATGATGGAATACCAGGTATTATTGGTGCCATCTAACTCTTAGAAGGAAGCATCCAAAATATATATGGATGACTAGGTCAAACCTAGTCATTTATGGATTCCTTTGGGGCGTCCAACTCATGGATGCCTCTCCCATAATTTTTTTCGTGCATCCTCTGAATCTCATGAACAAAAATTAGGGAAGAAAGGGTGGCACAAAAAAATTGGCATGGAAAAAGTGGGCGCACAAGAGGAGGGAAGAGATTAGGTCAAAGAGGGCTCTTCCAAGTAGGAAACAAATCCCAACCTCCTTCTAGTTTTGACCAAGTCAAATTTTATTCCAAATAATCTAGATATTAGGGTGTAGGATACCATCTTTAAGTGAGGAATAATTTACATAAACATCAAGAACTAATGTGGGGCGTGGGCTTTCTTAGGCACAAGAGAAAGAGAGAGAGTCCCAGTCCAACTAGGACTCCTCTTATTTGACTAGGTCAAAATAGATTTGAATCAAATTTAAATTTTATTTAAATTAGATTAAATACAATCAATTAAAGATGATCCTAGTCTAACTAGGAGTTTAATTAAATTAGATTAAATCAAGATTTAAATCTGATTTAAATCCTAAGTTAATTGGGTGTACCCAAGTCCTAGTCAAATAAGAAATTATTCTTTCTTACAATTGGCTTATCCAATAAATTAATTAAACTTAATCTAATTAAGTTCAAACTAATTCTAATTGCATCTAATTCAATTAGGTATGATCTCAGTTCAATTGTTCAATCAGGTTGAGCCAATTAGCAATCTAATTGCTAATCGATCCTCCTACAACACTTGCATTAGGTCAAACACCAATCGTATTGATGGATTGACCTTAGAATGATTCTCAATCATCGATTAACCGTTTGATCAGATTACAAGCTCTAATGTATGTGACCCCATAGGTTTGAACTTATGTCGGTAGCATAAGAATCAATTTCTGTATTAATCGAAGTTATCATCTAGCAATGGTTCTCGACGTCCGGATAGATCGAATGTATGCAAAGCAATATTCTTAGAATTCTGACCCATGGTTACCGTATAATTCATCCTTTTGATCAATAATGCTCAAGATGACTTCGAGTACGCTATCAAACACTCATACAAGTCATCTCTATTTTATCTCAAAATTTTGCAAATTCTGTGATTTCTCATGAGAATTATCCAGGCCAAGGTTTTGCTAAATTGAAATACATCGAGTTATTCTCTTCTTGAAGTTAATCAAGAGCGGTCAATCCCATCTTGACTCATATAATGACTTAATAAGTACTTTACTATACCTTAAAATCTTTCGAACCTATATTAGAAATACAGGCAGTCCGACACCAAAGTACAGTAAGTTGCTTGCAAGTCATCGTAGTGATCTCAAATCGAAGAGACACTTATACCCATTGGCTTTAACTAGCTACTCTTGATAGTAGAGTACTACATTGATTATGTTCAGTATAGATGTACTCCTACATCTTATCTGAATGCCATATCAGTATCTTCACACCACTTGGTTACGAAGATAACCAATGCATATGGCATATAGCGACCTACACTGATAAGTTATCGTCTAAGTTAATAACTTATCATTTGATCATGAATAATTTAAGCACCATCTAATAAATTCTTCTTTATCGATTGATTATGGTTCTAAGAACTTTATCATAATTTAGGAGTTTATTTAAGAAAGATAGAACTTTTATAATGAATTAGCCAAATAACTATTATTATTAGATAATTCATATACTAATTCCAATCATCTACCACTTAGATGATTGGCTTTAAGATATATTTTTTAATAACTCCCACTTGGACTAAAGTCAATCAAAATGATATCAAATATCCTATCTTTCGCTTGAGTTCGTAGAACTTCTTAGTCCTGAGGCCTTGGCAAATAGGTTAGTCAAGTTTTTCTTTTGCATCGATCTTTCAAAGATCGACGTCACTCAGATTTAATATCTAAGATGAAAGCGATGTAGAATATGCTAGTCCTTAGATTCTTTAGCCTGAGCTATGTCTATAGTACTATGATAGAACTTGACCATCAGTGGAGGATGCCACTTCCAACCTACTAATAAATCTCAACAACTGCACAACTTACATGGCAGCATCATATGCCATGATGTACTCTACATCACTAACTAAATAGGCTAAAGTATACTGGTTGGAATCTTTTCAACAGATTGCTCCTATAATTAGGATATGATCCGACATTCTTTTGTTGTCATCTTATTTTGACTAAAATTAAAATATCTATATATTTTAAGTTAGTACTTTCATATTTGAGTCACTGAACCTTAATATTTCTCAAATACTTAAGAATTGCCTATTCAATCTTTCAGTGGCTCTCACTTGGATCAGACTGATATCTGCTCACTATCTCTAGTGAGTATACCATGTCTGATCTTGTATATGGAGAAATAAGATGATAGTTAAACCTTTATTTCTTACAATATTGGAATGCCATTCCTGATTAAGAGAATTTCATTCTCAAACAACACAAAAAATAACACTACAAAATATTTTACCCAATTATAAATACAGAGTTTATCTTTATTCATAACAAAGATATACGTTCAGAACGTATGTTTGAAAGATAATAGCCAAATGGGCCTTATAGGTCTTTATCTTTCCATCTGCGCTACTCTGATCCTATTAAAAATCCATCACACCCAATGAATTTTATCCCTTTAAGTGAATCAACTAGTGTCCATACACTATTGATTTTCGTAGACTTCAATTTGGATCATATGGCTCCAAGCCATTTCTCAGAATCAGGCCACTGCATTATATCCCTATAGGTGATCGAATCCTTATTGTTCTCATCGAGCTCAACAGGATCACCATTCCAGACCTAGATACTGAAGTATCTATCCGACTAATATGGTACTCTACCGAATCTTCTTAAAGATGATACTTTAATTGACTCTGAGTTTGATCTGATCAAATCTGAATCTGATTCTATAGGTTTACCAGATAACATCAATTTTTTTTTTACCAATCAAACTTTTACAAGTTCAACTTAACAGGCATCAGTTCCTTCTCTAAGAAACTTCTTTCCAAAAGAAATGCCCTATTGCTGAAGAACATCTCATATTCTTCAGTATGGTAGAATTAATAATCCTTAAAATACTTATTGGATCAGAATCCAAGTTTATTTGTATGCAAATATTTGATATAGGTCGATCAACTGCAAACCCAAAAGTGAGAGAGTCTAGGTCTATGCTCGATCCATATTCCATATGGAGTCTTTACAATAGATTTACTTGGTATAAATTTAGAGTAAAACTAGTAGCCATAAGAGCACAACCCTGAAGCAGGCAGATAAGTAAACCCTATCGTAGATTGAACCAAGTCTAACAAAGTTCAAGTTTTTTCTTTCAGATACACTGTGTTTTGAAAAAAAATCCACTAAGAGAGAATCCTATTCTCTCCTAGATATGTCACAAACTTATTGGATAAGTATTCGTCTTCTTGATCTGATCGAAAATTTTCAATGCCCTTTTTAGTTTGTTTTTCTATTTCATTATTGAATCATTTGAATATTTCAAATGATTCAAGCCAGATGCACCCATGCCAGGATAGGTTGTTTGTAATGAAATATTAATATCTTTCTTTGGCACTTAAGTTCATAGGTCCATATACATCACTATGTATGAGACTTAGAACTTTATCAGCTCCATCTTTTTTCAGTAAAAGGTGACTTTATCATCTTTCCAAGAAGATAAGATTCATAGACTGTCAATGATTCATATTCATTGATATCGAGGTTTTTCTCTCAAGCTAACTTATTTATCTTGTTCTTGTCAAGATGACTAAGCCTATAATGCCAAAGATAGATATCGATGATATAATCTAACTTGAATATTTATTAAATATGTATATTATACTTAACAGACTATGTAAATATTAAATATTATTTTTTTATTATCCATATATTATTATAATATTATTCATAATAATATCACAACAATCTTGTTTATTGATAAATGATAACCATCTCTGACCAAAAGACCATTAGAGATCATATTTATCATAAATGATGGATAATAGTGATAATCACTCAAAATGATATTTATTGAAAATAAGCTTGAAAATTTTTAAAGCTAGGATTGGAATAAGACTTCCATCCCCAATATTTAGGTATTTCTCATCATTTTCAAATAATTTACTTACTAGTAGTCTTTGCAACAAATTGCATTAGACTACCAGCATCAATACCCATGTAGTAGAATTATATAACGAGAAATTTTAAGATATTATCATATAACATTCTTAATGAGCAACTTTTGCTTCTTTCTCTTGTTCAACCTATTATGGTCAAGAAAAGTAAGATAAATCTTCTTCCTATGACTCTTCTTCTAACATTAGAAGCACTATACCTGATTTTGATTAACCTTGAACTAATTATTTTGACTGGGCTTTGAAGCCTCAATACGAATTCATTCATACTGCTAAACCAAATTCAACTTTTGATACTAATTAACAAAGTTGGATCTCATAAGTCATCACTATTTAACAGTGATAGGAGCAATTAGGATTTAGCCTTAATTTGAGAAAAAAGAACAATGACCTAAGTATATGAATTATATTAAGCCTAAAGACTTGAACTTTAGCCTAAAGATTCTTCCACCATTTTATTCGAGCTAGTAGTCTTTACCTCCAATTTGAGAAATTATCCTAATTTTTTAGTTGGTACTAGAATCCACATAGACTGCACATAAGCCCAACTATGATTGGTAAACCCATGTACATCTAAGGGTAGGTTCATAATCAATTATTTTTTTAAATAATTTTTAGTAATTTAATTTTACCCCATAAACCTAGTCAGTAGGTTAGGGCCTCCACTATAAGGATTCGATTAGGTCCAACCATTAACATGAGCATACTTGGTGCATCTAACTAATGAATGATTAAGCCCAACTATGGTTGGTCAACCTAACCACCATTAGAGAGACATATCCAAGTCGACATATGATGAATGATAATTTCATTAGTCAATAAGCACCAGGCCTATGAGCCTACAATGATTATTGAGTTAATGGATCCATTATCAAATATCTTAATGGGAGGCTATGACTCAGTTATCTCCATAACTTTATCATTTTAAGGATCTAATAATTTTAGAGGATTTAAATTATTAGTGATTTAAGGATAGAAAGGATATAGACCAATTTGCTTCCACTGACTTCACCAAGTCAAGTCCTTCCACTGACTTCTCAAGTCATTGATGAGGATTAGGATTAATTTTGATCCATGGGCATCTATATTAGTCTCATTGAGTAAAATCAGTCTCACTGATTTTCTATGTGACATGGGTTAGCATGAATCAATGAACAATCTAATCAAAAGTTGATTAACCATATTGGTCAGGTAAGTGAGTTCGATAGGAGGGTCTGCCAAGGCTTGCCTTAGATACCATCAGAAATGATCAGATAAGTGGGCTGCCAATTAAAAACTACCGATCTGGGGTGCCAAACTTATCTTAGACATCAATCGATTTATTAGTTTTGATTTGGTTTACCTAAAAACTCGAGCTTGACTACTGAGCCATGATCAGTATCCATTTATTAGATGTATGGACTTTAATCAACTATAACTATTGAATTAATCTAAAAAAATGATCTAATTCTAATTAACTATTAATTAGGTTTGATCAATTTTTTAACTAAGTCCATATTTAATCTAACCCTAGGTCTAACCCAGTTAAGGACCTGATCAAAGCTAACCCATTACCCATTAACCTATGTTTTATGAAATTATCTTAGGATCTTCAAATCACAAACCTAGATCCTAAATAATCACTTAATTCTCAATTAAGTTCAAGCTCATAAGTTTTGGATTTATGGAACCTTAGAACTAATTTTTGATTTGATCATTTGAAACATTTTGAAATTGTAAATACTTTACTTTGAATCAAATTCAAATGATGATTTTAGATCTGATTTGTTTCAATATTTCGATTATGTCCTAGGATTTTGAATCTAGGATTTTGTAGAAAGTAAGTTCGTAATTTAAATTCTACAAAACTTATATATCATACATATAAAAACTAGATTAAAAAATGAAGCTATATATCAACATATGCAACATGAAGATCTAGATCAAAACATGAAACATATCACATGGATCTCATCTAAATAATCAAAATTAGATCATAAACCATCTAATATTAGATTCAAAATCTAAAAATAAATCATAAATTATTTTAGATCTTATCTAACATATTTATAATTTAGATTTCTCGAATTAGTACATACTAGGATAACTTTTTCACTGTAAGGGATAAACCTTACAGCAGGACAATCTTATGGCAGTATGTGCAATTTTGATATTATTTAGATCTAATCTAAATAATCTAAAATAGATCTAATATTTATTTAATTTTAGATTTAAATTAAAAAAATTAAATCATAATTTTTTTTAGATCTAATCTAAATTATTCATGATTCAGATTTAGATCAGCATATACTAGGACAACCTTTTCATTATAAGGGTTTAATCTTATAACAGGACAATCTTATGACAGTATGTGTAATCTTTAATTAATTTTAATTTTTAAATTTATTCTAAAGCATACATGAACATGTTATAAAAGAATCTAGATACTCTGATACCACTGTTGAAAAAACATGCAGAATTTAATGCATAGATTTTAAAATTTTTTTAAAATTAAAGCAGCAAAAGACATAGATTAAATAGTTTAATCTATAATATACTTATAATCAGATCATAAAATCCTACATCAAGAATCTATAATATATCATGATGTAAATATAAATCTAAAAATAAATTAATCATAATTAGTATTGATCTTATCAATATCTAGATCTAGAATAATTCTAGATCTAACCTTGGATCAAATCTAGGTTACCAAAAGATTAGATTTCTTAATTTTGCATGGGTGAAAAACTTTATGATTGATTTTTGTTATTATTTTTAGAGTCGCACATGCGTTCAGCCTCTACAAATGATTCACACGAACCTACAACATAGATCGAAGGTTCGTCGAATGAAGATTCACTCGAAGTACTAGCTTCTCACAGATTCCTCCTGATGGTCAATCAAATAAGTAATCTTTCGATCTCTTGGACTCTCCAAGAGATAAAGAATACATGGAGGATTGAGAGAGAAATTTAACTTTTAGATCTTTCAAAAATATAAAATAAAATTAAAAAAAAATATCCTAAGAGAAGATAGATCTTCTCTTTCAAGACAACAAAGATTGATGTCCTAAAACTATCTCTATGTTAGGATATGAGGAGACCTTATCCTCTAGAATTTTCTTTATATTTTTTAGATCTAATATATTTGATTTTATCATAAAAAATTTTCATAAAAATATGGAGAAGAAAGATTCTCAAATAAATCCTAAGAGAAGATGTTCTTCTCTTCTTCTTCTCATATCAGGACATGATCAGATCATGTCCAAAGATAATCACTATATTCCAACATCTTGAAGCACGGATCTCCACACCCTCTCACTTTCTCTCTCTTAGATTTTTATCACATAAAAATATACAAAGAAAATAGGAGGAAAAGATTAAATGAAAACAACAAGAGAAGACCATCTTCTCTTACCTTTGTGCCTTCTAGACATCAATGTTTGATGTCCAAATGAAGACCCTTTCTCCAAGAAACTTGGCACCCTAAGACTCCATGCCTCCTAGCACCTCTCTTCTATTCTCACGATGGAATACCAAGTATTATTGGCGCCATCTAACTCTTAGAAGGAAGCATCCAAAATATATATGGATGACTAGGTCAAACCTAGTCATTTATGGATTTCTATGGGGCATCCAACTCTTGGACGCCCCTTCCATAATTATTTTCGTGCATCCTCTGAATCTCATGCACAAAAACCATGGGAGAAAGGGTGGCATAAAAAAATTGGCATGGAAAAAATGGGCGCACAAGAGGAGGGAAGAGTTTAGGTCAAAGAGGGCTCTTCCAAGTAGGAAACAAATCCCAAGTTTCTTTTAGTTTTGACCAAGTCAAATTTTATTCCAAATAATTCAGATATTAGAGCATAGGATACCATCTTTAAGTGAGGAATGATTCACGTAAACATCAAGAATTAATGTGGGGTGTGGGCTTTCTTAGGCACAAGAGAAAGAGAGAGAGTTTTAGTCCAATTGGGACTCTTCTTGTTTGACTAGGCCAAAATAGATTTGAACCAAAATTTAAATTTTATTTAAATTAGATTAAATATAATCCAATTAAGGATAATCTTAGTCTAACTAGGAGTCTAATTAAATCAAGATTTAAATCTGATTTAAATTCTAAGTCAATTAGGTGCACCCAAGTTCTAGTCAAATAAGAAATTATTCTTTCTTATAATTAGCTTATCCAATAAACCAACTAGACTTAATCTAATTAAGTTTAAACTAATTTTAATTAAATCTAATTTAATTAGACTTGATCTCAGTCCAATTGTTCAATCAGGTTGAGTCAATTAGCAATCTAATTGCTAATTAATCCTCCTGCAACACTTGTATTAAATCAAACATCAATCATATTGATGGATTGATCTTAGAATAATTCTCAATCATCAATTAATCATCTGATCAGGTTACAAGCTCTAATATGTGTGACTTCATAGATTCGAATCTAGGTCGATAGCATAGAAATCAATTTTTGTACCAATCGAAGTTATCATCTAGCAATGATTTCCGATGTTTGGATAGGTTGAATATATGCAAAGCAACATTCTTAGAATTCTGACCCATGGTTATCATATAATTTATTTTTTTGATCAATAATGCTCAAGATGACTTCGAGTATGTTATCAAATACTCATATAAGTCATCTCTATTGTATCTCAAAATTTTACAAATCCTGTGACTCCTTCCGAGGATTACCCAGGCCTAAATTTTGCTAAATTAAAATACATCGAGTCATTCTCTTTTTGAAGTTATTCAAAAGTGGTCAATCCCATCTTAACTCACACACTGACTTAATAAATACTTGACTATACCTAAAAATCTTTCGAACCTATATTAGAAATACAGGCAGTCCGACACCAAAGTATAATAAGTTACTTGTAAGTCACCATGATGATTTCAGATTGGAGGAACACTTATACCCATTGGCCTTAGCTAGCTACTCTTGATAGTAGAGTGCTATATTGATCATGTTCAGTACAGATGTACTCCTATATCTCACTTGGATGCCATACCAGTGTCTTTACACCACTTGATTATGAGGACAATCAACGTATATTGCATACAGCGATCTACACTCGATAAGTTATCGTCCTAGTTAATAACTTATCATTTGATCATAAATAATTTAAGAATCATTTGATAAATCCTTCTTTATCAATTGATTGTGGTTCTAAGGACTTCATCATAATTTAGAAGTTCATTTAAGGAAGATAAAACTTTTATGATGAATCAGCCAAAAAATTATTATTATTAGATAATTCATATACTAATTTCAATTATCTACCACTTAGATGCTTGGCTTTAAGACACATTTTCCAACATCTTCTTGACTTTGTAAACCCAATTTACTCTAATTGGTTCATGCCCTCCTGGTAGAGAAGTGAGCTCCCATATTTCATTTTTCTTTATGGCTTTTATCTCTTCATTTATGGCTTTCCTCCACTTCTCATCTTTGATAGCATCTTTAAAAAAAAATTAAAAGACATATAAGATTTAGGAGAGTTGTCACTGCATATAAATCTTGAATGCTTCTTGTCTTTAGTGGTGTTAAACCATCTTCATCTGATAAAATAAGATATGAAAGTGGTGTTAGCTCTCTAGTTTGCTCCTTGATTTGCTCTTCATCTTGTATCATCACCATATTAGTGCTCCAATTCCAAATGCCATCTTCTTGAAACTCTACATGCATCTTGGCCTATAATGACTTTCTTTTCCTTTGGTTCATAGAGTTTGTAGGCTTTGGATCTTGCATTGTAGCCAATGAAGATGCATGATAAGCTTTTATCATTTAACTTGCCAATTCTTTGATCTGAAATATGTGCATATGCACCCAAATACCTTCAAATGAGAGATATTAGGCTTGTAACTACTCCATGTCTTTTGTAGTATTATCTCTTCCAAGTTCTTTATAAGATATCTATTAAGCAAGTAGACCACATAATTGATGTCCTCAGCCCAAAACTCCTTTGACATCTTCTTTATTTAAAGCATGCTTCGGACCATATCAAGTATAGTCTGATTTGCAAAAAACTTCAAACTTCTTGGATGTAAATTCTTCTCCATGATTTGACTACAACGCCTTGATAGTATAGCTACTTTGATTCTCCACCAAAGCTTTAAACTCCTTAAAAGCTTTAAATGCTTCTGACTTCTTCTTCAAAAGGTACATTCATGTTTTTCTGCTAAAATCATCAATAAAAATTAGAAAATAATGATGACCTCTAAATGAGCTTAGAGTGATTGGTCCGCAAATATCGGTGTGGATAAGTTGAAGTGGTATTTTTACTTTATTGTAAAACTACTTTGGAAAGCTCCTCCTTGGGTTTTTACCAAGAACACACCCCTCACATATATTATTAGGAGCATCAGTATAGGGCAGCTCCTTCACTATTCTCTTACTTGAAAGAAGCTTTAAAGTACCAAAGTTTACATGTCCAAACCGTAAATGCTAAAGCTAAGAAACATCCTTCATACATTCACTCAGACATTTAGCAATAACATGATTTATGTTTAGCATAAACATGCGATTATTTGACATAGGAATATAAGCAAATAGTTTATTTTATTTTTTTAGATAGAAGCTTTCTTATTCAATTGCACATCAAATCCTCTCTCCAAGGTTGCTGAATACTAAGAATGTTGGTTTTTATATTAGGTACATAATAGATATTAAAAATAAACTGTTGGCTTCCATCTTTGAGTTGAATAAGTATCTTATCAATATCCTTCACCTTTATCTTGGAAGCATCTCTAAATAAGACATGGCCATTCATCGACTCATCAAGCTTCATGAAGATTTTTTTATGCCTAAACATGTGGTTACTTGCATTGAAGTCCATGTACCACATATTTTGATTGGTAGCTTCTCCTCCTTTTCATGCTAGTAGAAGCACGTCAACTCTATCATCTTCATTCTTGGCATAATTGGCTTTCTCATAAACTTGATTAGATTGATTAGAGTAGCATTCAATAGAGTAATGCCCAAACTTGTTGCAATTGTAATAGTGAACTTGATCCTTATCATACTTTCGGCCTCTACCTCTTTGTCCTCTTTCTCCATGATTTTGGTTGCTTTTCTCAATATTTTTGTGATCACCATGGCCTCTACCATGACCATAGGCTCCATCTCAGCCTTTACCATGACCACATCTTCGGCCATAGCCATGGCTTTTTTGGCTACTTTCACCTCTTGACTGTTCCTTCTTATCATTGACAGAGAGCTTGCTTTATAAAACTTGCTTCAATGGCTCTCTTTTTTTAGTATTCTAAACTCATGAGTTTGAAGCAAACCCATAAGCTCATCTCTACCATTATAGTGTCCAAGTCTTTAGACTCTTCAATGGCCACCATAATATAATCAAATTTATGGTCCAAAGATCATACTATTTTCTCTACGATCCAATTGTCATCAAATATCTTGTCATTCCTCAGTTGGTTCACAATGGTCAACACCCTTGTGAAATAGTCTGACACAACTTCAGACTCCTTTATTTACAAAGCTTCGAACTCGCCTCTCAAAATTTAGAGGTAAACCTTCTTTACCTTTTTCACACCTTTATAAGAATTTTGTAAAATCTCCTATGCTTGCTTGGAATTGGTGGCACTAGCAACCTTCTCAAATGCAGCCTCATTTAGGCCTTAGTAGATTAAGAAGATAGCCTTTTTATCCTTCTTCCGAAGCTCTACAGTTGTTGTCCTTTGGTTTGTTTGGATATTGTGCTCATCTTGGGACTCAACATACCCCTCCTCTACAATCTTCTAAATATCTTGGAAGCTAAGTAATGCCCCCATTTAAATACTCTAATTCTCAAAGTTGTTGGCAAGACGAGGAATAGAAAGCACTCTGATAGCCATGATCGGCTCTGATATCACTTTGTTAGAGTGGATAGAGGAGGAGAGGAGTATAGTAGTATTTCTCACTAAGGAATGAAGAGAATAGAGCTCTTTAGAAAAAGAGAACTTTATCTTTGTTTGATATAACTTCAAGTCACTTGATACAAAATAGCTAAATTACATTTTTTTATATAGAAAATATTATAACTCTTTAACTATTCTCCACATAAAATACGAAGAGTCATATTTATGAATGATACTTTGGTTTTATATATGGAGAGAAATTCTAAGTGCATTTCATAAAAAACACTAAAAGTTATTGTTAATAACAAAATAATATTAATTTAATTTATTAATTTTAATATCTTCTCTTGAAATAAGGTCTCTTGGGAACACAAAAAATCTGTTTGACCAGCAAATAGCATCTCTTGTTTCCATGCACAATTAAGTTTATTTATTTTTAATAATTATTCTAAGTTTCAACAAACTCGAGGAAGGTGATATGAGTTGAAAACCATAAACTAATGATAGATGCAATATAATCAAGTTTTCATGAATCTGAACTCATATACTTACAGATTTTATACCCATGATGCTTAAGACCGGTCTTGCTGCAAGAATAAGAAACATAGCCTGAAGAATTCCAAGCACTCCCCCAGCAATTAAGGCTGAAGAAACTGATGGAATATATTTTTGGCTACATCCAGATTTGGATAGTTTCATACGTTCACTGGCTATATGTGATGCACCACACCTCTTCTCAGAATCTGATAGTGATCAGTAGAAAAGACTTTTCAGAGATGGTCTAGCTATATATAATAGAAAAGATGAAAATGTTTAATGCAAGCACTCATGCATGCACATGCACGAAAACACATGGCACATATGTACATGCATGCATGCTTGGTCACATACATCGATAGAGAGAGAGAGAATTTTATATGGGGAACGGATCCTCTATGTAAGTACCGTAGGGTGCTTGCATGGTGGGATGCTATCCATCTTAAGATGGACAGCCATGCGCGCACATTAAATACTAAAAAAAAAGAGATTTATAAATATGAGGGGTATTTGGATAGTTTGGACAATCATCCAATGAAGATGGACGGCATCCCACCATACACAGCACTCTATCAGACTTTTTGAGTACTGCAAAGAATCTCATTCCTTTTATATATTTATTCCAAAAAAAAGTATTTGGGATTTAAACTGTGATATAGGCACACCGTTGCAAGGTGGCACCTCTTTCTCATCAGCATTTACAGGAGAGGCATTTTCTAAGTCTTCATTTCGTTGTTCTTCAATGGCCTTGCTAATGATAACATCTTCCTCTGCTACAAAGGATGTTGTGACACTGACGAGCGGATAAATGCAAACTTTTGAAATTTGGTTGAATATGGCAATAGAAACCCCTACAGCAGCAATCTCCACTGAACCTGTACTCCATTGACCAAAATAAAGATGGGGATGCATAAGATGATCTTTTAAAATGTCCATTGAACACATCCACTCATCATATATGATAATTTAAACAAATAACACAGCAAGCAAAAGATGATAAGTTTTGTATACTGAATGCCAATTAACCATGGTTGATAGTTACAAGCAACCAGAATTACTGTTAATCTAAAAAAGGAGTTTAGCATAATAAAGAATGTACCAATCATTAGAAGAATTCATTGCACAATTAGTAATATCTGGCCCTTAACTACTCCTTTATTTGCTTATGGTCATACATAGCATTCTTACCTCAACTTCTAGAAGCATCACAACAACCGATGCACTACAAAATATATTGCAGGCATATGAATTTAGGAGATGATTGCAAAATTCAAACTTCCAAATAAGGAATTAGCATTTGATGGTAAATGACAATTTAACCTTCATAAAGCCTCTCAAAATATGCAAGATAAGGTATCTACAAAATATTTTTCATAGTATATCTAAGAAAATGGATTATCACTACAATGCGTGGCATTAAGCATAGTAATAAGTTCTGGTAGGATAGGGGCTGTCTTGATTATCTTGTTCCGTTCTTATAAGTAAATATAATCAGGACAGGCAGTAAGGCTTCAGAATATAATTTTTTTTTTAATTACTTCTCATAAGAAAAAAGGAAAGAGGAAAAAAAATAGAAAAAAAGAAAAAAAAGGAAGGAAAGAAGAAAGGAAGAAAGAAGGAAAAAAAGAAAAAAAAAGGAAAGAAAGGAACGAGTAAGAAAAAGAGAGCAAGGAAGAAGAAAAAGGAAGAAAGGTAAGAAAGAAGAAAGAAAGAAAGAAAGAAAAGAAAGAAGAAGAGAGTGATGAAGGAGAACTACCAAAACCATTGATTGGGATAGAGCGGAGCAGTGGAGAATCCTATTCCATGGAGAAATCGACATAACATCCCTTGGAATTTAAAATCTTGGCATAAAGATGTTAATCTACCAATGACCATACAGTGAAATGAGAAGCATTCCCGTACTAATTAAAAGCATGATGATGCACACTTCATAAGGAAACTTGAGGTGAGCAAAGATCCATATAGAGAAAATATAAAGGCGAAAGAACAAACCTAGTCGACCAATGAAAGCAGTGTCAACTAGAGAAGCCAGTGGGTCAGCTGCTAATGCCAGTGCAGCAGGGACGGCGATCCGCATTACCTCCAACCCCAGCTCATCCAACTTGTAGACACATCTGGTGAGCCAATTGTGGATTTAACAAGCATTAGCTCAAACTACCTAGCCCAGAAAAGTGCAGAATCAAAGGTGTCCTATAAAACCAAGATCCTTGAAATTTAATAAAAAATATCACAGATGCAGCATATAAAAATGATCTTAATCATTTGAGTTCTATCCGGTTGTCTACGGTCCAATTCACATGTAATACTACTCTCAGAAATGTGCTGATTCAGGACTAGATACTATTGTTACTCATCACTCTTTGAGGCCTCAGCACTCATTTCCTTAAATAATCCGTGTCCAGGAAAGCATATATATATATATATATATATATATATATATATATATATATATATATATATATATATATATATATAGATAGAGAGAGAGAGAGAGAGAGAGAGAGAGAGAGAGAGAGAGAGAGAGACATGCAATTGCTAAACCTCAACTAAAAAGTTTGGAAAGTAGCAACGGAAACAAGTGATACCTTATGTTCATGAAGAATATATGAAGGCCCGTCTTCTTTGGTTTCGTCGGTGTTGATGTCAATATTGTCTCCTCTTCGGTGTCCTCGTCATTCATTACATCCTCTGGTACATCCATGGAACTCATGGTTCCAACCATTCGAGCATCAGGGATGGTAATTTGCCTGTTTGGTGTACTAGGCGTGATCTCGTTCGATACATCTAAGGAATCCTTGGTGCCCTCTGATGGAACCGGGATAGAGATCTGGTTTTCTGCTGCACTTGCATTGGTTTCCTCCAGTACATCCGAGGAACCCCTCATGCCCTTTGCTGAAACCAGGATAGCAATCTGCTTCTCTGATGCGCTTGGTTTGTTTTCCATCAATCAGAATCCTCTGCAACTAACAACAACGTTACTGAGATTGAGATGCCTTCGTCCTCAGCAATGAGCTACTTGAAGAACATGTGCTGAAGGACTACGAACCTTCGCCAGGTGTAGCCTGGAACCCTATTACATTAAACGAGTGAATATGAAAGGGAAAGTAGGAAACAGAAACTTCACTGAATTCAGAAGAGGGTCAACGATGGCATGTGGAATCAGCTTCCAGTAACCAGCTAATAGCTGAGAGCATAAACTAATAGTTTCTGGCATAAAACTGGGGTCAGAAACGCCTTCTAGGGTTCCATAGGCCTTCAACTCCATGCTTTTTGGTATATTCTAAAAATAAAAAGGGAGAAAAGAACGTCAGACAACAATGCCTGTCCCATATAAACCTCCCTCCGCTGGTTGAGCAGTTGCTTCGTTGTACCATAAATTAAAGGATTGATGGAAGAAGAGGCATATATTTGAGTTTAAAAACCAACCCCTTGCCTCGGTCGTCCAACCAGTAAGTGTTATATATTAGATTACAAAGCCGGTTATTTTTATACACCTTAGAGAGAGAACCATCACATCTCCAATTTAAAAAATGCCTTCCCCATATAAACCTACCTCCACAATGTCCACGGTGGGGATTGCTCAAATTGTCGTGCAAACATCATGTCAATATTGTACAAAGTATGTCATATCTAAATTCAGAAGCTGATGGAAAAAGAGACCGTCGATTGCAACTTGAGAGTGGTCAAATTCATCAGTTCCCGATCTGGTTGGTGCAAAAGATTATATTTTCAACAAATTTGATCGAGACAAATATATTCATATCAAGAAAGAAGGAATGTGACGCCAAGCTGAACGACCACGGTCAGCAATTTCGAGAGATTGTTATGACGTGGGGAATAAATTATGCCGTACGGACCGTGGGAGACGGTAACTTGCTCTACTCGGGGAAGGTGGATTCCTTTCCCCAGGTTACATGTGTTAGTCCAGCATAGAATATTAGACTCGGTTGGCTGGAGACTATTATCAAGCCAAGCTCCCCAGCTTTGCATACACTCTTACTTAGATAAGGTTTTCGTTAATGATAAAGTACGACAATATAAATCATGTACCACGGGCATGATGTGATGGGATGCCACCTGAATCAGCCGCATGATACTTCAATTAATGCACAGCTTACGTTAGACGGATCTCATGTAAAAGATATCAACTGCAGCCAGACAGTTGGCTAAAATCAAGTGAAGTTTCTAAATTTCCAGTAGGAACATTTGAAGAAACAAGTTTCTATATTGGGAAAAGATATGTGTCGGTAAAAGCCATAAAAATGATAAAATTATAAAATTCCATAAAAGATTAAAGATCAGAATCATATTCCCTTGAGTTTGATTCAGTTACCATTTGAAATGTCCATTCTATTTCAATTTGATTGTGTCTATGAAGTGAATGAGATCTAAATTGCTCGGCTAATGGAAATCTAAGACATAACTAAACTGTAAGAATTTCTTACAATTGACTTTGTTGAGGATTCAACAGGATTAGATTATAGATTTGTTATTGGCTTTACAATAAGGTTCGGGTTTGTAGATTTCAATTAAACCAGAACCAAGTTTTCCTTTTAGTTTTCATACTAACTACCAAACTCAAATTTAAAAAAAAAAAAAAAAAAAAAAAAAATCATGCAAGCAAGTTTTAGCATATGAAATATGAAAGATTAATATGAAATGAAAGTGTCTCTAATGGATGTCTATGATTCGATCAATTAATGCATTACTTGGGAATGGATTGCCCTGTCATTTTATTTCAATGAATTGCTAAAACTACTCCCAGATTTAGTATCCTTTAAAGTATTTAATAAAAAAATACGAACAGGAGACGCATATTTTAGAGAAATAAAGTGTATGTTATGCACATTCTACATACCAGTGTAATCTTGGAACTTCCTATAAGGTTCTTGTATCCCTGTTTTAAAATGATTGAACCTCTAAAGTTTTGGTTGAATTGTATTATACGTTTCATTCATTTGTACTCTTTAATTTCATAAACCATTTACCAACATTTTGCTCAATGATTATTACTCCTAAACTAACCCCATTTAGACAATTCGTGATAAAGAATGATCAGTTTAAGGAAATGGATGTAAAAAATATCTAAATCAAAAACATGGGAAATCACCTCTCCAACATAGAATCCATAACCTTCTTGACTAGGAAATTAAAGATGCAACTACCACACTCTTGAATTGTAATATCCTAGCCCAATTTTAAAGAGAAGGGCCCAATAAGCTCTCTGCATAGATATTAAAATATGAGCCAAAAAAAAAAATAATTTTGGGCCAGCAGGTGCTATGCACGTGCTGGGTAGAAGAACCGGACTCCTAAAGGGAGTCCTCCTTCCCACGAGACCTCCCACTAGAGATCGGAGCCAAGGAAGACTCTAATTCCTCTTCCAACCCTCTTTAAAGAGAGGGCAAGTCTCTCTTCCAAATTCCATCACTCCGGCCTCCTCCCATCATGAAAAATCTCTCTTTCTCTCCTTATTTTTCTTCCGAACCATCTCCTCTTGTTCTCGGTTTGGATGGCATTGTGTCAGTGAAATCATGGCCCCAAACAACACTGAAAGCTAGGTAAGATCCCTTGAATTATCCTCCTCCCAATTTCTCTTAGCTCCTGAGCTCTAAGCTTGAATTTTAGCCAAGATTTATACTAGAAATTTTGGGAAAACCATCCAATTTTGAATATCCTATTTATTTTCTAATTGTTCTTGGTTTTCCGACATCGATCACCGGAGTATGGCCATCGATCACCGCCATGGCCTGCTCGTCCAACCATGGATGTTATCGGCTGGTGGAAGCTCTTCCATCCGCAGAAAGAACGGGAACATGAGTCCCTTGTTTTGTGGAAAGAAAGAGGACTATGGGTCCTCTGTTTCATAGCAGAAAAAAAGAAAAGAAAGAAAAAAGAAAGAAGAAAAAGAAAGAAAAGAAAGAAAGAAAGAGAGAGAAATTCTCTCTTCCCTCTCTTCCATCTTTAAGTTTGAATCCTACCTTTCTTTCTTTAGAAGATTCATTTTCTCTCCCTTTACTTTCTCTCTCCTATTTCTCTCTCTAATATGATTCTTGCATTTTGAAAAAAAAAAGAGAAAGCAAGAAAAGAAAAATAAAGAAAGAAGAAGATTTTTCCACTCCTCTCTTTCTCTCTCTTCTTTCCATCTCCACTTTCTCTCCCTACTTTCTCTCTCTAAATTTTCTCTCTCTAGATTGCTTGTATTTCTTCATAATTTCTCTCTCCTAGGATTTTATAGATTTTTAAAAGATTGATGATAATTTGAATGATCCTAGTGAATAAGGTCTTGATTTGTAATTATCGAATAATATACCGACACCCACTTTAGCCAGACCAGATGCTTTAGATTTTATCATTCATGATTTTATTAAATTATCTATAGGATAATTCTATCATAACTTGATTTAAACTATCTTGAGTTGATCGATCAGATTATCGGACTATATCATTTGATTAATTCTAATTCATCTTTATAGTTTCTCTCCTCTGACTTTTTCTATATTTCATTTATGAACTTAATGAAAGATTCTCGATCTTAACACTTCGAATCTGATTTGATCCAGATAAATAGACTCTGAACCATCTATCTCTTAGTCTAATATTGATCAATGAAGTTAGTGACTGCTTATCATTAAAGCATCAAATGATAATTTAAATCGATCTTTCTATTAATTAGATCAGTAGTGAGTCGGATGTCGATTTACTTGAGGATTGAAGGTTGAGCTGCATTTAAGTTAATTAAAAAAAATAAATTATTTTTGAGATAAAAATTTAAATAAGTAAATTAAAAAAATTAATTAAGATTTAGCAAATAAAAATAAAAAAATAAATTTTAATTAATTAGAGTTTTTAGAATTAAATAAAGATAGATATATAAAATTATCTAGGGATTCAGTTCCATCTTCCAATATTTAAATCTGTAACTGATTCATGCAATTTTTTTATTGTCAACATGTAATCTTATAAAGTATATGTTTCTTTGATCTAATTCTAACACAATCTATTCTACCAAGGATGGATCATATCTAATATGATCATGACCCATCTCACAGATATAAACTATTTAGATCATTGATAGGAACGTGATGTTATCATTAAGACACCATATTTATCAGTTTAATCTGACTTCTTAAAATAATTAAGAATCTATAGATAGCAGTAAGTCAGATCGAATCCACAGGAAAGGTAGTATTTCTAGATTTAAAATCTTTGATTTTATAAAAAAAAAAAGAAAAGAGTTTTGGGATCAAAAGTGAAGTCGAAAAATAAAAAGCAAAAATTAAAAGATGCAGTAATTTAAACTTAGTACTAAGATCTACTAGTTAGATCTTAGCATCTACTTATAATAAAATAAAAAGTAATAATTTAAAGTATAAAAAATAAATTATAATAAAAAAATATGAAATTAAAGAGCATAAAAATAAATATTACATTAAAAATTTCATAATTTAAATGCATAAAATAAAAAAAAAATAAAATAAGCTGATCTCTAATCTTGGATCAGCATTGGTGGAAAGATGGTGTTGAAGCCCCGCTCTTTTTCTCGGCATCAATTGCTTTGAAGCAGCCATCAACCCATAGCCTGGCTTCATCCTGTACCAAAGCTTCACCTTGATCGAAGATATTGATTTTTGGAGGCTTAGGATCCTTTTTATAGAGCTAAGAGGGTTGGATATTTATTTCTGAAGGCAATGTGGGACTAATAGCCTTTATAATCGTCAAAATATAAAAAAATTTGAATCAAATTTGAATCAAAATAGCTCTAATATGACTCTGGTAATTTTGGTGAAATCTAGCAATTCAATAGAAATCCAACAGTCCAAAAATCATCAAAATCGAATGCGTATCAGCCTAGATCAGGTTGGATTAAATTCTGACCATCCGATCACACGTTGATGGAGAAAATCTGACCGTAAATCACACGTCGGGAGTCTTGATCATCATCGGGAGTGTTCTGGACCGTCGAATCATCCCCTGGATTGAGTGCTACCGTTCGATGGCGATCCGAGTAAAATCAGAAATCAAATCAAAGTTAGAATAAACTCTGATCGTTCGATCTTGACCGCAAGCAACGACAGCCGTCCGATCGTGCAATTACTATTTCCATGGACCATGTGGACCAGCTGCACTGCACACCGCAGTCAATCAGCACTCTTGTCGCTGAGTGAAAAGACCAAAATACTCTGTAAGCCATGATAAATTTCTGTAGACCCTTGAAGGGTCTAGGTCCGCTACGTGTCGCTCTGTGATTCATCGATTACTGCTGAGCTGGCGGTCTACGCTTGGATCATGGACCGACTGATGGCTTTAATGGCTAAGTTTGCTTTGATGGCTTGGCTTGGCTTGGTGGCTTGGCTTGCGGAGCCAGTTGAGCCATTTTCATTTTTTATTTAATTTTTATTTATTTTATTTTTTAAAAATTTATATCTTTTTTGTTTTAGCTCTATTTTACTTAAAATTTATTTCATTATGATCAAAAAAATATTCTCTTTCCATTAACGATAAAATTTTATTTTTTAACTTTTATTATTTTTAATTAATTTTTTTAATTAATAAAAATATGAATTTTTTAAAATTATATATAAATTGATTAATAATTCTTAAAAATTAATATAAATTAATTAATAAATTAATACTTTTATTGATAAATTTATGATGCTTATCACACCCCCCAACTTAAGCTTTGCTCGTCTTCGAGTAAAGAAAGAATTTAGTTTTAAATATCTTTTTAATTTTAGAGTTTTGAATTTTACCTAAGCAGTTTTCAAAATGGTCATTGATATTTAGTAGAGCTTAAGTGAGATATATCATTGGAGTATTAATACTTATCAATAAAAAAATTAAATAAAGAGCATTAAATTTTTTTAAATTTTATCTAAATTATCCCATCTTTATCTTTGATTTGTCTAAACTTTCATATAGATAAGTGTATTACTATTTTCGCCCTTCATTTATTGATTTTTATTTTCACATTATCCACTTTTTGATGCTAATATCATTGCTTACTTAGGCAACGGAACTCGGTTACTCGGTGGAAAATTAATTTTTTTTTTTTAACGTTGTGCCATTATTGAGTGTCTTAACCCCTTAAGCTTTCTATTTGATCCATGTAGCGAGTCTTAGGCCAATGACTCCCAAACCAGTTGGCTTTAAGGCACTAGGTATAGAATACCCCTTGGGCTTACTAGCTCGAATCAAATAAGCTACGAGTTAAGACTAGCTCTATAACGAGCTTCTTTGCCTTTCCCATCTTTTGATGTGAAACTCAATACTTGCTTAGGCAAAAAGGTCCGGTTACTTAGTGAGAAGTACTTAGAAACTATTTTATTAAAATAAATTTGTTGTATGAAGAAACGTGTAGTTATCCTACACAAGCCTATAAAAGGTAGATTTTTCTTTGATGCTAGTAGAAATAATTAGAAATGCTTCGAGAAAAAACTTTTTATGTTCTAGACTTAACTCTTTATTGAATTTTCTTAATACTTGATTCCTCAATATCTCATAGATTCTCTAATCTATGTATCGATTTTCTTTTAAAAAAAATTAATTTAATTTAATTCTTAAGAATAATCAGGTGTCTAAATACTAAATACTAACTTTTTTAAGGATTTAATATTTTAAAATTTTTATTTTTCTCTCCCCCCAACTTAATCGACATTGTCCTCAATGGAGAAGAAAAAATAAATGGTGTAATAAAAAATATGGAAGAATACATCTGACTATATTTTTGGTCCAGCACATATCTTTGAGAATTTGGGCTCTCCCTCTAATTTATTCAATTTATCCTAAAAAAATAAATTAAAAAGATAAATTAGATAAAAACTAAATATTGGATTGCCTCTCAATAAGCGTTAAGTTTACCGTCTTCAGCCAGACACAATGCAGCTCACTATTCTGTGTCGAATATTGGATTGATAAATTCCAATAGTTTTAGATTGCCAATCTTAAAAAGTTGATTTATAATCCTATTATTGATATATTTATTATTAATTTTAGGGATATAATTTGTGATTCCATTCTCAAACCCATGTTTATTAAGAATTTCTCCTATTTATTTTTCTAAAATGCTCATGAATGGAGTTTTTGTATTAGGAGTTAAGTTTGATTCAATGGGTGCTAGAATGGTGACTAAAGGTGATTTTAATTCTGAAGGTAAATTATTATGGTCTTGCTTAAACAACTCCATTGATATTTCATTACATGTCTCTTGATTTTTGTAAGAAGAATCGGCTTTTTGGATTGAAGAGAATAGGATATTAGGTTTATAAGTCTCGGATAAATCATCTATTCTCTTTTTTCTTTTTTCTATCTCATTTAAACTAGAACTAGCATCAGTACTAATTCTTGGCTCAGATTTTTCTATATGGTTAGTTTTAGTACTAACCAGTTTCTTTAAATTTTTATTTTGGCTAGCATCAATACTTTTAGATATATGTACCCTAGAAGCCAGAATTGACTGACACTTATAATACACTTCTAGGGGCAAAATTATAATTTTAACTATAATCAATAAAATGGATTATTTTCTATCACATATGTGTATTTAATGTCTGTGATACATCTTTTGACTTAATGGTAATGATAATTCATATTTTCAAGAGTTGAAAATTTAAGACATGAATAATCATTGTTAACTCATAAAATGCTCCCAACCATAGGATCATCACGAGAATGGTGATCAATCCAAAAGGTTGGTGTACAATCGCTTCTCTTTAGTAGATGAGTCTTAAGTCTACGGTGTGGAGACACCGGAGCGAGAGTATAGGTACTCGTTAGAGAACGAGGGCACTGAGCGTGACCACCTCGAGTAGTCATTAGGAAGTCTATTTTTTCGTCAATGACTGACTCGATGCTATAGTGGTGTGTCTGGTTTGACCTGAGGTGCATCGGTAGTTCACCTTGAGGGTGTTATAGTTTGACTACACCATTACTCGATCTCCTAGCCATATGGAACCCTGAGGTGTATGTTGGCTATGACATGTTCATTGTAGAAACTGGATTGCATCAAGATGGAATCTATCTACCTCGGTGGTAGAGGAGCAGCCCTATGATAATCATGAGAATCAAGTCCAGAAGCCCATGGCCATGGTAGAGTGAAATAATAGAAAGAGTTTCTATTTAGATTTTTCACATCGGACTTGAATCAAATGATTACATCATATGATAGAAACTAGGGTTTGACGAGTTCACCTTAACCCTAATCTGATCGGAGCTCAAGATAGAAGAACTTAATCACACAGGTAGCTGCAATAAGAGGTTCGCATTTAGCTCTGATGGGTTGCCATCATATACTGCTAGGTGTCACTAGGAGGTTTTGGGAGCAATTAGAATGATTTAGATGATCGATCATTCTAGCTATTCGAATCAGAAGACTTCTAGTCCATCCAAAGGAGTTTCGATGATGTCGATGATAGAGATCATGATATATCCCATTACCATATAGAACTGAACCTAACTGGATCACACAAATAAGAGTTTGAATCTGATGATCATCAATTAAACTGATCTAGTTCAATTGATCTGAATGAGATTCAATTAGGTTTAAGAAAATCGTGCTAGCACTCGATTGAACCTAACGTTCTTCTTTTGCTATCATAAATAAGTTATCTTGACTGAGCCAAAGGAGTTTATGCTTAATCAGAGGCCTTCATATGGTCTGACTGGAGGTTGTTCAAGTCAGAAAAGGTTGTCTTATTTTGTAAGACATTACCTGCCATTTTTGGTCACCTGCCATTTCTCGTTCTTTGACTTTGGTCAAAAGTCTACTGATAGGGATGCGATGCTGTCGTTAAGACATCGTGTTTATCAGTTTAATCCGACTTCTTAAAATCATTAAAATTGCGTAGATAGTAGTGAGTCGGGTCGAATCCACAGGGAAGGTAGTATTTTTAGTTTTGAAATCTTTGATTTTATAAAAGAAAAAAAAAAAGAGAAAAAAGAGTTTTGGGATCAAAAGTGAAGTCGAAAAATAAAAAGCAAAAATTAAAAGGTGCAGAAATTTAAATTTGGTACTAAGATCTATTAGTTAGATCTTAGCATCTACTTGCAATAAAATAAAAAGTAATAACTAAAGTGCAGAAATTAAATTGTAATAAAAAGTAAGAAATTAAAATGCAAAAATAAAATTTTTATTAATTAAAATTTTAGAATTTAAATACATAAAATTTAAAAAGAAAAGATAATAAAATAGCCTGATCTCTGATCTTGGATCGGCATTGGCAGAAAGATGGTGTAGAAGCTTGGCTCTTCTTCTCGGCACCCATTGCTTCGAAGCAGCCTTTAACCCATAGCCTAGCTTCGCCCTATACCAAAGCTTCACCTTGATCGGAGATGTTGATTTCTGATGGCCTGGGGTCCTTTTTATAGAGGTAGGAGGGCTGGATATTTTTTTTCTAAAGGCAATATGGGACTAATGCCTTTATAATCGTCAAAATACAAATAAATTTGGATAAAATTTGAATCAAAATAGCTCTGATATGATTTTGATAAATCTGATAAAATCCAGCCGTTCAATAGGAATCCAACGGTCCAAAAATTATCAAAATCGGATGCAGATAAGCTCAGATCGGGTCGGATTAAATTCTGGCCGTTGGATCATGCTTAATCGAGGAAATCTGGCCGCAAATCGCGCTTCGGGAGTCTTGATCACCGTCAGCAGCATTCTGGACCGTCGGATCATCGCCTGGATCGCGCTTCGGGAGTCTTGATCATCGTCGGCAGCATTCTGGACCGTCGGATCATCGCCTGGATCGAGCGCTGCCGTCCGATGGTGATCCGCGTGATGTTTGTATCTGAATAAAATTCGGAAGCAACCACAGCCGTCCGATCCTGACCGCAAACAACCACATCCGTCCGATCCACAATAACTATTCCCATGGACCGCGTGGACCGGCCGCACCGCACACCGCAACCAATCAGCGCCGCTGTTGTCGGATGAAAAGACTAAATTACCCTTGTGAGCCACGATAAATTTCTGTAGACCCTTTAAGGGTCTAGGTCTACCACGTGGCAGGCTCTGATTCATCGGAATTTGCTGAGCTGGCAGTCCACGCCTAGATCGTGGACCGACTGATGGCTTCAATGGCTGAGTCGGCTTGATGGCTTGGCTTGGCTTGGTGGCTCGGCTTACCGAGCCGGCTGAGCCGTTTTCTTTTTTTTTATTTAATTTTTATTTATTTTATATCTTTCAAAATTCATATCTTTTCTATTTTAGCTCCGTTTTACTTGAAATTTATTTCGTTGTGATCAGTAAAATGAGCTCTTTCTATTAATAATAAAATTTTATTTTTTAATTTTTATTATTTTTATTTTTTTATTTTTTTTAAATTAATTTTTTAATTAATAAAAATATAAATTTTTCAAAAATTATATATAAATTGATTATTAATTTTTAAAAATTAATATCAATTAATTGATAAATTAATACTTCTATTGGTGAATTTATGATGTTTATCACACCCCCCAACTTAAGCTTTGCTCATCCTCGAGTAAAGAAAGAATTTAGTTTTAAATACCTTTTAATTTTAGAGTTTCGAATTTTACCTAAGCAATTTTCAAAATGGCCATTGATATTCAGTAGAGCTTAAATGAGATATATCATTGGGGTATTAATACTTATCAATAGAAAAATTAAGTAAAGAACAATAAATTTTTTAGAACTTTTTCTAAATTATTCCACTTTTATCTCTGATTTGTCTAAACTTTCATATAGGCAGGTGTATTGCTACTTCTATCCTTCATTTATTAATTTTTATTTTCATATTGCCCACTTTTTGATGCGAATATCATTGCTTACTTAGGCAACGGGACCCGGTTACTCGGTGGGAAACCAATGTTTCTTTTTTTTTTTTTTTTTTTTTTTTTTTTAACGTTGTACCACTATTGAGTGTCTTAACTCCTTAAGCTTTCTATTTGATCCATGTAGCGAGTCTTGGGCCAATGACTCCCAAACCAGTTGGCTTTAGGGCACTAGGTATAGAATACCCCTCGGGCTTACTAGCTCGAATCAAATAGGCTACGAGTTAAGACTAGCTTTACAACGAGCTTCTTTGCCCTTCCCACCTTTTGACGCGAAACTCAATGCTTGTTTAGGCAAAGAGGCCCGGTTACTCAGTGAGAAGTACTTGGAAACTATTTTATTAAAATAAATTTTTATATGAAGAAATGTATAGTTACCCTACACAAGCCTATAAAAAGTAGACTTTTCTTTGATGCTAGTAGAAATAATTAAAAATGCTCCAAGAAAAAATTTTTATGTTCTAGACTTAACTCTTTATTGAATTTTCTTAATACTTGATTCCTCAATATCTCATAGATTCTCTAATCTATGCATCAATTTTCTTTTTAAAATACTTAGTTTAATTCGATTCTTAAGCATAATCAAGTATCTAAATACTAAATACTAACTTTTTTGAGGACTTAAAATTTTAAAAATTTTTTATTTTTCTATCCCCCCAACTTAATCGACATTGTCCTCAATGGAGAGAAAAAATAAAGGATGTAATAAAGAACATGAAAGAATACACCTAGAAAGAATATACCTAACTCAGTATATTTATTTATTTATTTATTATTATTATTATTATTATTATTTTTTTTTGGTCCAGCACATGCCTTTACAAATTTGAGCTCTCCCTCCAACTTATTCAAATTATTCTAAAAAGAAAATAAGATAAATTAGATAAAAACTAAATATTGGGTTGCCTCCCAACAAGCGCTAAGTTTACCGTCTTCAGTCAGACACAATGCAGCTCACTATCCTGTGTTGAATATTGGATTGATAAATTCCAATGGTTTTGGATTGCCAATCTCAGAAAATTGATTTATAATCCCATTATTGATATATTCATTGTTAATTTTAGGGATATAATTTATGATTCCATTCTCAGACCCATGTTTATTAAGAATTACTCCTATTTGTTCTTCTAAAATGCTCATGAATGGAGTTTTAGGAGTTAAGTTTGATTCAATGGGTGCTGGAATGGTGACTAAAGGCGGTTTTAATTTTGGAGGTAAATTTAATGTGATCCTGCTTAAACAACTCCATTGATATTTCATTACATGCCTTTTGATTTTTATAAGAAGAACCAGCTTCTAGGGTTGAAGGGAATAGGACATTAGGTTTATAAGTCTCGAGTAAATCATCTATTCTCTTTTCCCTTATTTCTATCTCAGTACTAATTCCTAGCTTGGGTTCTTCTATGTGGTTAGTCTCAGTACTAACCAGTTCTTCTAAATTTTCATTTTGGCTAGCATCAGTACTAGCCTCTCTCACCTGATCTCGGTATGGTTTCATAAGAATTCTATAGCTTTTAAGTTCAGAAATTACTTTGGTATTCTCTAATTGGGGATTCTTTAGATGAAACATTAGATTGATAATTTAATCCAGGTGGTTAGTGGTCATTAGGTGGATTGTTTGAAATTGGTAGGTTCGATAGTTGATCTAGTTCTCTCCTCATGTTAGACTCAACTAATTATCCTATTTGAGCTTCTAGTCTGGCGATAGATTGCTGTTGAGTTAGAATTAATTATTGAAGTTGGTTAAATCTATCATCAGCTAGATTGGTCTATTGAGGAGGTGGGTATGAAGGTTGATTATAATATGATGGCTGGTTAAACTGACTAGGCTGACCATTATTATAGCATAATTTTGATAATTTTGCTCAAGTGAAATTTGGGTCTGAGCCTGTCTGTTGGGATGTCCAAAAAAATTAAAGTTACTCCAATCTGAATTATATGAATTTGAAAATGGATCATTAATCAATTTGGAGTATCCTTGAGTAGCTTGAACTTGTTCTTGGATAAAATATGGAAAATGTGCAGTCATAGGATATTCACTTACATGATGGGTTGGACTAGCACAGATTGAAAACTCTCCTGATAATTAGAAGATTGTTGACCTAGGGTTAGGAGTTGATTTATTTCTGATCAAGAAGGTCAACTTTATCTAATTTTGGACTATTAGATTTATATTAGCCATTTGATTATTATGTTTAATGTGAATCAACCGTTCAATTAAGTTCAACTAAATCAGAAAAAGCGATTTCCTACCATGCATGTATTAGTGTAACCCTAATGTATGGTTTAAAAATTTTTAGAATTTTTTTTATTTTATTATTATTATTATTATTTTATTATATTAAAAATTAATTTTTTTAATTATTTTTATTTATTAATTTTAATTTAATTTAATTTAATTTAATTATTAATTTTTAGTTAGTTTAATTTTTATTTTATTTTATTTTTATTTTATTTTTAGAGTAAGAAGAAGAAAGAAAGAAGAGTTCTAAAGAAGAGGTCCTAAGGAGTCCTAGAATTAAGAAGAAAGAGAAGAATTAGGTTTAATTATGTTTGATGTTGGTTAGCAATTAAGTTGGTCAATCAATCCTGACTAAGGGTTATCCTAGATCTAGACAGCTCCTAACTGCCAAGGTCACCTTCAAGCCCTCCAAGTGTAGGATTAGTCAATCAACTAGCCAGGTAAGTGTAAGGTTGGTGGGAGTTCCCCCGTTGCTTGCCTTAGACACCAATTGTACTTGGCCAGATAAGCGAACGGAACCAATTAGAAACCACCTTCTTTCGGGCCTAATCGTCCTTGAACCACTTTCCTAGACACCAGTCAAATTGATTTATCCTAACCCGGTTCAACTCTTAGGATTCCTTGTCCTATTGAGCTCGAGTTCCTAGGGTTGATGTCTAATTGATTTTAATTTAAAGGCTTAGGTTAGTGCAGGAAGCTGGTTGGTTGTTTGTGGGCTAAGGAAGGGTGATCAAATCCCCACCTTATCTTGTTTAATTGGGTTGTGCCCTTAATTTGATTTAATATGAATATGCACGAAAAAAAAAAAATTCAATCAAAGGGTTTTATGCAATTTAAACTAGATGCATGCAACTAATTAAATTATGAAAGGCTTACCTTGCCTCCAGCAATCATCAAAAAAAATAAAAATAAAAATAAAGATAAAAATAAAATTAATATGATGCATGCTCTAAGCAGTTAAGATTTCTAATCTTATCATGAGATTTTTAATTAGGTTTAAATAAATATTTTTTAAATTAATTTAAAAATAAATAAATAAATAAATAAAATAAAAAGAAAAGAGAACTAGGGTTAGGATTGATCTCACCAGGCAAAACTTCTGATTCTTTTTGTTTCTTTTTTTCTTTTCCTGCAAAATAATAAAAAAAATTAGCAAGAAAATAAAAATTTTATTTATAATTTATTTATAAAAAAATCAAAGAGATCAAAAATTTAATATCTGTGCCTTCCTCGGCAATGGCGCCAAAAACTTGATAGGGATGCGATGCTGTCGTTAAGACATCGTGTTTATCAGTTTAATCCGACTTCTTAAAATCATTAAAATTGCGTAGATAGTAGTGAGTCGGGTCGAATCCATAGGGAAGGTAGTGTTTTTAGTTTTGAAATCTTTGATTTTATAAAAAAAAAAGAAAAGAGAAAAAAGAGTTTTGGGATCAAAAGTGAAGTCGGAAAATAAAAAGCGAAAATTAAAAGGTGCAGAAATTTAAATTTGGTACTAAGATCTATTAGTTAGATCTTAGCATCTACTTGCAATAAAATAAAAAGTAATAACTAAAGTGCAGAAATTAAATTGCAATAAAAAGTAAGAAATTAAAATGCAAAAATAAAATTTTTATTAATTAAAATTTTAGAATTTAAATACATAAAATTTAAAAAGAAAAGATAATAAAATAGCCTGATCTCTGATCTTGGATTGGCATTGGCAGAAAGATGGTGTAGAAGCTTGGCTCTTCTTCTCGGCATTTGTTGCTTTGAAGCAGCCTTTAACCCATAGCCTAGCTTCGCCCTATACCAAAGCTTCACCTTGATCGGAGATGTTGATTTCTGGTGGCCTGGGGTCCTTTTTATAGAGCTAGGAGGGCTGGATATTTTTTTCTAAAGGCAATATGGGACTAATGCCTTTGTAATCATCAAAATATAAATAAATTTGGATAAAATTTGAATCAAAATAGCTCTGATATGACTCTGATAAATCTGATAAAATCCAGCCGTTCAATAGGAATCCAACGGTCCAAAAATCATCAAAATCGGATGCAGATAAGCTCAGATCGGGTCGGATTAAATTCTGGCCGTTGGATCGCGCTTGATCGAGGAAATCTGACCGTAAATCATGCTTCGGGAGTCTTGATCACCGCCGGCAGCATTCTGGACCGTCGGATCATCGCCTGGATCGAGCGCTGCCATCCGATGGTGATCCGCGTGATGTTTGTATCTGAATAAAATTCGGAAGCAACCACAGCCGTCCGATCCTGACCGCAAACAACCACATCCGTCCGATCGCGCAATAACTGTTCCCATGGACCGCGTGGACCGGCCGCACCGCACATCGCAACCAATCAGCGCCACTATTGTCACGAAAAGACTAAATTACCCTTGTGAGCCACGATAAATTTCTGTAGACCCTTAAGGGGTCTAGGTCTACCACGTGGCAGGCTCTGATTCGCCGGAATTTGCTGAGCTGGCGGTCCACGCCTAGATCGTGGACCGGCTGATGGCTTCAACGGCTGAGTCAGCTTGATGGCTTGGCTTGGCTTGGTGGCTCGGCTTACGGAGCCGGCTGAGCCGTTTTCTTTTTTTTATTTAATTTTTATTTATTTTATATCTTTCAAAATTCATATCTTTTCCATTTTAGCTCTGTTTTACTTAAAATTTATTTCGTTGTGATTAGTAAAATGATCTCTTTCTATTGATAATAAAATTTTATTTTTTAATTTTTATTATTTTTATTTTTTTATTTTTTTTTTTTAATTAATTTTTTAATTAATAAAAATATAAATTTTTCAAAAATTATATATAAATTGATTATTAATTCTTAAAAATTAATATCAATTAATTGATAAATTAATACTTCTATTGGTGAATTTATGATGTTTATTATCTACCTTTGACTGGTCAAATGTTGATCATTGATACTTTGACTTCTATCCATGTGTCATGCACCTATTGGAGAGTTGGTGGGGGCCTGTCCCCCTGCTAGAACCTGGCAAGAAAGAGGGCGCACACCACCCTTGGCATGTGCCCAAGTTGGAGGCTCCCAGGAGTCTCTATTGGATAGGGACTCCATCTCCTTTTTGGATTTCGATTAGAGTTCTCCTAAGAATCAAGTTTGACTAGTCTTAGGTGCCATCTAAGGAGAAATCCAGGGGACTCTATTCCCATCAATCAGATTTAGATTTGATTTTATAAAGGGTTGTGATTAGTTGGGAAGAAGAGGAGTTGGATCACACTTAGTCTATAAATAAGATCCTGCGCCTAACTCAAAGATTGATTGAATCACAATTTCTCATGCCCCAAGGCTACCTCTCCCCTCTTCCTCCATGCCAAACCCACCTTCTCCCTCTCTTCTCCACATCCAAAAGAGTTTTGGAGCTTGGTTGGTGCGATCCAGATGAGAGAAAGGTGACTGAAAGCTAGAAGGCTGCACTACTGCATAGGACAACTGCTGATCTTCAAAAAAATTTTTGAAGATCCTCCAGATCAGATCCAGATTCAATTTTTGGAGACATGATAGAGAAGAAGAGGATCTCTAGATCTAGCCTGAGTGGATACTGATAGAGGCCAGGTACTTGCGTGGCTAGATCCAGAACCTTTCACTGCTCATAGGATCATCATCGGGTAATAGGATTACACACTTCAAGGTAAATTAAATTTGGTTTAATTTATCTAAATTTATTTTAATTTTTAAAATAATAATAATTAGATCTAAAATATCTCAGATCTAATCTAGATCAAAGAAATTTTTTTTTGAAATATATCTCTTGATCTGATCAGATCTGATCAAACCTAGTTCGAAAAATCAGGATTTTTCTTCAACTGGTATCAGAGCCAAGATTCTAAAAGTGTTTAAATCTATTTTTAAATTTATTTTAATTAGAAAATAAATAATTTTAGATATTACATGAGATGTGATCTGATCTGA
>QRFJ01000222.1:447841-562600 GCA_006176705.1 Cocos nucifera | reverse complement strand
AATTATGAAAAAATTAAAATTAAATAATTTGGATCTAAGATTAGAAGATATGCATGACTAGTTCCAAAATAGAATAGTTCTATAGAATAGTCTTGTATATTTTTAATTTAATTTAATTAAATCATATTTTAGATTAATTTATTTACTATTTTTTAATATTATAATGATTATAATAATATTTAAAAAATAGTAAATAAAAATTATTTAATTTTAAACATCATATGAGATATGATTGATGCATGTCTAGACTAGTTGTAGAATAGTTCTACATAGTTGTCTAGATTAGAATTTATTTTGATTAGATCAATTTAAATCTAATTTTTTAGATTATTATGAGATAATTTAGATCTAAAAATATGCATGATTCGATACAAGAGATGTATGCAAAATATGCCATGATTAGATCTAATTTGTATATGAGATATATGATATAGATCTAAAACTTTTTTGTAGTATTCCATGTTCCTGATTAAGACATTCCTCTTGGCCGTTGGGTCATAAGAATGAAGAAGAATTTAAAAGTCCTCTCCTCCCATGCGATGGGGCATTCTTATGACGTGTAGGGGGTGCTGCATGTTCGTCCTTAATCATAAACCCAAAACTTACTTTCTACAAAATCCTAGATCCTGAAACCCTAGGATTTATTGTGCATATTTTGCTTATGAACCCTACTTAATTAAAAATTAAGATTATAAAATATTAATTAGGTCTAAAATTGAAAATTTTAGATCTAAGACATATTCATAATACTGGGTTCGGGCTTGGGTAGCTCAATTAGATCTAAGCGGTTGATCAAACCGAATCAAGAGTTGGTTAGATGGGATCAATAATGCTTAAATTGACCAACCTAATAGGATTAAGTTTGGGTCAAGATCGAGTCACGATCAAGCAAGATCTAATTAGGCTCAGAGGTTAGAGTCTGGATTGTAGGCTAACCCAATTGGTTCTAGCTCAATAATTTGGTGTCTAAGGTAAGTTTGGCACATACGACCGACTGATTTTTAATTAGAAGCTACTCGACCTGAATTCGTTCTTGTACGAGTTAATGGCATATTTCTTCCACCGATTTCACTTACCTGGCCATATCTATTAATCCAGTTCTAATCTGAGGTGGTCAATAATCTGAGCTAACCCATGCTACTAGGTTAGTCATAATTGTTATGACTATGACAAGTCTAGTTTAATGAGACCTGAATCAATTCTCCCTAAGAAAAGATTAAGTCTGAGGTCTTCCAACATTGTAGACATGCGGGCCCTTTTCGGGATTGATTGTTCTTGACTGGATACAGTGGCTCAGTTGCACCGAGAAGATGCAACCATGTCTATTAGGCATTGGATGCTATGAGCTGGAGGATGAGTTGGGGCTCAATATTCTGGATACGGTGAGAGACTCAATTAGGAATCCAGTCTATGCAAATGGTGGGTCTGACTTAACTAAGGAGTGGATCAATATTATGGATATGATGAGATTCATGAATTAGAGACCAAGTTTGGGTGCACCATGATTAGAAAATCATTGAATAAGAGTTGTTCACTCATTGGCTAATCCATCACCAATAACTGTTAGATGAGGTGATGAGTCAGTTGGTGAGACCGCACCACCCACTAAAAATCATTAATCGTGGAGATTTTCGCATCTCTATAGAGAAAGTGTAGGGATCCAAGAAAATAGTGAGAGCTAATTTATTTAAAAATAAAATTTTTAAATAAATTGGTCAAGTCATAATTACAGTATCTAACTAGAATCTTTGACTCTCTGCAGGAAAATATCTGCGTCCAACCCATTAGCACATATCCTGGATACACACAGACTGACTGGACCCAATTATAAAGATTGGCTCAGAAACTATAAAATTATTTTGGGTTTTGAGAAGTTAACCCATGTTTTAGACCAGGACCCTCCAACCTTACCAGTCCGTCCATCCACTGAACAGAGAGCGTCTCTGAAAAAGTGGATAGATGAAGATAATAAGGCTAGATATTATATGTTGGGCTCGATGTTTGATGAGCTTCAGCGCCAACATAAAGATATCGGGACTGCTCACCAAATGTTGGCTCACCTACAGGAGATATTTGGTGAATAGAGTCGCGCAGCCAAATATCAAGTCACAAAATAATTTTTTAAGGCCAAGATGTGTGATGGGCAGTCAATCCAAGATCACTGTCTGACGATGATCAAGGATATGAAAGAGCTTGAGAAGCTCAATGTGAAGTTAGACTTGGACCTACAGAATGATATTATTCTACAATCCTTGGCTGATGCATATGGGCAATTCATCATGAATTATCACATACATAAACTTTAAAATTCCTTGACCAAATTAATGAACATGCTGGTCACTGTTGAGCTTTCTATGAAAGGTTCTAAAGGCTCAGTTCTTGCTATGGAATGGACTTCTTCTAAAAGAAAGTCTTATGGAAAGAAAAAAAAGTCTACGAAAAAGCAGAAGATGGAAGAAGCAAAGAAGAAGAAGGCAGAGCCGAAGATGAAAGCCGCTGCCAAAAAAAAGTATTTCCATTGCAATAGCGATGGCCACTGGAAGTGGAACTGCCCTACTTACCTGGCCACCCTGAAGAACAAGAAGAAAGGTCCTTTTGGAGGTATGCTCGTTATTGAATCTAACCTTACGATTTCTTCTGCATCCAGTTGGATGCTTGACTTTGGTTCTAGTGCTCATCTGTGCACTTTCATGCAGGATCTTGAGGATAGCAGGAGGCTGAGGGATGGAGACATGATCCTACGCATCGGTAATGGAGCAAGAATTACTGCAATGGTGGTGAGAACATACCCTCTTCAATTATTATCTGGTTTAGACTTAGTTTTAAAAGACTATTATTATGTGCCTACAGCTAGCAGGAATTTGATTTTTGTTTCATGCTTAGCACTAGAAGGCTATGTGATTACCTTCTTTAAGGATCATTGTAACATTCTTTATGAAAGAAATAAAATTGCAAATGGTTTCCTTATTAATGGTCTTTATCAGCTACATATTGATGTACCTATTCTAACTATCGAGCAAAATGTGAATGCAAATGACTAGGGATAGTCCAAACGATAGGTATCTATGGCACCTAAGATTAGGTCATATAGCAGAAGATAGGATCAACAAATTGAAGAAAAATGGACTATTGAGTCCATTGACTTTCAGTCATATCCAACTTGCAAATCTTGTCTTCAAGGCAAAATGACTAAACTCCTTTTTATTGGACATGGGGAAAGGGCCACAGATCTTCTTGCCCTAGTACATACTGATGTGTGTGGCCCATTTGATGTACCGGCTAGAGGCAATTTTGTCTACTTCATTACTTTTATCGATGATCTGTCTAGGTATGGGTATCTATATCTTATGAGACACAAGTCTGAAGCTTTTGAAAAGTTCAAAGAATTCAGACATAAGGTAGAAAAATAAACTAAAAATCCTTAAGATTCTTTCGATCAGATCGAGGAGGTGAATACCTTAGCAAAAATTCCTAGACTATCTTAAGAAAAATGGCATAGTCTCTCAATGGACTCCACCAGGAATATCTCAACTCAACAGAATTTTAGAACGGAGAAATCGGACCCTATTGGATATGGTTCGATTCATGATGAGCTTCACAGACCTTCCTGATTTTCTTTGGAGATATTCATTGTTAACTTCAATTTATCTACTGAATATGATTTCCTCTAAAATTGTTCCTACCATACCGTATGAGATATGGCATGGTAAGAAACCAAGTCTGAGTCATCTCAGAATTTGGGGTTGTCTGGCTCATGTCAAAAGACAACAAGCGGACAAGTTAGAGTTTAGGTCCTTCAGAGCTCAATTCATAAGATATCCTAAAGAGTCATTAGGATACTATTTCTACATTCCAGAACACCATAATGTGATTATGAGTCGACATGCCATCTTTCTTGAAAAATAGTTTATTCAAGATAGCGACATTGGAAAGCAAATCAAGCTTGATGAGAAAGTCTCACAAGAACAATGAGCTAAGGACCAATTGGAACCAAATCAGGTTGAGCCAATAAGAACACTACCTCCTCCACCTTATAGATCGAAAAGAGTTTTCCATCTCCCTGAAAGATACTTAGGCATTATTTCAGAGGACGTAGAGAAAATGTTCCTCAAAGGTAATGATGCTCATGGTGATGATCCCAAAACCTACAATGAGATGATATCAGATATCGACTCTGAGAAATGGCTAGAGGCAATGCAGTCAGAAATTGACTCGATGCACTCGAACCAAGTTTGGACCTTGGTAGATCCATCAGAAGGTATAGTACCTATTGGGTGTAAATGGATCTTCAAGAGAAAGATTGGTGCAGATGAAAATGTGGAGATATTCAAGGCTAGACTAGTGGCAAAAGGTTATAGTCATTGTGAAGGCATTGACTATCAAGATACCTTTTCCCCAGTGGCTATGCTAAAATCCATCCGCACATTGCTTGCCATTGTAGCCTATTTCGATTATGAAATATGGCAAATGGATGTGAAAACAGCATTCTTAAATGGATATCTTGAGGAAGATATCTATATGGAACAGCCGCCAGATTTCACATCCAGTAATACTGATCACAAGGTTTGCAAGCTGCAAAGGTCCATATATGGACTTAAGCAAGCATCTCAGAGCTGGAACACTCGTGTCAATGATGTAATCAAAATGTTTGGTTTCATCAAAAATGATGAGAAATTATGTATCTTCAAGAAGGCCAGTGGGAGTGCTGTTGTCTTTCTTGTATTGTATGTGGATGACATCCTTCTTATTGGTTATAATATTCCCATGTTAATGACAGTCAAAATATGGTTGTCCAAGAAATTCTCTATGAAAGACCTAGGTGAAGCATCCTTTATTCTAGGAATTAAGGTCTATAGAGATAGACCGAATAGGATGCTAGGATTTTTACAAAAGATGTACATAGAGAAAGTACTAAAAATGTTTAGTATGGAAAACTCTAAGAGAGGATTAATACCCTTTAGACATGGTATTCATCTTTCTAAGAAGATGTGCCCGAGCATACCTGAGGAAATAGAATGCATGAGCAAAATCCCTTATGCTTCTGCAATAGGGAGCCTCATGTATGCCATGCTATGTACACGATCTGATATTGCCCATGTTGTGAGCATTAGAAGCAGATATCAGTCAAATCCAAATGAAGAATACTGGACTTCTGTGAAATATATCCTTAAGTACTTGAGAAGAACTAAGGATATGATATTGAATTTTGGTAACGGAGAACTCCAAGTCTAGGGATACATAGACTTGGATTTCATGTCCGATATAGATGATCAAAAGTCGACATCTGGGAGTCTATTTGTGTACAATGGTGGTGCTGTCAGCTGAAAGAGTTCCAAGCAAATGGTGATAGCAGATTCCATCATGGAAGCAGATATATCGCTGCATTAGAGGCTGTGAAGGAAGCATTCTGGTACAAGAAGTTTGCTGCAGAAATTGGAGTAATGCCATCAGATATCATTCCTCTATACTGCGATAATAATGGCGCCATAGCCCCTGCTAAGGAGCCGAGGTCTCATCAGAAATCCCAAGCACATTGAACGGCGATACCACCTCATCTGCAATTATCTCGAGAAGGATTATGTCGAGGTCAAGAGAGTCAACTTCGCAGATAATGTGGCAGACCCACTCACAAAGCCGTTGGGACAATAAAAGATTGAAGCCCACCTTGAGAAAATGGGACTTAGACTTGTAGCTAATTAACTTTAGGATAAGTGAGAGATTGTTAGATATATGTGCCCTAGAAGCGAGAATTAGTTGACACTTGTAATACATTTCTAGCGGTAAAATTATAATTTTGACTATAATCAATAAAATGGGTTATTTTCTATCACATATATGTATTTAGTATCTATGATACATCCTTTGAGTTAATGGTAATGATAATTCATATTTTCAAGAGTTGAAAATTTAAGACATGAATAATCATTGTTAACTCATAAAATGCTTCCGACCATAGGATCATCACGAGGATGGTGATAGATCCGGAAGGTTGGTGTACAATCATTTCTCTTTAGTAGATGAGTCTTAAGTCTATGGTGTGGAGATATTGGAGTGAGAGTATAGGTACTCGTTAGAGAACGAGGGCACTGAGCATGACTACCTCGAGTAGTCATTAGAAAGTCTATCTTCTCGTCAATGACTGACTCGATGCTGCAGTGGTGTGTCTGGTTCTTTAACCTGAGGTGCATTGGTAGTTCACCTTGAGGGTGTTATAGTTGACTACATCATTACTCGGTCTCCTAGCCATATGGAATTCTGAGGTGTATGTTGGCTATGACATGTTCATTGTAGGAATTAGATTGCACCAAGATGGAATCTATCTACCTCGGTGGTAGAGGAGCAGCCCTATGATGATCATGAGAATCAAGTCCAAAAGCCCATAGCCATGGTAGAGTGAAATAATAGAAGGAGATTCTATTTAGATTTTCACATCGGACATGAATCAAATGATTACATCATATGATAGAAACTAGGGTTTGACGAGTTCACCTTAACCCTAATCTGATCGGAGCTCAAGATAGAAGAACTTAATCACATAGGTAGCTGCACCAAGAGGTTCGCATTCAGCTCTAATGGGTTGCCACCATATACTACTAGGTGTCACTGGTGGATTTTGGGAGCAATTAGAATGATTTAGATGATCGATCATTCTAGCTGTTCGAATCAGAAGAGTTTTGGTCCATCGAAAGAAGTTTCGATGATGTCGATGATAGAGATCATGACATATCCCATTACCATACAGAACTGAACCTAACTGGGTCACACAAACAAGGGTTTGAATCTGGTGATCATCAATTGAACTGATCTAGTTCAATTGATCTGAATGAGATTCAATTAGGTTCAAGGAAATCGTGCTAGCACTCGATTGAACCTAACATTCTTCTTTTGCTACCATAAATAAGTTATCCTGACTGAGCCAAAGGAGTTTATGCTCAATCAGAGGCCTTCATATGGTCTAACTGGAGGTTGTCCAAGTCAAAAAAGGTTGTCTTATCTTATAAGACATTAGCTACCATTTTTGGTCACCTGCCATTTCTCGTTCTTTGACTTTGGTCAAAAGTCTACCTTTGACTGGTCAAATGTTGTCCATTGATACTTTAACTTCTATCCATATGTCATACACCTATTGGAGAGCTGGTGGGGGCCTGTCCTCCTACCAAAACCTGGTAAGGAAGAGGGCGCATGCCACCCTTGGCGTGTGCCCAAGTTGGAGGCGCCCAGGAGTTCCTGTTGGACAGGAACTCCATCTCCTTTTTGGATTCCGATTAGAGTTCTCCTAAGAATCAAGTTTGACTGATCTTAGGTTCCATCTAAGGAGGAATCCAGGGGACTCTATTCCCACCAATTAGATTTAGATCTGATTTCACAAAGGGTTGTGATTGGTTGGGAAGAAGAGGAGTTGGATCACACTTAGTCTATAAATAAGATCCTATGCCCAACTCAAAGATTGATTGAATCACAATTCCCCATGCCCCAAGGCTGCCTCTCCCCTCTTACTCCATGCCAAACCCACCTTCTCCCTCTCCTCTCTATGTCCAAAAGAGTTTTGGAGCTTGGTTGGTGCGATCTAGACAAGAGAAAGGCGATTGAAAGCTAGAAGGCTGCACTGCTGCATAGGATAACTGCTGATCTTCAAAAGGAGTTTTAAAGATCCTCCAGATTAGATCCAGATCTAATTTTTGAAGATGTGATAGAGAAGAAGAGGATCTCCAGATCCAGCCCAAGTAGATATCGGTAGAGGCCAGGCACTTATGTGGTTAGATCCAGAACCTTCTGCTGCTCACAGGATCATCAATCGGATAATAGGATTACCCATTTTTAATAAATTAAATTTGATTTAATATTATCTAATTTATTTTAATTTTAAAATAATAATATTAGATAAAATATTTCAGATCTAATCTGGATTAAATTTTTTTTTTTTTAAAATATATCTTTTGATCTGATAGATCTGAACGAATCTGGTCCGAAAAATCAGGATTTTCCTATCAGTACTAGCCTCTTCTCACCTGATCTTGGTATGGGTCCATAAGAATTCTAATAGCTTTAAGTTCAGAAATTACTTTGGTATTCTCAAATTGGGGATTCTTTAAGTGAGACATTAAATTTGATAATTTGGTCCAGGTGGTTGGTGGACATTAGGTGGATTATTTGAAATTGATAGTTCGGTAGGTTGATCTAGTTCTCTCCTCATGTTAGACTCAACTAATTATCCTATTTGAGCTTCTAGCCTGGCGATAGATTGCTGTTGAGTCGAATCAATTGTTAAAAGTTGGTTAAATCTATCATCAGCTAGATTGATTCTGTTGAGGAGGTGGAATGAGGCTGATTATGATATGATGGCTGGATAAACTGACTAGGCTGACTATTATATAAGGCATATTTTGGTATTGGGATCTATTTTGATAATTTTGCACAAATAAAATTTGGGTCTGAGTCTGAGTTTGTTGGGATGTCCAAAAAAATTAAAGGTTACTCCAATCTAAATTGATTAATTTTTTAAAATGGATCATTAATCAGATTTGGAGTATCCTTGAGTAGCTTGAATCTTATTCTTGGATAAAATGTGAAAACTGTGCAGTCATAGAGACATCTACTCATATGATGGGTTGGACTAGCATAAATTGAATAATCTCTTTGATAATTAGAAGATGAGGTGAATGTTACAGGAGATTATTGACCTAGGATTAGGAGGTGAATTAATTTCTTGAGCAATATGATCGAAGAGCTTTATCTAATTTTTGGACTATTAGGTTCATATTAGCCCATTTGATTATTAGATTTAATGTGATATACCATTTCAATTAAAATTAACTAAATCAAAAAAGAAAATTGTTTACCGTGTATGTATTAGTGTAACCCTAATGTATGGTTTTAAAATTTTTTTTAATGTTTAGAATTATAATATATATAAATTATTTTATTATATTAAAATTAAATTTTTAAATTATTTTATATTAATTTAATTTAATTTAATTTATTATCATTTTAAATATTTTTTTAGTTAGTTTAATTTAATTTTTTATTTTATTTTATTTTTTAGAGGAGAAAGAAGAGAAAGAAAGAAGAGTTCTAAAGAAACAGTCCTAAGGAGTCCTAAACTAGAATAAAGAGTAAGAAGAGAGAAGAAGAATTATTTAAAGATTTTGAGTGGTTAGCAATTCAAACAAGTTGGTCAATCAATCTGACTAGTGGTTATCCTAGATCTAGACAGCTCCTAACTGTCAAGTCACCTTCAAGTCCTCCAGTGTAGGATTAGCAATCAACTAGTCAGATAAGTATAAGATCGGTGGGAGTCCCTCCATTGCTTGCCTTAGACACCCATTATGCTCTGACCAGGTAAGCGAATGGAATCAATTAGAAACCACCTTTTTCGAGCTCAGTCATCCTCTGAACCACTTTTTCTAGACATCAGTCAAATTGACTAAATCCTAATTTGGTTCAACTCTAGGAATTTCTTGTTCTATTTGAGGCTCGGAGTTCCAGGGCTGATGTCTAATTGATTTTAAATTAAAGGTTAGGTCAATGCAGGAATGCTGCTTGGTTGTTGTGGGCCAAGAAAGGATGATCAAATCTCCACCTATCTTTGTTTAATTGGGTTTGCCCTTAAATTGATTTAATATGAATATGCATAAAAAAAAAATTTAATTAAAGAGTTCTATACAATTTAAACTAGATGTATGCAACTAATTAAATTCTGAAAGGCTTACCTTACCTCCAGCATCATACCAAAAAAAGTAAAAAATAAAATAAAATTAATATGATGCTGAACTCCTAAGCAGTAAGATTTCTAATCTTATCATGAGACTTTTAATTAGATTTAAATGGATATTTTTTAAATTAATTTAATAAAATAAAGTAAATAAATAATAAAAAAAAAGAAGGACTAGGGTTAGGATTGATCTCACCAAAATTAGATGCTTTCTTTCTTTTCTCTTTTTTTTTTGTTTTTAAATAATAAAAAAAATTAGCAAGCAATATTTATAAGAAAATAAAAATTTTATTTATAATTTTATTACAAAAGAATCAAAGAGATCAAAAATTTAATGTCCATGCCTTCCTTCGGTAATGGTGCAAAAACTTGATAGGAATGATCGCGCAACAACACCCGACACACCGCAAGAAGCCGGTCGACTACTGTGCGTTAAGACACGTGTTTATCAGTTTTAATTCTGACTTTCTAAAATAATTAAAAATTCATAGATAGTAGTGATGCATCGAATCCACAGCGAAAGGTAGTATGTCTAGATTTTGAAATCTTTTGAATTTATGAAAAAAAAAAAAAAAGGAGTTTGTGGATCAAAAGTGAAGTCGGAAAAATAAAAAGCAAGAAATTAAAAAGGCAAGTAATTTTAAACTTGGTACTAAGATTACTAGTTAGATTCTTAGCATCTACTTACAATAAAAATAAAAGAAATAATTTTAAAATGCAAAAAATTAATTATAAAAAAAAAATATGAAATTAAGGCATAAAAATAAATATTATATTAAAAAGTTTATAAATTTAAATACAAAAATAAAAAAGAAATTTAAAAATAGGCCTAATCCTCTAATCTTGGATCGACATTGTGTGGAAAGATGGTTGTAGAAGAAAACCCCGCTCTCTATCTCACACCAAATTGCTTTGAAGCAGCCATTAAACCCCATAGCCTAGCTTCACCCTATACCAAAGGCTTCACCTTGATCGGAATATTGATTTTTGGCAGGCTTAAGGGTCCTTTTTATAGAGCATAAGGAGGGTTGGATATTTATTTCTGAAGGCAATGTGGGACTAATAGCCTTTATATCATCAAAAAATTAAAAAAATCTGAATAAAAGTTTGAATCAAAATAGCTCTGATTGGACTTTTTGGTAACTTTTGGTGAAATATCTAGCGCATTCATAGGAACTCCAATGGTCAAAAAATCATCTAAATCGGATGCATATCAGCCCAGATCAGGTTGGATTAAATTCTTGACCGTCCGATCGCACGTTGTGGAGAAAATCTGATCGTAAAATTGCATTGTCGAGAGGTCCTAATCATCGTCGGAGTGGTTCTGGACCCGAATTATTTCCCCTGGATCGAGCGCTTGTCATTTCGATGGCGATCAGTGAAATAGAAACCAAAAAGAGTTTTGGAAATAAACTTGACCGTCGATCTTGACCACAAGCAACCATAGCCGTTCGATCGTAACTCATACTATTCTCATGGACCGCATGGACCGTGTCGCACCGCACACCTGCAGTCATCAGCGCTCTTGTCACTGAGTGAAAAGACCAAAATATTCCTATGAGCCACGATAAATTTCTGAGACCCTTTATGGTCTTGGGTCCGCCACATGTGCTCTGTTGATTCCGTCAGTTGCTACTTGAGCTGGTGGTCTATGCCTGGATGCATGGGACCCGGCCTAATGGCTTCAATGACTGAGTCAGCTTTGATGGCTTGGCTTGGCTTGGTGGCTGGCTTGCCGAAGCCGGCTGAGCTTATTTTCTTTTTTTATTTTTAATTTTTTATTTATTTATATTTTTTTAAAAAATTTATATCTTTTTCCGTTTTAGCTCTATTTTATTCAAAATTATTTCATTGTGATAAAAAAAATGAGCTCTTTCCATTGATAATAAATTTTTTTTTAATTTTTATTATTTTTAATTAATTTTTTAATTAATAAAATATGAATTTTTTTAAAAAATATATATAAATTGATTAATAATTTTTTAAAAATTAATATAAATTAATTAATAAATTAATATTTTTATTGATTAAATTTATGATGCTTGTCAATTCATGTATCAAAGAACATAAATATAATTCTTATTTTAATTTCTATAATTTCATCCTAGTTTTGGCATAGATTATATCTATCTACGATTAATGATTCCATCTTCTTAGTATAAATTATTTAAAAATATAAATATAAAAATAAATCTTTATAATTTATTTTTACTTTGAGTATCAAATCGTATTATTCAACGCTCCGATTTATCTCTTTAACTATAAGTTTATAAGAAATCAACATTAAAGCCAGAATAAGAAAAGACATGTAAAGAATAAAAAAATATTTTATTACTAGATAAAAGAAATTATAGGTTTAAATATATAAACTCTCATGCTTGGAAGACTTTTCTTACTTCTTGAATATGAGACCTCTAGCCATACGATGGTATTGATCCTTATAGCTTTAGCATCTTTCCACAATATCACCGAATATTGAAATTAACAAATAAAAAAGAAGAAGAAGATAACGAAGAAGAAGAGAGGAGAAGAAGAGAAGGGAAAGAGAAAGAGGTTTTGGGAGGAGGGGGTCCATTAATTAGAAAGAGCAGTGGTTTTTTTAAGAGATGCGAAGTTCTGAAATTGAGTTGTCGAGGTTCCTGGAGGTTGTATTTAAGCTATCTTGGAGCTCGCGTAGCGGCCGACGCCTGACGTCTCTCTGTGACTCTGGGTACGTTATAGGGGCTTAAAATAGAGGCAAAATGAGATTCTAGAATTGTATTCCGAAGTTGTATTGGTTGAGTTTGACATCCAGTATTCATCTTTTTTGGAGCTTTCTAGCTATTCATTTGGAATCGAAGAGCTTAAAATCTACTACAAAACCACCATTATTCACCTAACTAACGCTTGCTTTGATAATACAGGGCCGTTGGATTCAGTCCTTTAGATTGCCCAACACACAACCACTACAAGCCATCAGATGGTATGTAATCAGGGAGCTTTATGCCATCGGATCTTGCTAAATGGAGCCTAAGAAGTTCTATCAAAACCAGAAGGCCTCCCATCATTGGATTGCCTGTCGGTGCGATTTTTGGGGCTCCGTCAGTTGCCTAAATGGAGCCCACCCTGCTGATTAGACTGCGTTATCTCTCTGCTTAAGCTTCACCTTGATCGGAGATGTTGATTTCTGGTGGCCTGGGGTCCTTTTTATAGAGGTAGGAGGGCTGGATATTTTTTTCTAAAGGCAATATGGGACTAATGCCTTTGTAATCATCAAAATATAAATAAATTTGGATAAAATTTGAATCAAAATAGCTCTGATATGACTCTGATAAATCTGATAAAATTCAGCCGTTCAATAGGAATCCAACGGTCCAAAAATCATCAAAATCGGATGCAGATAAGCTCAGATCGGGTCGGATTAAATTCTGGCCGTTGGATCGCGCTTGATCGAGGAAATCTGACCGTAAATCATGCTTCGGGAGTCTTGATCACCGCCGGCAGCATTCTGGACTGTCGGATCATTGCCTGGATCGAGCGCTGCCATCCGATGGTGATCCGCGTGATGTTTGTATCTGAATAAAATTCGGAAGCAACCACAGCCGTCCGATCCTGACCGCAAACAACCACATCCGTCCGATCGCGCAATAACTGTTCCCATGGATCGCGTGGACCGGCCGCACCGCACATCGCAACCAATCAGCGCCACTATTGTCAGACGAAAAGACTAAATTACCCTTATGAGCCACGATAAATTTCTGTAGACCCTTTAAGGGTCTAGGTCTACCACGTGGCAGGCTCTGATTCGCCGAAATTTGCTGAGCTGGCGGTCCACGCCTAGATCGTGGACCGGCTGATGGCTTCAACGGCTGAGTCAGCTTGATGGCTTGGCTTGGCTTGGTGGCTCGGCTTACCGAGCCGGCTGAGCCGTTTTCTTTTTTTTTATTTAATTTTTATTTATTTTATATCTTTCAAAATTCATATCTTTTCCATTTTAGCTCTGTTTTACTTAAAATTTATTTCGTTGTGATTAGTAAAATGATCTCTTTCTATTGATAATAAAATTTTATTTTTTAATTTTTATTATTTTTATTTTTTTATTTTTTTTTTAATTAATTTTTTAATTAATAAAAATATAAATTTTTCAAAAATTATATATAAATTGATTATTAATTCTTAAAATTAATATCAATTAATTGATAAATTAATACTTCTATTGGTGAATTTATGATGTTTATTATCTACCTTTGACTGGTCAAATGTTGACCATTGATACTTTGACTTTCTGATCCATGTGTCATGCACCTATTGGAGAGCTGGTGGGGGCCTGTCCCCCTGCCAGAACCTGGCAAGGAAAGAGGGCGCACGCCACCCTTGGCGTGTGCCCAAGTTGGAGGCGCCCAGGAGTCCTTGTTGGACAAGGGACTCCATCTCCTTTTTGGATTCCAATTAGAGTTCTCCTAAGAACCAAGTTTGACTGGTCTTAGGTGCCCTCTAAGGAGGAATCCAGGGACTCTATTCCACCAATCAGATTTAGATCTGATTTCACAAAGGGTTGTGATTGGTTGGGAAGAAGAGGAGTTGGATCACACTTAGTCTATAAATAAGACCCTGCGCCCAACTCAAAGATTGATTGAATCACAATTTTTCCTCATGCCCCAAGGCTGCCTCTCCCCTCCTTCCTCCATGCCAAACCCACCTTCTCCCTCTCTTCTCCACATCCAAAAGGAGTTTTGGACTTGGTTGGTGCGATTCCAGATCAAAGAAAGGCGACTCAAAAGCTAGAAGGCTGCGCTGCTGCAAAGGACGACTGCTGATCTTCAAAAAGAGTTTTGAAGATCCTCCAGATCAGATCCAGATCTGATTTTTGGAGGACTGTGATAGAGAAGAAGAGGATCTCCTAGATCCAAGCCTGAGTGGATACCGGTAGAGGCCAGGCGCTTGCGTGGCTAGATCCAGAACCTTTCCGCTGCAATCAGGATCATCTACAGGGTAATAGGATTACCCAAACTTCAGGTAAATTAAATTTGATTTAATTTATCTTAAATTTTATTTTAATTTATTAAAATAATAAGAATTAGATCTAAAATATATCAAGATCTGATTAGATCAAGAGAAAATTTTTTTTTGAAATATATCTCTTGATCTGATCAGATCTGGACGAACCTGGACCGGAAAAATCAGGATTTCCCTTCAACTGGTATCAGAGCCATGGTTCTAAAATTGTTTAGATCTGATTTTAAATTTATTTTAATTAGAAAATAAAGTGATTTTAGATGTCACATGAGATGTGATCAGATCTGAAATCAGAAAAAATTAAAATTAAATGATTTGGATCTAAGATTAGAAGATATGCATGACTAGTTCTAAAATAGAATAGTTCTATAGAATAGTCTTGCATGTTTTTTGATTTAATCTGATTAAATCATATTTTAGATCTTTTATTTACTATTTTTTTGATATTATAAGTGTTATAATAACATCTAAAAAATAGTAAATAAAAATTATTTAATTTTAAATATCATATGAGATATGATTGATGCATGTCTAGACTAGTTGTAGAATAGTTCTACATAATTGTCTAGATTAGAATTTATTTTGATTAGATCAATTTAAATCTAATTTTTTAGATTATTATGAGATAATTTAGATCTGAAAATATGCATGATTCGATACATGAGATGTATGCAAAATATGCCATGATTAGATCTAATTTGTATATGAGATATATGATATAGATCTAAAACTAGTTTTGTAGTATTCCATGTTCCTGATTAAGGCATTCCTCTTGGCCGTCCGGTCATAAGAACGAAGAAGGGAATTTAAAGGCCCTCTCTTCCCATTCGATGGGGTGTTCTTATGATGTGTAGGGGTGCTGCGTGTTCGTCCTTAATCAGAAACCCAAAACTTACTTTCTGCAAAACTCCTAGATCCTGAAACCCTAGGATTTATTGTGCATATTTTGTTTATGAACCCTACTTAATTAAAAATTAAGATTATGGAATATTAATTAGGTCTAAAATTGAGAATTTCAGATCTAAGACATATTCATAATACTGGGTTCGGGCTTGGGTAGCTCAATTAGGTCTAAGCGGTTGATCAAACCGAATCAAGAGTTGGTTAGATGGGATCAACAATGCTTAAATTGACCAGCCTAATAGGATTAAGTCTGGGTCAAGATCGAGTCACGATCAAGCAAGACCTAATTAGGCTCAGAGGTTAGAGTCTGGATTGTAGGCTAACCCAATTGGTTCTGACTCAACAATTTGGTGTCTAAGGTAAGTTTGGCACATACGACCGACTGGTTTTTAATTGGAAGCTACTCGACCTGAATGCGTTCTTGTACGAGTTAATGGCATATTCCTTCCACCGGATCTCACTTACCTGGCCATATCTGTTGACACAGTTCTGATCTGAGGTGGTCAATAATCCGAGCTAACCCATGCCACTAGGTTAGTCATAATTGTTATGACTAAGCCAAGTCTAGTTTAATGAGACCTGAATCAATTCTCCCTAAGAAAAGATTAAGTCTGAGGTCTTCCACCATTGTAGACATGTGCGGGCCCTTCCCGGGGTTGATTGTTCTCGGACTGGATACAGTGGCTCAGTTGCACCGAGAAGATGCAACCATGTCTATTAGGCATTGGATGCTATGGGCTGGAGGATGAGTTGGGCTCAATATTTCTGGATACGGTGAGAGACTCAATTAGGAACCCAGTCTATGCAAATGGTGGGTCTGACTTAACTAAGGAGTGGATCAATATTTGGATACGGTGAGATTCATGAATTAGAGACCAAGTTTGGGTGCACCATGATTAGAGAATCATTGAACAAGAGTTGTTCACTCATTGGCTAACCCATCACCAATAACTGTTAGGTGAGGTGATGAGTCAGTTGGTGAGACCGCACCACCCACTAGAAATCATTAATCGTGGAGATTTTCGCATCTCTACAGAGGGAGTGTAGGGATCCGAGAAAATAGTGGAGAGCTAATTTGTTTAAAAATAAAATTTTCCTAAAATAAATTGGTCAAGTCAAAAATTACAGTATCTAACTAGAATCTTTGACTCTCTACAGGAAAATGTCTGCGTCCAACCCATTGGCACGTATCCTGGACACACATAGACTGACTGGACCCAATTATAAAGATTGGCTCAGGAACTACAAAATTATTTTGGGTTTTGAGAAGTTAACCCATGTTTTGGACCAGGACCCTCCCACCTTACCAGCCGTCCATCCACTGAACAGAGAGCGTCTCTGGAAAAATGGATTAGACGAAGATAATAAGGCCAGATATTACATGTTGGGCTCGATGTCTGATGAGCTCCAGCGCCAACATGAAGATATCGGGACTGCTCGCCAAATGTTGGCTCACCTGCAGGAGATGTTTGGTGAACAGAGTCGCGCAGCCAAATATCAAGTCACAAAATGACTTTTTAAGGCTAAGATGCGTGATGGGCAGTCAGTCCAAGATCACTGTCTGACAATGATCAAGGACATGGAAGAGCTTGAGAAGCTCGGTGTGAAGTTAGACTTGGACCTGCAGAATGATATTATTCTGCAATCCTTGACTGATGCATATGGGCAATTCATCATGAATTACCACATGCATAAACTTCAAAATTCCTTGGCCGAATTAATGAATATGCTGGTTACCGCTGAGCTTTCTATGAAAGGTTCTAAAGGCTCAGTTCTTGCTATGGAATGGACTTCTTCCAAAAGAAAGTCTTATGGAAAGAAAAAAAGAAGTCTGTGAAAAAGCAAAAGGTGGAAGGATCAAAGAAGAAGAAGGCAGAAGCCGAAGAAGAAAGGCCGATGCAAAGGAAAGTGTTTCCATTGCAACAGCGACGGCCATTGGAAGCGGAACTGCCCTACTTACCTGGCCACCCTGAAGAACAAGAAGGAAGGTCCTTCTGGAGGTATGCTCGTTATTGAGTCTAACCTTACGGTTTCTTCTGCATCCAGTTGGGTGCTTGACTCTGGTTCTAGTGCTCATCTGTGCACTTCTCATGCAGGGTCTTGAGGATAGCAGGAGGCTGAGGGATGGAGACATGATCCTACGCATCGGTAATGGAGCAAGAGTTGCTGCAGTAGCCGTGGGAACATACCCTCTTCGATTACCATCTGGTTTAGACTTAGTTTTAAAAGACTGTTATTATGTGCCTGCAGCTAGCAGGAATTTGATTTCTGTTTCATGCTTAGCACAAGAAGGTTATGTGATCACCTTCTTTAAGGACCATTGTAACATTCTTTATGAAAGAAATAAAATTGCAAATGGTTTCCTTATTAATGGTCTTTATCAGCTACATATTGATGTACCTATTCTAACTATCGAGCAAAACGTGAATGCCAAACGACCTAGGGATAGTCCAAACGATAGATATCTATGGCACCTGAGATTAGGTCATATAGCAGAAGATAGGATCAACAAATTGGAGAAAAATGGGCTATTGAGTCCATTGACTTTCGAGTCATATCCAACTTGTGAATCTTGTCTTCAAGGCAAAATGACTAAACTCCCTTTTGTTGGACATGGGGAGAGGGCCACAGATCTCCTTGCCCTAGTACATACTGATGTGTGCGGCCCATTTGATGTGCCGGCTAGAGGCAATTTTGTCTACTTCATTACCTTTACCGATGATCTGTCTAGGTATGGGTATGTGTATCTTATGAGACACAAGTCTGAAGCTTTTGAAAAGTTCAAAGAATTCAGACATGAAGTAGAAAAACAAACTAAAAAACCCATTAAGGTTCTTCGATCAGATCGAGGAGGTGAATACCTTAGCCGGGAATTCCTAGACTATCTAAAGGAAAAATGGCATAGTCTCTCAATGGACTCCACCAGGAACACCTCAACTCAACGGGAATTTCAGAATGGAGAAATCGGACTCTATTGGATATGGTTCGATCCATGATGAGCTTCACAGACCTTCCTGATTTTCTTTGGGGACATTCATTGTTAACTTCAATTTATCTACTGAATAGGGTTTCCTCTAAAACCGTTCCTACCACACCGTATGAGATATGGCACGGTAAGAAACCAAGTCTGAGTCATCTCAGAATTTGGGGTTGTCCGGCTCATGTCAAAAGACAACAAGCGGACAAGTTAGAGTTTAGGTCCTTTCAGAGCTCGATTCATAGGATATCCTAAAGAGTCATTAGGATACTATTTCTACATTCCAGAAGACCACAATGTGATTGTGAGTCGACATGCCATCTTTCTTGAAAAATAGTTTATTCAAGATAGCGGCATTGGAAAGCAGATTAAGCTTGATGAGAAAGTCTCACAAGTACAACGAGCTAAGGACCAATTGGAACCAAATCAGGTTGAGCCAATAAGAACACTACCTCCTCCACCTCGTAGATCGGAAAGAGTTTTCCGTCCCCCTGAAAGATACTTAGGTATTATTTCAGAGGACGTAGAGGAAAATGTTCCTCGTAGGTAATGGTGCTCATGGTGATGATCCCAAAACCTACAACGAGGCGATATCAGATATCGACTCCGAGAAATGGCTAGAGGCAATGCAGTCAGAAATTGACTCGATGCACTCAAACCAAGTCTGGACCTTGGTAGATCCACCAGAAGGTATAGTACCTATTGGGTGTAAATGGATCTTCAAGAGAAAGATTGGTGCAGATGGGAATGTGGAGACATTCAAGGCTAGACTAGTGGCAAAAGATTATAGTCAACGCGAAGGCATTGACTATCAGGATACCTTTTCCCCAGTGGCTATGCTAAAATCCATCCGCACATTGCTTGCTGCCATTGCAGCCTATTTCGATTATGAAATATGGCAAATGGACGTGAAAACGGCATTCCTAAATGGATATCTTGAGGAAGATATCTATATGGAACAGCCGCTAGGTTTCACATCCAGTGATACTGATCACAAGGTTTGCAAGCTGCAAAGGTCCATATATGGACTTAAGCAAGCATCTCGGAGCTGGAACACTCGTGTCAATGATGTGATCAAAAAGTTTGGTTTCATCAAAAATGAAGAGGAACCATGTGTTTTCAAAAGGGTCAGTGAGAGCACTGTTGTCTTCCTCGTATTGTACGTGGATGACATCCTCCTTATTGGGAATGATATTCCCATGTTGACATGACAGTCAAAATATGGTTGTCCAAGGAAATTCTCCATGAAAGACCTAGGTGAAGCATCCTTTATTCTAGGAATTAAGGTCTATAGGGATAGACCGAATAGGATGCTAGGACTTTCACGGAAGATGTACATAGAGGAAGTACTAAAGAGGTTTAGTATGGAAAACTCTAAGAGGGGATTAATACCCTTCAGACATGGTATTCATCTTTCCAAGAAGATGTGCCCCAGCACACCTGAGGAAATAGAACGCATGAGCAAGATCCCTTATGCTTCTGCAATAGGGAGCCTCATGTATGCCATGCTATGTACACGACCTGATATAGCCCATGCTGTGAGTGTCACAAGCAGATATCAGTCAAATCCAGGTGAAGAACACTGGACTTCTGTGAAATGTATCCTTAAGTACTTGAGAAGAACTAAGGATATGATGTTGGTCTTTGGTAACGGAGAACTCCAAGTCCAGGGATACACAGACTCGGATTTCATGTCCGATATAGATGATCGAAAGTCGACATCTGGGAGTCTATTTGTGTGCAATGGTGGTGCTGTCAGCTGGAAGAGTTCCAAGCAAATGGTGATAGCAGATTCCACCATGGAAGCAGAATATATCGCTGCATCAGAGGCTGTGAAGGAAGCATTCTGGTACAAGAAGTTTGCTGCAGAAATTGGAGTAATGCCATCAGATGCCATTCCTCTATACTGCGACAATAATGGCGCCATAGCCCTTGCTAAGGAGCCGAGGTCTCATCAGAAATCCAAGCACATTGAACGGCGATACCACCTCATCGCGATTACCTCGAGAAGGATTATGTCGAGGTCAAGAGAGTCAACTCCGCAGATAATGTGGCAGACCCACTTACAAAGCCGTTGGGCCAGCAGAAGATCGAAGCCCACCTTGAGAAGATGGGACTTAGACTTGTAGCCAATTGGCTTTAGGACAAGTGGGAGATTGTTAGATATATGTGCCCTAGAAGCCAGAATTGGCTGACACTTGTAATACACTTCTAGGGGCAAAATTATAATTTTGACTATAATCAATAAAATGGGTTATTTTCTATCACATATGTGTATTTAGTGTCTGTGATACATCCTTTGAGTTAATGGTAATGATAATTCATATTTTCAAGAGTTGAAAATTTAAGACATGAATAATCATTATTAACTCATAAAATGCTCCCGACCATAGGATCATCACGAGGATGGTGATTGATCCGGAAGGTTGGTGTACAATCGCTTCTCTTTAGTAGATGAGTCTTGAGTCTACGGTGTGGAGACACCGGAGCGAGAGTACAGGTACTCGTTAGAGAACGAGGGCACTGAGCGTGACCACCTCGAGTAGTCATTAGGAAGTCTACCTTCTCGTCAATGACTGACTCGATGCTGCAGTAGTGTGTCTGGTTCTTTGACCTGAGGTGCATCGGCAGTTCACCTTGAGGGTGTTATAGTTTGACTACACCATTACTCGGTCTCCTAGCCATATGGAACCCTGAGGTGTATGTTGGCTATAGCATGTTCATTGTAGGAACTGGATTGCATCAAGATGGAATCTATCTACCTCGGTGGTAGAGGAGCAGCCCTATGATGATCATGAGAATCAAGTCCAGAAGCCCATGGCCATGGCAGAGTGAAATAATAGAAAGAGTTTCTATTTAGATTTTCACATTGGACTCGAATCGAATGATTACATCATATGACAGAGAAACTAGGGTTTGACGAGTTCACCTTAACCCTAATCTGATCGGGGCTCAAGATAGAAGAACTTAATCACACAGGTAGCTGCACCAAGAGGTTCGCATTCAGCTCTGATGGGTTGCCACCATATACTGCTAGGTGTCACTGGTGGATTTTGGGAGCAATTAGAATGATTTAGATGATCGATCATTCTAGCTGTTCGAATCAGAAGAGTTCTGATCCATCGAAAGGAGTTTCGATGATGTCGATGATAGAGATCATGACATATCCCATTACCATACAGAACTGAACCTAACTGGGTCACACAAACAAGGGTTTGAATCTGGTGATCATCAATTGAACTGATCTAGTTCAATTGATCTGAATGAGATTCAATTAGGTTCAAGGAAAATCGTGCTAGCACTCGATTGAACCTAACGTTCTTCTTTTACTATCATAAATAAGTTGTCCTGACTGAGCCAAAGGAGTTTGTGCTCAATCAGAGGCCTTCATATGGTCTGACTGGAGGTTGTCCAAGTCAGAAAAGGTTGTCTTATTTTATAAGACATTACCTGCCATTTTTGGTCACCTGCCATTTCTTGTTCTTTGACTTTGGTCAAAAGTCTACCTTTGACTGGTCAAACGTTGACCATTGATACTTTGACTTTTGACCACATGTCATGCACCTATTGGAGAGCTGGTGGGGGCCTGTCCCCCTGCCAGAACCTGGCAAGGAGAAGGGCGCACGCCAAGGGTGGCGTGAGCCCAAGTAGGAGGCGCCTAGGAGTCCTTGTTGGACAAGGACTCCATCTCCTTTTTGGATTCCAATTAGAGTTCTCCTAAGAATCCAAGTTTGACTGGTCTTAGGCGCCCTCTAAGGAGGAATCCAGGGGACTCTATTCCACCAATCAGATTTAGATCTGATTTCACAAAGGGTTGTGATTGGTTGGGAAGAAGAGGAGTTGGATCACACTTAGTCTATAAATAAGATCCTATGCCCAACTCAAAGATTGATTGAATCACAATTCCCCATGCCCCAAGGCTGCCTCTCCCCTCTTACTCCATGCCAAACCCACCTTCTCCCTCTCCTCTCTATGTCCAAAAGAGTTTTGGAGCTTGGTTGGTGCGATCTAGATCAAGAGAAAGGCGATTCAAAAGCTAGAAGGCTGCACTGCTGCATAGGATAACTGCTGATCTTCAAAAGGAGTTTTAAAGATCCTCCAGATTAGATCCAGATCTAATTTTTGAAGATGTGATAGAGAAGAAGAGGATCTCCAGATCCAGCCCAAGTAGATATCGGTAGAGGCCAGGCACTTATGTGGTTAGATCCAGAACCTTCTGCTGCTCACAGGATCATCATCGGATAATAGGATTACCCATTTTAAGATAAATTAAATTTGATTTAATTTATCTAAATTTATTTTAATTTTTAAAATAATAATAATTAGATCTAAAATATTTCAGATCTAATCTGGATTAAATTTTTTTTTTTTTAAAATATATCTTTTGATCTGATCAGATCTGAACGAATCTGGTCCGAAAAATCAGGATTTTCCTTCAAGTACTAGCCTCTCTCACCTGATCTTGGTATGGGTCCATAAGAATTCTATAGCTTTTAAGTTCAGAAATTACTTTGGTATTCTCAAATTGGGGATTCTTAAGTGAGACATTAAATTGATAATTTGGTCCAGGTGGTTGGTGGACATTAGGTGGATTATTTGAAATTGATAGGTTCGGTAGTTGATCTAGTTCTCTCCTCATGTTAGACTCAACTAATTATCCTATTTGAGCTTCTAGCCTGGCGATAGATTGCTGTTGAGTCAGAATCAATTGTTAAAGTTGGTTAAATCTATCATCAGCTAGATTGATCTGTTGAGGAGGTGGATATGAGGGCTGATTATGATATGATGGCTGGATAAACTGACTAGGCTGACTATTATTATAGGCATAATTTTGGTATTGGGATCTATTTTGATAATTTTGCACAAATAAAATTTGGGTCTGAGTCTGAGTTTGTTGGGATGTCCAAAAAAAATTAAAGTTACTCCAATCTAGATTATATGAATTTTAAAATGGATCATTAATCAATTTGGAGTATCCTTGAGTAGCTTGAATTTATTCTTGGATAAAATGTGAAAACTGTGCAGTCATAGAACATTCACTCATATGATGGGTTGGACTAGCATAAATTGAATAAGTCTCTTGATAATTAGAAGATGATGTGAATTGTACAGGAGATTATTGACCTAGGATTAGGAGTTGATCTAATTTCTGAGCAAGAAGGTCAACTTTATCTAATTTTTGGACTATTAGGTTCATATTAGCCATTTGATTATTAGATTTAATGTGAATCAACCATTCAATTAAATTTAACTAAATCAAAAAAAGTGATTTTCTACCGTGTATGTATTAGTGTAACCCTAATGTATGGTTTAAAATTTTTTTTAGAATGTTTTAGAATTATATATATATATATAATTATTTTATTATATTAAAAATTAAATTTTTTAAATTATTTTATTTATTAATTTTAATTTAATTTAATTTAATTATCATTTTAAATATTTTTTTAGTTAGTTTAATTTAATTTTTTATTTTATTTTATTTTTAGAGGAGAAAGAAGAAGAAAGAAAGAAGAGTTCTAAAGAACAAGTCCTAAGGAGTCCTAGAACTAAGAAGAGAGAGAAGAATTAAGTTTAATTAGATTTGATGTTGGTTAGCAATCAAGTTGGTCAATCAATTCTGACTAGTGGTTATCCTAGATCTAGACAGCTCCTAACTGTCAAGGTCACCTTCAAGTCCTCCAAGTGTAGGATTAGCCAATCAACTAGTCAGATAAGTATAAGATCGGTGGGAGTCCCTCCATTGCTTGCCTTAGACACCAATTATGCTTGACCAGGTAAGCGAATGGAATCAATTAGAAACCACCTTTTTTCGAGCTCAGTCATCCCTGAACCACTTTTCTAGACATCAGTCAAATTGACTAATCCTAATTTGGTTCAACTCTTAGGATTTCTTGTTCTATTGAGCTCGAGTTCCTAGGGCTGATGTCTAATTGATTTTAAAATTAAAGGTTTAGGTCAATGCAGGATGCTGCTTGGTTGTTTGTGGGCCAAGAAAGGATGATCAAATCTCCACCATATCTTGTTTAATTGGGTGTTGCCCTTAAGTTGATTTAATATGAATATGCATAAAAAAAAAATTTAATTAAAGAGTTCTATACAATTTAAACTAGATGTATGCAACTAATTAAATTCTGAAAGGCTTACCTTACCTCCAGCAATCATCAAAAAAAGTAAAAAAATAAAAATAAAATTAATATGATGCATGCTCTAAGCAGTTAAGATTTCTAATCTTATCATGAGACTTTTAATTAGATTTAAATGGATATTTTTTAAATTAATTTAAAAATAAAATAAGTAAATAAATAAATAAAAAAAAAAGAGGACTAGGGTTAGGATTGATCTCACCAAAATTAGATGCTTTCTTTCTTTTCTCTTTTTTTTGTAAAATAATAAAAAAAAATTAGCAAGCAATATTTATAAGAAAATAAAAATTTTATTTATAATTTATTTACAAAAGAATCAAAGAGATCAAAAATTTAATGTCCATGCCTTCTTCGGTAATGGTGCCAAAAACTTGATAGGAATGCGATGTTGTCGTTAAGACACTGTGTTTATCAGTTTAATCTGACTTTCTAAAATAATTAAAAATTCATAGATAGTAGTGAGTCGGATCGAATCCACAGGAAAGGTAGTATTTCTAGATTTGAAATCTTTGATTTTATGAAAAAAAAAAAAAGAGAAGAGTTTTGGGATCAAAAGTGAAGTCGGAAAATAAAAAGCAAAAATTAAAAAGTGCAGTAATTTAAACTTGGTACTAAGATTTACTAGTTAGATCTTAGCATCTACTTACAATAAAATAAAAAGAAATAATTTAAAATGCAAAAATTAAATTATAATAAAAAAAATATGAAATTAAAGAGCATAAAAATAAATATTATATTAAAAAGTTTATAATTTAAATACATAAAATAAAAAGAAAATAAAATAGGCTAATCTCTAATCTTGGATCGACATTGGTGGAAAGATGGTGTAGAAGCCCCGCTCTTCTTCTCAGCACCAATTGCTTTGAAGCAGCCATTAACCCATAGCCTAGCTTCACCCTATACCAAAGCTTCACCTTGATCGGAGATATTGATTTTTGGAGGCTTAGGGTCCTTTTTATAGAGCTAGGAGGGTTGGATATTTATTTCTGAAGGCAATGTGGGACTAATAGCCTTTATAATCATCAAAATATAAAAAAATCTGAATAAAATTTGAATCAAAATAGCTCTGATATGACTTTGGTAATTTTGGTGAAATCTAGCCATTCAATAGGAATCCAATGGTCCAAAAATCATCTAAATCGGATGCATATCAGCCCAGATCAGGTTGGATTAAATTCTGACCGTCCGATCGCACGTTGATGGAGAAAATCTGATCGTAAATTGCATGTCGAGAGTCCTAATCATCGTCGGGAGTGTTCTGGACCATCGAATTATCCCCTGGATCGAGCGCTGTCATTCGATGGCGATCCAGGTGAAATCAGAAACCAAATAAGAGTTGGAATAAACTTTGACCGTCCGATCTTGACCACAAGCAACCATAGCCGTTCGATCGTACAATTACTATTCTCATGGACCGCATGGACCGGTCGCACCGCACACTGCAGTCTATCAGCGCTCTTGTCACTGAGTGAAAAGACCAAAATATCCTATGAGCCACGATAAATTTCTGTAGACCCTTTATGGGTCTTGGTCCGCCACATGTCGCTCTGTGATTCGTCAGTTGCTACTGAGCTGGTGGTCTATGCCTGGATCATGGACCGGCTAATGGCTTCAATGACTGAGTCAGCTTTGATGGCTTGGCTTGGCTTGGTGGCTTGGCTTGCGAAGCCGGCTGAGCTATTTTCTTTTTTTTATTTAATTTTTATTTATTTTATTTTTTTAAAAATTTATATCTTTTCCGTTTTAGCTCTATTTTATTCAAAATTTATTTCATTGTGATTAAAAAAATGAGCTCTTTCCATTGATAATAAAATTTTATTTTTAATTTTTATTATTTTTAATTAATTTTTTAATTAATAAAAATATGAATTTTTTAAAAAATATATATAAATTGATTAATAATTTTTAAAAATTAATATAAATTAATTAATAAATTAATATTTTTATTGATAAATTTATGATGCTTGTCAATCATGTAATCAAAGAACATAAATATAATTCTTATTTAATTTCTATAATTCATCCTAGTTTGAGCATAGATTATATCTATCTACGATTATGATCCATCTTCTTAGGTATAAATTATAAAAAATTAAATATAAAAATATAAATCTTATAATTTATTTTAACTTGAGTATAAATCGTATCTATTCACGCTCACGATTTATCTCTTTAACTATAATTTATAAGAAATTCAACATTAAAGCAAGAATAAGAAAGACATGTTAAAAGATAAAAAAATTTTATTACTCAATAAAAAGAAATTAGGTTTAAATTATAAACTCTCATGCTTGGAAGACTTTTCTTACTCTCCTGAATATGAGACCTCTAGCCATACATGGTATTGATCCTTATAGCTTTTAGCATCTTCAAATATCCAAATAAATAAAAATAAAAAAGAAGAAGAAGAAAGAAGAAGAAGAGAGGAGAAGAAGAGAAGGGAAAGAGAAAGAGGTTTGGAGGAGGGCTAATTTCCCCCAAGGGAAGCTCTCTGTCGGCCGCTCTCTTGGTGACGTTATAGGGGCTTAAATAGAGGCAAAAATAGAGATTCTAGAATTGTATCCGAAGTTGTATTGGGAGTTTGAATCAGTTTCAATCTTTTTGGAGCTTTCTAGCTATTCATTTGGAATCGAAAGGCTTAAAATCTACTCAAAACCATCATTATTCACCTACTTAACGCTTGCTTTGAATAAGGGCCGTTGGATCAGTCCTTTAGATGCCTACAAGCCATCAGATGGTGTAATCAGGGAGCTTATTGCCATCGGATCTTGCTAAAATGGAGCCTAAGAAGTTCTATTCAAAACCAGAATGGCCTCCCATCATTGGATTGCCGTCGGTGCGATTTTTGGGGTCCGTCAGTGCCTAATGGAGCCCACCCTGCTGTAGACTGCGTGAAGATCAGGATCATCAAAGACTCACATGAATCAGAGCCTACTGCGCCTCCTGAAATCTCCAAACTATCCTCATGAGCCATAATATAATTTTCATAGACCTCTTAGTGGTCTAGGTTCGCCACATGGCACGTGCCGATTGGCTGCACCCACTGAGCTGGATGGTTCATGTCCATTCCATGGATCGATCTGTTAGGATTTGATATCTCGAATTCGATCCATAGTAAAATAAGAATCAATTTTTAGCACAACAGTTGGACCAGCTCTAATACATAGTCGAGCTGGCTCAATCTCAATCCGAGGAGGATGAGAGGAGAGGACCAGGGTGATATCCAATTTTCAGAAGATCCTCATCGACCTCCTCAGCATTGGTGAAAAAGTTGAGGAGAAGATCAGGGCATTGGTCATGCTAGCATCGCTCTTCCCTTCATATGAGTTCTTGGTGACTGCTCTTCTAGTGAAAAAGAGCACCATCAAGATGAACGAGGTCACTGCAGTGATATTTCAGAATGAGGTTCTTAGGAGGAAGAACCCAGCTTCGAGCTCAGATGGCAGCAACTCAGCTTTGATGATTTTTGGAGGAGTAGGAGGTTGTAGATGGAACGGCAGAGGATCGCGAGGAGGATGATCCAGGTCTAAGATGAGGAATCCTAACAAGATCAAATGCTATAAGTACGATGAGTTGGGGCATTGAGTCAAGGTTTGCCCACAACTTAAGGATCGAATGTGGGCTACTACAGTGACAGCCAATAGCGAATCAGAGGATAATGTCCTAGAGATATCTGATGAGGTATCTAGTTCTTTTCAATAGTGGATTTTAGATTTTGTATACACATATCATATTTGTTGCAGAGAGGTGCAGTTTGACTCCCTAGAGAATAGTGAGGGCCCTGCTCATCTGCTAGATGGATCGAACTATGCAATTAGAGGCATCGAAATGGTTAGCTGGAAGACACATGATGGTGCAACGAGAAGATTAGGGGAGGTCTGATACATATCTAAATTTAGGTAGAATCTTATCTTACTGAGCAGACTGAATTCAAACGGCTATAGGTGGATAGCTAGTGATAGAATCTTGAAGGTCATGCACGGCAATAGGATGATATTGAAGAAAGAAAGAAAGATAAGAGGATATTACTATCTGGCAGAAGTCCAATATGAGGTAGATTTTCAAGAGCTAAAAGGAGCTCAGTGTAAGATGGAGCTCCAGATGGAGATGGATCGAGCATGAGATGGAAGACTCAGAAGGACGAGAGGCGACGTCATAGAGTGAAGTTACTATTATCGTAGGAAAATTTTCTGAGCAGATCTTTGGTCAAAGTGGACACAGCCCATGATAGAGGTAGGATCGAGTGGCCTGGCTCGACTCTTATATTTATTCATCCATAATTAGCAGGTGTGCCCTAGGGCATGGGGGCAAGACGGATCACAAGCTCTCAAAGTTAGATGAAGATCGAATGTCGAGTCGAGATGGAGATTGTTAGAATTTGACATCTCGAATTCAATCCACAATAAGAAAAAAATTAGTTTTCAGCATAGCAGTTAGGTCGACTCTGATACGTAATCAAGTCGGCTTGGATTGAGATCGAGCCAGCTTGAACCATAGTCGAGCCGACTCTTTTAGACAGATAGACAGTAGAAGCCCGGACGAGATACAATCGAGCTAGCTCAACCCCTAACCAAGCCAGCTCGATAGAAGTGAACAGAATATGATGAAATTTTTTCTGTTTGGACTCAGATTATGATTAATCTAAGGAATCTATGGGAGTTGCACGTGGACCATAGGATCCAGCGGTCAAGGAGGGTTACGGTCCTGATCTAAAGATCAAAAAATATTTTAAAACTCCATCAAGGATATGTTCAACTCATATTAGGAGAATGAGCTTTGTTAGGAGTCCTGTGAACTGCTGAGAAGAGGATTCTCATCCTATTTAAAGGGCTAAGGTGCTGTGGAACAAAAAAGATGATGCGTGTGGCATGAGAGGCACGTAGAGAGACTCAGACAGCCATCAAGAAGAGCTTGGTAGAGCATCGAGTATGTGTAGCCTATGAGAGAGAGAAGCATTAGGTGCATAGCATCTGATGAGGAGACTGTGAGGGCGGAGCATCTTATAGCTTTTGTGAATTTTTTTGAAATTTTGAGAGAGCTTTTATGAGGGTAGCTTCTAATTAAGAGAGATTTATGTATGGTGAGTTGAGAGTGGGTGTTCTTCTCTTGTACCTATTTTTCTCTTTCATTGTGAAGTTTTGCTTGTCCCATAGAGATAAGCCTTTAGGTTGATCCACGTCTTTGATGATTTTCTTATTTTTTTCTTCTTTTTGCTATAATAATTTAGTACTAGATCCATAACAAGCGATATCAGAGTGGCTAATATCTCAATAATTTGGTATCAAAGTAATTTGATACCATAATAATTGGTATCAGAGCTAGATAGTACCAGAGCGCAGATTGTAGTAGTGGATAAAGATTGAAGAATATGGAGAAGACAAACACAATCAAGGTCTAGATCAATAGGTTTAATGGAAAAGATAATTTCTCTTTATGGTAAGCAAGGATAAAAGATGTCCTGATCCAACATGGATTGATCGATGCTTTCTTATATGATGAGATGCCAACCACCATAGAAGTAAAAGATTGGAAGTGGATCTAGATGCAGACAGCGAGCATGATCTACTTATGCCTAACAGATGATATGGTGATCTATGTACTTGATGAGACTTCCTCAATGGTGCTGTGATTGAAGTTTGAAAAATTATACATGGCAAAGTTGCTTACCAACATGCTATTCCTTTGAAGGCAGTTCTACCAGCTACGGATGGATGAAGGCTAGAGTGTGTGGGAGTATCTATCAAACTTCCAAAAGATCCTCACCGACCTCCTCAGTGTTGGTGAAAAAGTTGAGGAGAAAATCAGGGCATTGGTCTTGCTAGCATCGCTACTTCCTTCATATGAGTCTTTTGTGACTACTCTTCTAGTGAAAAAGAGCACCACTAAGATGGACGATGTCACTGTAGTGATACTTTAAAATGAGGTTCTCAGGAGGAAGAACCTAGCTTCGAGCTCAGATGGCGGCAACTTAGGTTTGACGATTTCTAGAGGAGCAGGAGGCAGTAGACGGAGTGACAGAGGATCGTGAGGAGGATGATCAAGATCCAAGATGAGGGATCCTAGCAAGATCAGATGCTACAGGTGCGATGAGTTGGGGCATCAAATTAAAAATTATCCATAATTCAAGGACTGAACAAGGGCTACTACAGTGATGGTCAGTAGCAAGTCAGAGGATGATATCCTGAAGATATCTAATGAGGTATCTAATTCTTTCTAGTAGTGGATTTTAGATTTTGCATACACATATCATGTTTGTTGTAGAAAGGAGCAATTTGACTCCCTAGAGAGCAGTGAGCGTACTGCTTATCTACTAGATGGATCGAGCTGTGCAATCAGAGGCATCAGAATGGTTAGCTAGAAGACACATGATGGTGTAGTGAGGAGATTGGGGGAGGTTTGATACATACCTAATTTTATGCAGAATCTTATCTCACTGAGCAGACTAGATTCAAACAACTATAGGTGGATAGTTGGTGATGGAATCCTGAAGGTCATGCATGGCAATAGGATGATATTGAAGGAGAAGAAGAAGATAAGAGGACATTACTATCTAGCAGGAAGCCCAATGCGAGGTGGAGCTTTAGAAGTCAGAGGGAGCCCAGTGCGAGGTGGAGCTTCAGGTAGAGATGGATTGAGCACGAGATGGAAGACTCGGAAGGATGAGAGGTGACGTCGTAGAGTAAAGTTTCTATTATCATAGGAGAATTTTTTGAATAGATCTTTGATCAAAGTAGACACAGCCCATGATAGAGGTGGGATCGAGCGGCCTGGCTTGACTCTCACATTTGCCCATCCATGATCAATAGGTATGTCCCAGGGCATGGGGATGAGATGGATCACAAACTCTCAAAGTCAGATGGATGTCGAAAGTCAAGTCAAGATGGAGATTATTAGGATTTGACACTTTGAATTTGATCCACAATAAGAAGAGAATTAGTTTTTAGCATAATAGTCGGGTCGGCTCTAATACGCAGTCGAGCAAGCTCGGACTGAGATTGAACTAGCTCGAACCATAGTCGAGCTGGCTCTCTCAGGTAGACAGACAGTAGGAATTCGAACGAGATGCAGTCGAGCCAACTCAATCCCTGACCAAGTCGGATCGATGGAGGCAGACAAAATATGATGTGGTTTTTTCTATTTGGACTCAGATTGTGATTAATCTAAGGGGTCTACGGTAGTTGCATATGGACCACAGGATCCAGCAGCCATGGAGGATTGCGATCATAATCTGATGGTCGAAAAATATTTTAAGACTCCATCAAGAACATGTTCGACTCATATTAGGAGAACAAGCCCTATTAGGACTTCTGTGAACTGCTGAGAAGAAGATTCTCATCTTATTTAAAGGGCTAAAGTATTGTGGAGCAAAAAAGGTGGTATATGTGATGTGAGAGACATGTAGAGAGGCTCATACAGTCATCGAGAGGAGCTTGGCGGAGCATTAAGTACGTACAGCTCGTGAGAGAGAGAAGCAATAGTTGCATAGCATCCAACGAGAAGGCTATGAAGATAGAGCATCTTGTAGCTTCTATGGGTCTCTTTGAAATTTTAAGAGAGCTTTTATGAGGGTAGCTTCTAGTTGAGAGAGATTTATATACGGTGAGTTGAGAATGGATATTCTTCTCTTGTACCTATTTTTCTCATTCATAGTATAGCTTTGCATGCCCCATGGAAATGAGTTTTTAGGTTAATCAACGTACTCGATTATTTTTTTATTTTATTTTTTCTTCTTCTTACCATAATAATTTGGTACTAGATCCTTAACAAGCAGTATCAGAGTAACTGATATCCCAATAGTTTGGCATCAGAGCGAGTTGATACCACAACATGATCTATATTATTTTATTTTTTCTTTATTTTAAACTTCTGAACTTCATAACTTTTTCATTTTAGCTTCGATTTGAGTAAAATTTATTGCATTAGAATCCATAAATCAAGCTCTTTGCATTGGTGGGCTTTTTTCTACAAAATATCTATAAAAGTATCAATTCTTTTAAATAAATTTTAAATTAATATATATTTTAATACTTTTATTTATTAAATTATGGTAATTATCATACCCTCCAACTTGAGTTTTACTCATCCTTGAGTAAAGAAAAAAATTAGAAATATATACCCACTCAATAAGATATAAAAGTTTCTTTAGGTCTTTCTAAAGTCAGTTGATACCTGATTAGAGATTTGAGAGATACATCATCGAATTATTAAGTCCTTTCAAATAATGGTTAAGTGAAGAACATAAAATTTTAGAGCTTTTCTTTAATCAATTCTCCACCTTTATTCTTTAAATTCTCTAATTTTAGGATGGACTAGAGTTTTTTTTTTAATTTTTGTTACAGCTAGTGTAATATTTTAACCTCTTAAATTTTTTATCTAACTTTTGTAGCGAGCTTTGAACCAATGACTTTCAAACTAGTTGACTTTAAGGCATTAGGTGTAGAGCACCCATTGGGCTTATTGACTCGAGTCAAATAGATTACAAGTTAAAACTAACTATATAACAAGCTTTTTCATATTATCCACTTTTTGATGCGAATAATATTGGTTACTTAGATAATGAGATCTGGTTACTCGATGAAAGATCAATATTTAGAACTTACTTTTTATTTATTTTATTTTATTTTATTTTATTTATTTATTTTTTAAATTTTTTTATAATATATATTTTTTCACTCATACCCATATAAAGTAGATTCTTTATTGAATATAGGCAGAAAGAAGGTTTTAGAATCACTCAAAAATTTATTCTGTTCTAAACCTGACCATTTATTGGATATTCTTAATAATTTGATCCTTAGTATTTCAAAAATTTTCTAGATCATTAATTAATCATCGATTAAAATGCCTAAAAGATTTTAAATCAGCATGAAATCAGAAACATAAGACTAATTATTACCATACTTGAGGACTTAAAATTAATTTTATGAGCTTAGAAGTGGCGCTCTCAAGTCTTAAAAATATGAGAAGATAGGTCATGAGAAGATGGAAGCAAATTGGAAGAGAAATTAGTTTGGATAGCAAAGTTCAGAAACTTAACTAGCTCATCCTGAGACTAGGTCGGATAAGTTGGAAACTGTGTTGGCTCAGTCAAAGATTGGGTCGGCTATGTTTTAGAAAAAAATTCAGATAGAAAGTAGTATTTTTGGAACTACTGGCATGGTACATAATTGGATCGACTCAGTCTCAGATTGAGTCGACCCAATTACAGGTTAGCTGGCTCAATCTGAAACTAGACTGGCTTAGTTTTTGTAGATCTATTTTATGTACAAGGATTATTTTGGTTTGGAGAATTTTTTAATGAGCTTGGAACTTGATCCTTTTGTAAAGTATATATACTGAAAATAGGTCAAGATTATAGATGATGTTGAATTTATTGAAATAAAGCTCTTTTCTCCTATTCTTATCAAGATGACTAAGCCTATAATGCCAAATATAGATATCCATGACATAATCTAACTTGGGTATTTATTAAATGTGTACATTATACTTAACAAGCTATATAAATATTAGATATTATTTTTTATTATCCATGTATTATTATAATATTATTCATAATAATATCATAACAATCTTCTTAATTAATAAATGATAACTATCTCTGACGAAAAGATCAATAGAGATCATATTTATCATAAACGATGGACAATAGTGATAATCACTCAAAATGACATCTTTTGAAAATAAGCTTGATAATTTCTAAAGCTAGGATTAGAACAGAACTTCCATCCTCAATGTTTAGGTATTTCTCATCATTTTCAAACATTCCACTAATCTATAGTCCTTGCAATAAATTATATAGGACTACCAGTATCCAATACCCAGATAGCAAATTTTAAACAAAGAAATTTTAAGGTGTTATTATATAACATCCTTGATGAGCAACTCTTGCTCCTTTCTTTTGTTCAGCTTGTTTTGGTCAAGAGAAGCAAGACAATTTTTCTTTCTATGATCCTGCTTCTAACAATAAAGGCACTATGCCTGATTTAGATCAATATTAGATTAATTATTTTGACTAGACTTAGAAGCTCCAATATGAATCCATTCGTACTGCTGAACCAAATTCAACTTTCAATACTAATTATCGAAGTTGGATCCCATAAGTCATCATTGTCTAATAGTGATTGGAGTAATTAGGATTTATCCTTATTCTATGAGAAAAGAGAACATAGACCTAATGTATATGAATTATTTTAAGTTTAGAGACTTGGACTTTAGTCTTAAGGTTTTTTCACTATTTTATTCAAATTGATAGCCTCTATCTCTAATTCAAAAAATTACTTTAATTTTTTAGTAGGTACTAGAATTCACATAGACTACACATAAGCTCGACTTTGATCGGCCAACCCATGTGCTGTTAGATGTGTGCCCTAAAAGCCAGATTGGCTAACACTTGTAATACAGTTTTAAGGATAGTTTTATAATTTTGACTATAAATTAATAAAAAAATTATTTTCTATCATAGTGTATATTTAAAGTGTCTGTGATACATCCTATGAGTGAATGATAATGATAATTTATATTTTCAAGAGTTGAGAATTTAAGATGAATTTTTATAATTAACTCATAAATTGCTTCTGACCATAGGATCATCATGAGGATGGTGATTGATCCGAAAAATTGATGTCTGATTGCTTTCTTAGGATAGATGAGTTTTGGGTCTATGGTGTGGAGATACTAGAGTGAGAGTATAAGTACTCGTTAGAGAATGGGGGCACTGAGCATGACCACCTCGAGCAGTCACAAGGGACTTTATCTTCTTATCGATGACTGGCTCAATGCTGTAGTGATGTGTCTGGTTCTTTGACCTAAGGTGCATCGGTAGTTCATCTTAAGAGTGTTATAGTTTGACTATACCATAACTCGATCTCCTATCCATTCAAAATTCTGAGGTGTATGTTGGCTATAGCATTTTATTGTAAGAATTGAATTACACCAATAGAAGATCTATCTACCTTGGTAGATGTGGAGTTGCCCTATGATGATCATGAGATCGAGTTTTTAAGCCCATGGCCATGGTAATGTGAAGATGATAGAAAGAGTTTCTATTAAGATTTCACATTAAACTTGAATCGAATGATTAATTTATATAATGGATGTTGGGTTTGATGAGTTCACCTTAACCCTAATCCTATCGAGGCTCAAGATAGAAGAACCCAATCGCATAGGTAGTTGCACCGAGAGATTTACTTTCAGTTCTGATGGATTGCCATCATATACTGCTAGATGTTATTAGTAGATTTTGGAAATAATTAGAATGATCATGATGATCGATTATTCTAATTATGTGAATCAAAAAAGTTTTGATCCATCAAAAGATGTTTCGATGATATCGATGATAGAGATCATGATATATCATATTACCATATGGAATTGAACCTAACTAGGTCACACAAATAAGGATTTGAATCTGGATGTGATCAATTGGGCTAACCCAATTTGATTGATTTATATTAGATTCAATTAGGTTCAAGAAAATTGTGCTAGCACATGATTGAGCCTAACATTCTCCTTCTATAGTTTTTCTGGTTTATCTCAGCCGAGCCAAATTGGTTTGGACTTAACCCTAATCCTATCGAGACTCAAGATAGAAGAACACAATTACAAAGATAACTACACTGAGAGATTTGCTTTCGATTTTGATGGCCTATCGCTATATACTGCTAGGTGTCACTGGTAGATTTTGGGAGCAATTAGAATGTTCTTAATGATCGATCATTCTAATTGTGTGAATCAAAAAAATTCTGATCCATCAAAAGATGTTTCGACGATGTCGATGATAGAGATCATGACATATCTCATTATCATACGAAACTAAACCTAACTGAATCACACAAGCAAGGATTTGGATCTAGATGTGATCAATTGGGCTAACATAATTTGATTGATTTGGACTAATCAAATTAGGTTCAAGAAAATCATGCTAGCACATGATTGAGCCTGACATTCTCTTTCTGTAGTTTTTTTGATCTATCTCTATTGAGTCAAATTTGATTTGACTCATCCTTGAATTGTAAATGGGTTTATTTTCATCTGGCTAAAACTTGTCCAGGTCAAATTAATTTTAGAAATAAATCCATTCTGAAATGCAATTGGACTAGGGTCAATAGTTGACCCAATTAAGAAAATTGAGGGTCATAGGATCAGATCCTTCTAGAATTTTTTTTAGAAATTCTTTTCCTCTAATTTTTGGATATGATAGGGCTCGAGTCATACTTTAGATGTGCTAAATTTGGTGATTTTTGGAGGTTCTTAGATTGGGTTAAGATAGAGTTTGATTTGGATCAAACTCTTGAGGGAAGAGTCCTAGGCGCCTTGGACTCTTCCTTATCCCTTCATGCCACCACCTTTGGAGATGTTTTTGGTCTACCAAACCTTATAGAAATTAGGTTGGGGATTTGGGCTATCAGCTTTAGAGTCCTAAGTTATCAAGCAATTTGATTGCTTGATGAAATGAGACTCTAAGGTGGCATAGGAGTCTATTTAAAGACCCTACACCCTAGGGCTTTAATCCTTTAATCACCATGTCTATATGCTATCGCCATAAACCTCCTCCATGTCCCATCTAGAGCTCCTCTCTCTCTTCACCACATCTACACCATAGTTGGTGAGGTTTTAGCCATCAAAAGTTGAGAAAAATTAAAGATAAAATAAGATAAGGCGATCTAGATCAAGAGACAGGGTGCTGCCTTCAATGTTTGTTTGAAGGCTTCACAAATCAGATTCAGATCTAATCTTTTGAGATTAGATCCACAAGAAGAGCACATCCAGATCCTATTTGAGTAAACTCTGGTAAAGGTCAAGAAATTACATGGTTAAATCCAGAACCCCAGATGACAACAGATCATTGATAGGATAAAAGCTGTTTACCCAACCAAGATAAAAAAATTAAATCAAATTTAATTTTAATTTTTAGTTTTAATATCAAATATATAGGATTAGATCTGAGATATTTTAGATTTGATAAATATTTTTAAATTTTTTTTAAAAAATATTTCTTTAGATCCAATCAGATCTGAACGATCCTATGGCGAAAAATAGAATTTTTTCTTCAACTGGTATCAGAGCTGCATTAACAGTTTTTCAGATCTATTTTAGATCTAATTTTATTTTATCTATGATTTGATATTAAAAAATTTTAAATATTACATCAAATATGATTAGATCTAAAATTAAAAAATTAAAAAATTAAATAATTTAGATCTATAGTGTATGAGATGCATGACTAGACTAGGTATAGAATAGTTCTATGTATAGTATAGTATAATCATATTTTAATTTAATTAAATATAATTTTAGATCTATTTTATTTTTATTTTTTTAATATTATAAATATTATAATTATATCTAAAAAATATATTTATATAATTTTTAATTTTTTAATTTATTAATATGAGATATGAAAGATGCATGTTTAGACTAGTTGTAGAATAGTTCTATGAACTGTCTAGAATAGTTTTATTTTGATGTGATTGATTTAAATTCTATTTTTTAGATATTATATATGATATATCAGATCTGAAAGCATGCATATTTAATTAAGTTATGATATATGAGATGTATGCAAGGCATGTATAAGTTAGATTATTAATTATATATGTGACATATGATTTAGATCTAACTTATTTTGTAGTAGAAAATATATTTCTGATAAAGGTGTTCCCCTTGGCCATCCAGTTTTAAGAATAAAGTAGGATTTAAAGGCCTTCTCCTTCCATTCGATGGGATATTGTTATGGCATGTAGAGGTGCTGCATGTTTGTCCTTAATCAGAAATCAGAACTTACTTTTCTACAAAATCTTAGATCCTGAAATTCTAAAATTTTAATATATATTTTTATTTATGAATCCAAACTTAATTGATAATTAAGATTATTAAACCAATTAGGTCTAAAAATTATAAATTTTTATATCTAAGATACCTTCATAAAATTGGATTCGGGCTTAGGTAGCTCAATTAGGTCTAGCGGTTGATCAAACTGAATCAAGAGTTAGTTAGGTGGGATCAAGAGTGCTTAGAGTTGATCAGTCCAATAGGATTAAGTTTGGGTCAAGATCGACTCACATTCACATGTGGTTGACTAAGTCAAGACCTAATTTAGCCCCACGGTTCGAGCCTAGATTGTAAGCTAACCCGATTAATTCTGATTCAATAATTTGGTATTTAAGGTAAGTTTGGTAGATACGACTGACTGATTTTTAATTGGAAGCTACTCGATCTGCATGCATTCTTATCAAATTAACGGTATATCCCTTCCATTGATCTTACTTACCTAGCCATTTGTATTGACTCAGTTCTAATTTGAGATGGCTAACAATTCGAGCTAACCCATGCTACTAGATTAGTCATAATTGTTATTACCCATAAATGAATGAGAAATGAATGAATGAATGATATTACCCATAAATAGTTGTGTTATTCGCTCTGAGAGGGAAAGGGTGTGAGACCCAAAATCACCCCACGAGGGGAGGGTGTGAGGCCCACTTTCTTTCTATCCCTTTATCCTTCATCTACTTGAGATCTAGTATTCCTACAACCCCAAATTATCTTCACCATCTACCTACACAAGCCTATTCCATCAAAAGATGATCTGTTTCTTTCAAGACTTTCATCTATCATGCTAAGAGAGAAAGAGTGATCCATTATTGTATAGATCAAATATTGACAAGGACCTTCATTCCTTCTTAATTGATCTTTGATTTTTACTTATTTTTTTTTAGATTCAACATTGGTAAAGATCCAGTTTTGTATCGATAGATTTGCTTGGTTAAAAGATTAAGAGCCCTAATCAGGATAGTTTCTTAACTATCATGATCTGGATTCTTTTTATCTTTTTAGATTTTCTTGTGGACTTAATTTCTTGCTATCCTTCATTCCATTCATATTTCTTTTTGTATTTATTCATGGGCATATTTAATTTCTACTATCTATTTATTTGATTTATTATCGCTAGTTGTTTACTGATATCTATAATGGCATTCATCTACATCATTTAGATTGATCTTGCTTTGATCTCATATTAATCAATCACGCCTCCTAGGTAGAGTACAGGCAACTATACTATTTATTCTAAGAATAATGTGCCATGGTCGGATGTGATTTATTGTTGATGAATGAAAGAAAGCTTGATTTTTTCTTTTCTTTCAGGTTGTCCCGCATCAATTTGGTATCAGAGTCGGATTGGTTAGGACTTTAGTTTAAATTCTACAATTTAAATTTCTGCAAGTTAAATTTTTGCATTATAAATTTTATAATTCACTTTCTAGTATTTTATTATTATTATTTTCTTTCTTACTGCATCTTATTTCTACATTCTAAACTTGCATGACCACAAGATTAGATACCAGTACCAATGTCCTACTTTTCCATCTAGTACCAATATGGATCCTAATACAGTGGCTATCATTAATATCCTAATTGAGAATTTGATGACATAAAAGATTTTATGAAAATCATGAGTAAAAGAATAGCAGTACTAGAAGAACTAGCCAAAGATAACCTAAACCTGAGTTTCTCCAATTGCCTATAGGATAGAGAAAAAGGAATCTAGACCTAGATCGATCTATAGCAGCATTCCCACACTATAACCAGTTCAACCAGGATAAGCATGTCCTTAGGAATGTAAAGATCAAAGCCCCAGGTTTTGATGGTTGTCTAGATCCGAGAGAGTACCTAGATTAGAAATCGGGCATGAACCACTATTTTGGATGGTACAAAATATTTGAAGCAAGAAGAGTTAGGTTTGCTAAGATAAAGTTGGTTAGGCAAGCCCAACTTTATTAAAAAAGTATTGAGTATCTTCTCAACAAGAGAAGACAAGATCCGATAGAAACCTGAGATGAAATGAAGGAGAAACTTAGAGAAAAATACCTTCCCACCTCCTACCAACAAAAACTTTTAAATCAATGGCAGAGACTTACTTAAAAGAATAGATCAGTCATAGAGTATATTACAAGATTTGATGAGTACCTCATGAGATGTGGAGTAACCAAAGATAGGATTGTTACCTTATTTAGATTTAGAACTGGATTACAAGAGAATATCGAGTGTGAGCTTTTTTTGCAGGAGGTAACCACATTGGAACAAGCTTATCAACTTGCCTTGGATGTTGAAAGATTTTCTATGTATTCGACCATCCATCATCTTGAACCTAGTCGAGTAATCTCTTTTGGATTGAGACTCAATACTAACTAGGATCCTAGTAACAGACCTCCACCTATAAATCTTATTATGAGAAAAGAAGATAAAGAAAAAAAGCTATAGGAGAGTTATCTAAGAAAAATAGTTCTCGATTTCACTGCTTCAAGTGAAAAGAGCTTGAATAATAAGTTGGATTAGCTTGAATAATAAGGTTGCATTAGGTTTGATTTAATTGGGTCTAAATAATAAGTTGGACCAAGTCAAAATTGAAAGTCCTAGTGTGACTAGGATTTCTTCTTCTTGCGCCACCTTGCTTTTCATGCCCTCCCACACCAATTTTCTTAGAATTTTTATGAAACATTTTATTTCTAGAGAGTATCCATGCCCTTTTTTTGTCTCCCATAATTTTAGAAGAAAATTAGTTATGGAATAGATCAAAATAAATAAGTTATTTTGACCTAGGTCTCTATTGGATAGAGTTTGATACATCATTTTTCCTTATTTCTTTAAGGCACCAAACCACCTAATTTTTCTCTAATTTTTTAATGAAAATTAGAAGACTTATTTGCACATATTCTCTAAAGTCCACAAAAAAAAATAAGGAGGGGACACCCAAGAGTGGGGCACCGCAATCCTTGCTCAAATTGACCTATCTTTCTAGGTATTTGACCCAGATAAGGACTCTATCATAACTCTCTATTTAAAGAAAGTTAGAGCATGAGTTTTCTATAGGTTTTAAACTTGAGAGAGGGGTTTGGGATGTGGGAAGCTTGGGTGCAAAGAAAATATGGGTGTGGTGCTTCATTGAGACACAAACTGTTGTGTCCTAATGAGAGAAAAAGAAGGGAGAAGAAAGGGTTCTTCTCCAGGATTTTTTCTTGATCTCTTCCTCATTTTTATATTTTTTGAGAGGTGTCTTTACTTAAAACATCTTTTTCTTCCTTATAAAAATTGGAGAGTCCAAGATTTAAAGAAGAAAAATGTAGATCGGCCATTAAAAAAAGGATCAATACAGTACTAGCATACTATGCTGATTTTCTGCATCAGACTTTAGATCAAGGATCGAGGCCTTGTGTGGACATCCTATAGAGATTTGATGTGTGTGTGGTTTGGAGCAATGACCTCAGCCTTGGATCAGCGAGTTAGAGAGCTCATCTTGCAAAGATAAGGTTGATACGATCTTTCTTATGTATCTAGATCAAATCTAGAATTGCTTGGATGTTGATATGATCAACATCACCTTTTTGATTATTTTTATTTTTAGATTTAATAGTATGCTTAAATCATGTAATAGGATCCTAGATCAAGGGCTCTTTTATGGATTTTAAACAAATTAATATGATTAATTTATGGCTTTCACTGTCTGATTTTTGAAAAAGTTTCGAAATCCATCCTTAAAATTCTAGATCTATTTTCTTCATCCTTGACATAGATGCAGCAGTAATGTTCACATCTCATAAATCCCAAGCTCAAAATAAAGCTATCAAATCTATGATACCACTGACGAGGAGACTGTTTCAGATCATATAGTGACCTCTTGAGTAAATACATCTTCTCCTCCTGTCTAATCTCCGTGAAACCATTTAGCTGCTTCATATAGATTCTTTCCTCCAAAGTTTCATGAAGGAAGGCTATCTTCACATCCATCGATTTTAATTTCATGTTATGCTGTACTACTAGTGACAGTAAAACTCGAATAGATGTATGATACACCATAGAAGAGAAAACTTCTATGTAATCAATCCCTTTCCTTTATGAGTATCTCTTTGCTACCAGCCTTGCCTTGAATCTAACTCCATCTTATTCTAAAGGTACTTCCTTCATAGTGAACATCCACTTTGAGCCAATAGATCGAGCACCTTTTGAAAGATCCACCAGCTACCATGTCTGATTTTTCTTCAGTGATTCCATCTCCTTCATCATGGCCTGCATCCATGACTCATGGTCTTCACTCTCCATAGCCTTGCATAGTTTTTTGGATCTCCATTAGCAGTGATGAGTGCATAGGAGATAGCCTCATCAATGCCATATCTGATAGGTCTCCTGATAGTATGTTAAAGCTTATGCAAAGCCATTCCCATTGACATATTGCTTCTACCTGAAGTCCGTGGCTGCTCCTACACATCTAACTGAATAGTTGGCTCTCTATGTTGATTTTCCATTTGAGTAACTATCCTCCTACCCAACTCTACCTCAACAGGAATACTCCTATAAATGGATGTAGACTGCATGTCTTCTATCTTTGACTAGCCATCGCATTCACCTTCATTTTTCCAGTTCCACTTGTACTCCCAGACCAATCCAAGATTCTCCTCTTATCAAAAATAACATTCCTACTGATCATTGACTTTTGTGCTTTAGAATTTTACAACAGATACCCCTTGACTCCTTGTGGATACTCAATAAATATCATCTTTTAAGATTTTGGATCCAACTTGCTCCTTTCAGTTGCCTTCATATGTGCATAGGCCGGGCAATTGAAGACCTTTAGATGACCAAAGATTACATTTTTTCCACTCCAAACCTCCTCTAAAATGCCTCCAGTCAACTTGCGATGAGAGGATCTGTTGACAAGAAAATAAGAAAAAATTAAAGCATCACCTTAAAAAAATTTTGGAAGTGATGTCTGCAGCCTCAAACTCCATGCCTTCTCAGTTAGTATCTGGTTCATTCTCTCCATGACACCATTATACTAGGTAGTCATCTTTACTGTGTAATGACATTTGGTACCATTTTTCTCACAATAACTCCTAAACTCTAGGCTTGTATACTCCTCTCCATTATCCGACCTCAGATACTTCATCTATCTTCTTGACTCCTTCTCAACTTTAGCTCTTCAGGTTCTGAACCGGGCAAACACCTCTAATTTTTTTCTAATCAGATAAATCCACACCTTTCTTGAGTAATCATCAATGAAAGTGATAAAATATCTTACCCCACCTTTAGCTAATATAGGAGTCGATCTCCACACATTCGAGTGCACTAAATCCAGCACTCCTTCGCTGTGCTTGGTACTGTTGGCAAATTTTATTCTAAATTATTTGCCAAAGATGCACGGCTCAAATAAATCTATGCCCTCCTTTTTTAGGACTGGGATCATCTCTCTTCTACTAAGTTCTGTGAGCCCTCTATCACTCATGTAATCCATTTGATAGTGTCATAACCGATTTAATTGTTGCTCCTCCTATGCCACTGCTAGCACCTTTGCACCATCATTCATAACTAAATCTTCTATTCTATAAAGATTGTTGCTCAGTCTTCTACGTCTCATCACCATCAAGGCTCTCTTGAAAATCTTCAAGCATTCACTCCCAACCTGGCTACTAAAAGCATAATCCTGCTCCTCCAAGTAGTCCAAAAAAATTAGATTCTTTTTTAGCTCTGGTACATGCCGGACTTTCGATAATACATAAATGATCCCATCGTACATCCTCATCCTAATAGAGCCAACTCTAGCTACTTTATATGGGTGATCATCTCCAAGACTAATACTTCCACCATTGATCTTCTAGTAGGTAGCAAACAACTTCTGATGAGAAGTATAGTGGTGTGAGCATGCTGAATTCAATATCCATGTAGTATCATACTCTATGGATTCATCTGATACAACTAGCAGGTCTTCTCCACTGCTCATCAAAGCTATATCATAACTCTTACCGGCCTTCTCTTTTTCTGACTTCAAAAGAGGATAATTTCTCCTCAAATTTCTAGGCTGATGACATTTATAGTATTTCAATGTCTTCTTCTGATCTCGAGATTTTGATCTATCCTTGGATTTCTCTTTTATCTTCTCTGTTGATGTTCTTTATCTTTCATTCATAGCCAAGATCTTAGATTTAGGATTTTCCTTGTAGATCTTCTCTCTCTACTCATTCGATTTGAGCACACCAACACCTCTTCATAGTTTAGGATCTTTTTTTCATAAACTAAAATTATTATGAGACTATCATAAGAATTTGAGAGAGAATATAGTAGCAGCAGCACTCGATCTTTCTCATCGATCTTCACATCCAAACTCATTACCTCAGAGCATAGTTGATTAAACTTTTAGACATGTGCAACAAGATTTTCACCTTCGGATATCCTCAGACTATAAAGCTGTTTCTTTAACCATAGCTTATTGTTCATGTTCTTTTTCATGTATGTATTCTTCAGTCTCATCCAGTGCTCCTTTGCCATGGTCTTTGTATAAATCTCGGGTAACACCTGATCGGCCAAGCATATTCTAATTGTGCTAAAAGAAATTTTCTCAAACTCTTCCTAGTCCTCAGCACTAATCTTTTATGGCTTTTCTCTTACCAAGATCTTATAGATCCTTAATTGAACCAACAAGTTCTTTATCCTTTGCTGCCATAAGGTAAAGTTCTTCTTACCATCAAACTTCTCAAAATTCATCTTGAATCCACTTGATCCCATGACTACAATCAAGTTAAGAGCAAAACCCTAATATCCTTCTTCGAATACACACCAGTAAAACTACCCATCAATGAAGATGTATGGGCCCTAGATCCTCCTCCCAACATTCTATGTCACCTCTCCTTCATGTACCAACTCTCTACCTCAATCTAGAGATAATTATAAAAAAAATAAGAAAATTTTGGGATAAAAACTGGTGCAACAGATCCTAGATGTAAAAACCCTAGGTGTCTTCCTTTCATGCAACACCGCTTTGATATCAAATGTTGGGTTAGTCATCCTCTCACAGACTGGTGTGGCCACTAGTGATTAGCTAGCAATAAGGAACGATCTTCTAGAATTAACCTGGAAGCAAAATAATAGATTCAAGGAAAAAAGAGAGAACAAGAGTTTTTCAGAAGAAAAGAGCTTTTATTTCAATGTATTCAGCATATTACAATCCTTGACCTACTTTTAGCATAAATACTTTACAAAAGGATCAAGCCCTAAGCTCATAAAAAAACTTTCCAAATCCAAATAGAAAATCCATGCAGAACCATCTGCAAAACCGAGACATCTCATTCTAAAACCGAAACCTCTCGCCTGCAATTGAGATGTCTCATCTTCAAACCAAGACGTCTCGGACTATATGATAGTCCAGCACTCTCGAAACATCACTCTCTATTTTAGATTTTCTCAGAGACCGAGATGCTTAGACTAAGATCGAGACATCTCACTTTCCATCGAGACATCTCATCTCAAAATCAAGATGTCTTGCCCAAAATTGAGTCATCTCATCTCAAAACCAAGATGGCTCCAACTACTTACCAGGCTGATTTCTGATTTTTTTTGTTGGCTTCGCTGGCTTGCTCCCATCTTCTCATGATCTTTCTTCTCATGTTTTCAAGACTTGAGAGTACCACACCTGAGCTCACAAGATCATCACGGGCATCAAGTCCATCCATGGGATAGGATTCTGATTGCCTTCCTCCTTACATAGCGATTGTGTAATAATGATGCGCTAAAGCCTGATCTCCTTTATCTTCTCTGACTCTATAATCCATCGACAACTTCATCTTCAAATAATAAGTTGATATCATATCTCGAAGTGCATTTAACCTAGGTCGGTCCAAGATTGCATTGTTGGCAGAGAGAGCTTTTACCACCAGAAAATCAACCTGAGCTTTGAATTGCTTTGGGTACCGACCTAACATAACTAATAAAATAATTATTTCTTCAATCGGTATAGCATCATCAATGAATCCTATCAATGGATAGTTCATAGGTTCCAAGCAACTATCAGGTATAGATATTTTGGAGAAAGCATTATAAAATAAAACATCAGTATAGCTTCTATCATCAATCAAGATGCAGCATACATGATAATCAAAAATATCAAAGTAACTACAACTATGTCATTATGCAAAAATTGAATCTCTTGTGCATCCTCTTTAGTGAAAGTGACTGGTTCCTTAGTCTTTTGCTTCTTTTCTCTCCCTACTGATCCACTGACCTCCTCTTGCTGATGACCCCCAGTGATCGTATTAATGATTTCAAGTGGGAGCCAATCTTCTTGTATTGAAAAATATGTCCCAAAGCTAATTGTCAGCCTATTGACAATTATCCTACCTTATAATTATAATTAATTTATTAATAAATAAAATAAATATTTTAATATTTTTATCATAAAGTCTACATCTTCTAATGAATTTCATTATTGTGATGAAGCCCTTAGGACTATTTAGTTTTGATAAAGAGAGAATTTATCGATTTATCCTTAAATAGTTCACGACCAAATGATACACTATTAATTAGGATGACAGTGCTTATTAAGCATAGATCATTGTATGCCATATAGATTGATTGTCCTCTTAACCAAGGAGTGTAGAGACACTGGTATGGCATACAAAAGAGATGTAACGGTACATTATCACTAAACATGATCAACACCAGAGCAGTTTGATGTCAAGAATTGCTCTGATGGGATACAGGTATAAGTATCTCTTAGATCTAAGATCACCACAGTGGTTTGCAAGCAACTTACTGTGCTTTGGTGTCGAACTAACTAAATTTTTAATTTAGTGATGGAAGATTTTTGAACATAGTCAAGTACTTGCAAAGTCGGTGAGGGATCAAAATGGGATTGACCACTCCAAGAGTTAGAGAAGAATGCATCACTGTATTTCAATATAGCAAAACCTAGGCCAGGGTAATCAATAAGATGGATTTGATATTTTGAAATACAATGTGGACGATCTAATCAGGGTTGATAGTTAAACTCTAAGATTTTCTACGAGCATTTTGGTCAAGGAGATAAATTATACGAAAACTATATCCATATGGATTCTAAGGATGTTGTTCTACACATTCGATCTATCCGGTCGTTGGGTACCATTACTAGATGGTTACTTTGATTGGTATAAAAATTTATTTTTATGCTATTGACTTAGGATCAGACCTATGGAGTCACACATATAAGAGTTTTCAATTTGATTGAATGGTTAATCGATGATTAAGAACCGTTCATAGGTCAAACAATCAATACGATTGAAGTTTGACCTAGTACAAGTATTGTAGGAGGATCGATTAGCAATTGAATTACTATTTAACTTAATCTAATTAAGCCAGAGGATTGAGATTAATTTTAATTAAATATGATTTAATTAGATTTAGTTTAAGCTTGATTGGATCAAGTCTAATTGATTTATTGGATGAGCCAATTGCAAGAAGGAATGAGTCCTAGTTCAATTAGGACTAGTATCAACCCAATTTCTAATTTGATTAAAAAATTAAATCAAAATTAAATATAATTTAATATAATTTAATTAGGTTATTAGTTGGAATAATACCTAATCTAATTAGATTAATTAAATCCTAATTTAATTTGATCCAAGGATCAAGTTGGACCAAGTCAAACTAGGAGTTCTAGTGGGACTAGGACTCCTATCTCCATGTGCCACCTTAGCCCCAACACCCCCCATGCCATATTTTTGAGATTTGCATGGAGTTCTCCATGCCTAAGAGAGTCCACACATGCTCCCTTCTCCTCCTTTCTTTCTTACATGAAGATTGGGAGTTTACCAAGCCAAAATATGTTTTGAAATCAAACTCTAGTTGATAGAGTTTGTAGCAAATAAAACTTCTTGTTTTTGTGCCAACCCATATCCTATTTTTTCTCTAGTTTTTGTGGTGAAAAAGAAGAGATAATGTGTGCCAAACAAGAGTGGTCCATGCCAATAAGAAAGGAGGGGGTGCTCAAGAATTGGGTGCCCCAACTCTAGACCTATTTGGATTAGTTTTGCTGGGTAATTAACATAGATAGAAATTCCTTCATATCTCTCAATATAAATGGTTTTTTAACCTAATTCTTTGAGAGAGATCATGAAATTGAGAGAGGTCTTTGGGCATGGAGAGGCTAGGTGCAGAGAGGCTTAGGCATGGGAATTATAAAGGCACCAATTAAGGTACTTTGGTGAGAGAAATAAAGAAGAAGAAGAGGGTCTTCTTCTAGGGTTTTCTCTAAATCTCTTCCTCCAATTTTTGTGAGTTGTGAGAGGTGTCTCAGCATTACAATTTTTTTTCTCATCTTCTAGAAATTAGAAGATCCAAGTCTCAAAGAAGAAAGATCCAGATCAACCATTGAAGAAGGATCAGCATAGTTCTAGCAAACTGTACTGATTTTTGAGCATCAGATTTCTGATCTATGATCGAGGGCTCATATGAACAACCTATAGAGATCGGATGCATGTGCAACTTGGAGCAACAATCTTAGGCCCAGATCAGCGAGTTAAGAAACTCAAGATGCAAAGGTAAGGATGATTTGATCTTCCTATTGCATATCTAGATTTGATCTAGTATAGATCTATATTAATATGATCAATATTTTTTCTTTTGATATTTTAATTTTTAATTTAATATCATACTTTGATCATATAATAGGATCCTAGATCTAAAATTTTATGTTATTTTATTCATAAATTAATATAATTAATTCATCTTTTTTGCTATGATTTTGAAAAAGCTTCAAAAGCTAATCCAAGAATCCTAGATCAATTTTCTTCAATTGGTATCAGAGCATAGATTATTTTATTACATGATTTATGCATGTTTATATTATATTTTTAGATTATATATAATTTATAATTGATATTTAAATTTAAAATTGAAAATCATGATCGCATGGACTATAGGTTATCCTACTGTAGGGTTTACCTCCTATAGTGGCAAGGTTGTCCTGGTACATTGCAGATCTAAAAAAATAATTATAAAATTTTAGAACTAATCTAATAATTTTTATGATGGTTTTATTAGAAATTATGTTCCGAAGCTAATCATCAGCCTATTGATGGTTGATCTATTGTAATTAATTTATTAATTAATAAAAAATATATTGGCATCTTTTTCATCATAAGTTTACATTTTCTAATGAACTCCATTATTATGATGAAGTTTTTGGACTATTTAGTTTCGATAAAAAGAGAATTATCGATTAGACCTTAAATTTGCTCACGACCAATTGATAGATTGTTAATTAGGACGACAACGTCTATCGAGCATAGGTCGCTGTATGTCATATAGGTTGGTTATCCTCTTAACCAAGGTGTGTGGAGACACTGGTATGGCATATAGGTGAGATGAATGGGTATATCATTATTGAACGTGACCAACTCCAGAACCTTGTACTATCGAAAATATCTTTGATGGGATATAGGTATAAGCGTCCTTTAGACCTGAGATCACCTCAGTGGCTTGCAAGCAACTCACTATGCTTTGGTACTGGACTAACTAAATTTCTAACTCAATAATAAAAGACTTTTGGGTACAGTCAAGTACTTACAAAGTTGGTGTGTGATCAAGATGGAATTGACCACTCCAAGAGTTGGAGAATAATGTATCACTGTATTTCAATATAGCAAAACCTTAGCCAGAGTAATCCATCAGATGGATTTGATATTTTGAAATATAATATGGACAACCTGATCAGAATTGACAGTTGAACTCTGATGTGTCCTATGAGCATTTTGGTCAAGGGGATGAATTATATGGAAACTATATTCGCATGGGTTCTAAGGATGGTGTTCTACACCTTCAACTTATCCAATCGTCGGGTATCATTGCTAGATGGTCACTTTGATTGGTACAGAAATCTATTTCTATACTACCAACTTAGGTTTGGATCTATGAGGTCACACACATTAGAGTTCATATTTTGATCAAATGGTTGATCAATAATTTAGAATCATTTTAGGGTTAAACAATCAATACGATTGATGTTTGACCTAGTGCAAGTATTATAGGAAGATCGATTAGTAATTTAATTACTAATTAACTTAATTTAATTAAACTATTAGGCTGAGATTAAGTTTAATTAAATATAATTTAGTTAAATTTGATTTGAGCTTGATTGGATCAAGTCCAATTGGCTTATTGGATAAGTCAAGTGCAAGGAAGAACTAGTCCTAGTCTAACTAAGACTCGGATCAACACAATTTTCTAATTTGATTAAAAATTAAATTAAAATTAAATTTAATTTAATTAAGTTTCTAAATGGGTTAGGACTTTATTTAATTAGGTTGGTTTACTCTTATTTTTGTTTGGTTAAAAGACGTTGTTTGACCGGGTCAAAATAGGAGTCCTAGTGTGACTAGGACTCCCTATCCTTGCGCCACCTAATTCCTCACGCCCCACCCCTTCTTTCTTCTTTTTTACATGAAAAATCTCCATGCCCCAAGCAATCTCACGCCTCCCTTCTCTCTTTCTTTTTCTTATTTGGAAATTTGTTTGATGACCAAGTCAAAAGGGGAGGTTGGTTTTGCTTTAGGGTTCTATGAGATAGAATCCTAGTCAACCAAAAGACTTCCTTCCTTTCATGCCGCCACCTCCCTATTTTCTCTCTCTCTCTATCTCATGGCATTCTTTGGCATTTGTTGTGCCCTCCATTGCTGGTCCACAGCAGAAAAGTAAGGTGGAGGGGCCCAAGAGTTGGGCGCCCCAACAACCTGCCATTTGGTGACTTTCCCATTTAGATTTTTAACCAATCTTGGACTCTTCATATCTCTTTATTTAAAAATAATTTTTTATTAAATTTTTTTTATATTGTAGACATTTGAGAGATCTCTTGGGTGTAGAAAAATTAGAGAAAAATTCATCTGGTTCTTGAAAATATTGAAGACACAAATCAAGGTGTCTAGGTGAGAGAATAAAGAAGAAGAAAAGGGTCTTCTTCTAGGATTTTGTTCTAAATCTCTTCCTTCTTTTTGTAAGATTTTGAGAGGTATATCAGCATCACAAATCCTCTTCCTTTCTTTTTGATATTTTGGAGAGTCAAAATTTTAAAGAAGGAAGCATCGGATCAACCGTCGAAGAAAGAGCAGCACAGTGCTAGCATACTGTGTTGATTTTCTACATCAGGATTTCTGATCGTATTCATGGGCTCGTGTGGACGACTCTTAGAGGCCAGATACATGTGCGGCTCGTGACTTCATCCTCAAGCTTGGATCAATAAGTTAGAATATCTAACTTGCTCAGGTAATAGATATGATCTATTAACTTCATACCTGCATTTGATGTAGTATAGATCTAGGTTGATTTGATCAATCTTTTTCTTTTCTTGTTTGATTTTAATTTTTGATTTAAATGTCATGCAATAATCATATAATAAAATTTTAGATTTAAGATATTTTTATATATTTAAAATTAATTTTAATTAATTTTTATCTTTCGCTGCCTGATCTTGAAAAAGTTTCAAGATCTAACTCTAAAATCCTAGATCTGGTTCCTTCAATTGGTATCAGAGCCTAGGTTAATTATTATATAATTATTGATGTATGCTTGGATTATTTTTAAATTAGATTTAATTAATAATCTAATATTTAAATTTAAAATTAAAATTTTAGATCTCACGAATTGTCATAAGGTTATTCTACTGTAAGCTAGGTTTACCACTTACAGTGAAAAGATTGTCCTAAGTTCATGATGATTTAGCTCTAATCATGAATTTATTAGATTTGATATAATTTTATTCATGATTTAATAAAATTTAAAATAATTTTAGATCTAAAATTAAAGTTTTTAATTTGCACGAACAACTATAAGGTTGTTCCTGCTGTAAGTTTACCCCTTACAGCAAAAAGATTGTCCTAGTACGTGTTGATCTAAAACATTGATCATAAAATTTTAGATTAGATCTAAAAAATTTTATGATCTAATTAAAAATATTTTAATCTAATTTTAATTATCATAGATATGTTAGATTTGATCTAAGTTGACTTATGATTGATTGATGTTGAAATTGTTTTAATTACATGAGCTTATTTAGATTAGATCTAAAGTAGTTTCATGCTCTTCTTACTTGCATATTGATTATGAATCAAACATGCAACTTGGTTAGTAGAACCATATTGTAAAAATATTTTACAAACATAAAAGTTATTTTCGAAAAGCCGAACCCTAACCTTCTGCCAAAACTTAATTAAGAATTAAGAAGTTGTTTAATTAGGATCTAGGATTGTGAATTAAAAATCCTAAGACATGAATCATAATACATTGGGTTAAATGGATTAGCGGAGATTAGATCTATTAATTAGGTTAGACCTAGGGTTAGATCAAAGAATGGACTTAATTAGAAAATTGACTAAATTTAATCAATTGTTGTCTTAGATTAGGTCAAAGATTCTCTAGATCAATTGCTATTATTATAGTTGGTCAAGTCCATGTCTTTAACGAGACCCAAGATGGACTTGATTCTTGGCTTCGTGGTCTAGTATGAACTATTGTGATGATCTGATTAAGATTAATTAAACTAGTTGGTGTTTAAGGTAAATCAGACCAGTGGTTTTTAATTGGCAACCCACTTACTTGGCCATTTCTGATGGTGTCTAAGGCAAGCCTGGCGGACCCTTCCACTGATCGAACTTACCTGGCCTTTTGGTGAGATTATGTTTTGATCAGATCGCTTGACTATTCGAGCTAACTCATGTCAGCTAGGTAAATCAGTATGATTGATTTTGGTGCTCCTAAATCAGACTGTTAATGATCTCAATCTGACTTGGTGAAGCCAGTGGAAGGATCATGATAAGATAGTTAATATGACCCACTAATTAAACTCTCTAAAATTATTAGATCTCTAAAATTGAATAGTTATATGATAACTAGATCATAGCCTTTCATTAAAGTGGATGAAAATGGGTCCATCAGTTGGATAATCATTGGAGGCCCAAAGGCTTGGTGCTTATCAGTTGATAGAATTATCATTCATTATATGATCTTTTGGATACATCTTTCTAAATGGTGGTCAGATGGGCCAACCAAAATTGGGTTTGATCATTCATTGATTGAATGGGCCAAGTATAATTAGGTTAATGGTTGGACCTAATTGGACCCTTTTTTGAGAAGGCCGAAGTCAACTAATCAGGGCCTGGGGCAAAATTTAATTACTGAAAATTATTTGGAGAAATAATTGATTATGAACCTATCCTTAGATGGGCCAACCAAAGTTGAAATTGTGTACAGTCTATGTGGATTCTAGTATCCACTAAGAAATTAGGGTAATTCCTCGAATTGGAGGTAGAGGCTACCAATTCGAATAAAATAGTGGGAGAAACTTTTTGATTAAAATCTAAATCTTTAGGTTTAATGAATCAATTACTAATTAGGTTTTAATTTTTTTTTATGCAGATATGGCCACTTCCCATCGCTTCGATCATTATTGGATAATGATAAGTTGGTGGGACCCAACTTCGGTAGTTGGTATCGAAAGTTGAAGATCCTGAAGTATGAACGGATCCTATATGTGCTGACAGATCCTGCACCTGAGGAGCCAACTGCCAATGCATGTGGAATAGTCAGAGACACTTATCAGAAATGGCTTAGTGACCGAACCATGGTGCGCTGCATTATACTGGCTGTGATGAGCGATGAGTTTAGTCGCAGGTTTGAGTTAGCTCAGCCAAATAAAATACTCCAAGTGTTGGAGGATTCTTTTGGCACACCCGATGACGTTGAGAGGCATAAGACTAGTTGCACCAACTTCAACACTAGAATGCAGGATGGAGCCTTTGTCACTGATCATGTACTATACATGATTGAGTTAATAGAGTGCTTGAGCAAGCTCTGCTTTTCCTTGCACAAACAACTTTAAAAAGATGCAATACTGAGCTTACTGTCCAAGTCTTATCTCCCATTTCTTACACATTATAGAATGTCAAAGCCTGAAGTGGTCTACCATAGGTTACTAGGTTGCTTTAGAACTTTGAGAAGGATCACTAACTCCATAAGGTGTCGGTGAACTTAGTGCGAGGTTCGTCTTCTCATTCTCGACCCTTTGGGAAAGGAAAGAAGAACAAGAAAAAGAAAGCCAAGAAGGGACATGTTTAGGCTAGGACATCTGTGTAGGCTCAAACCCCAAAGACCAAGTCTGATAAGAGTCAAGCTGAAAGCTTCTTCTACAAGAAGCGGGGGCACTAGAAGAGGAACTATCCTCAGTACATTGCCTCCCTGAATTTGAACAGACAGAGGAAGAAGCAAGCTATTGTTGGGCAAGATATTTATATGATAACTCCTTGTAATTTCTCTATTTATGATATTACTGATTGGGTATTGGATATCGAAAGCTCTTATCATATTTGGAATTTATTGCAGGGGTTGCAGCTCGGTAGAAGATTCGAGCAAGGCGAAAGATTCCTAAACGTTGGAGATGGAAGGCCAGCTCCAGTTCTAGCTTTAGAAATTTTGAAACTTGTATTTGAATATCATACCGTTGTTCTTAGTGATTGTCATTTCTATCCTAGTTTCTTTTTAAATATCATTTCTATAGGCTTTTTGGCTATAAATAATTATGAAATGTTACTAAAGAAATGAGTTTGTAATGTCATTAAGAATGGCGTTACTGCTTTCTATGGATAATTGAATAATGATGTATATATGTTATCACAACCTATTAATATAGTCTATTCAACTGACAAACATCCTAGATTAGATAATATGATAGATATCTATTAATAGCACTGTAGGATAGGTCATATAAATAAGAATGAGCTAAGCAGGTTGGCTCAAGAGGGTATCCTCGAACTTAGTGATTGTGAATTGCTTTCAACCTATGAATCCTATCTTCTTAGTAAAATAACTAAGTCATCTTTTACTGGATAAGGTAAGAGAGCCACTGAACTCTTAGGATTAGTACATACTGATGTATGTGGACCAATGAGTACTAGTGCCAAAGGTGGATATGTCTACTTCATCACTTTCACAGATGATCTATCCAAATTTGGATATATCTATTTGATAAAATATAAGTCAGATTTATTTAAAATGTTCAAACAATTCTGAAGTAAAGTAGAAAAATAAACAAAAAAGAGTGTTAAAACTCCTCGATTTGACTGAGGAGGGGAATACCTTTCTAGTGAGTTTCTCACATATCTAGAAGAAAATAGGATTCTCTTCTAATGAACTCCTCTAGGAACACCATAGCATAATGGTGTATCTGAAAGGAGGAATCGAACTCTGTTAGACATGGTTCGATCCATGATGGGTTTTGCCAGCTTGCCGATATCCCTTTAGGGATATGCACTCAAATTGGCTTGCTGTCTTTTAAATAGGATTCCACGTAAATCTGTGGTTAAAACTTCATATGAGATATGGACAGGATGTAAGTCAGCACTTTCACACCTCAGGATCAGAAAGTGCCCAGATTATGTCAAATGGTTAATTACAGATAAACTTGGACCTAGGTCTGACAAGTGCGCATTTATAGGATATCCAAAAGAGACCAAAGGATACTATTTCTATCATGTTGATGAACAAAAGATGTTCATCAGCCTTAGGGCAATCTTTTTGGAAAAGGAGTTTCTTAATGAAGGAATTGTTGTCTCTAAGGTTGAACATGATGAAGTTCAACAGATAGAAAGTCTGACACAGAATGCTGAACCTAAGTCGGATTTGATCAGATCAAATTTGAAGCCTATTGAATCCACACCATTAAGATGATCCGGTAGAGTACCATGCCATCTAAATAGATACTATGGGTTCTTGGTCCAGGATGGTGATCCCATCAAACACAATGAGGATGATGAGGACCCAATCACCTATATGGATGCAATGCAAAGACCTGATTTTAAGAAATGGCTTGAGGCTATGAAATCCAAAATGGAGTCCATGATGGTCAATGATGTGTGGATATTAGTTAACCCACCTAAAGGGATTAAATTTGTTGGATGTAAATAGGTCTTCAGAAGGAAGAGGGACACAGATGGAAAGGTGGAGACCTATAAAGTCTATCTGATTGCCAAGGGGTATCATCAACATTATGGTATTGACTATGATGAGATGTTCTTCTTTGTGGCAATGCTTAAATCTATTTTGATAATGCTTGCGTTAGCTGCCCATCTTAATTATGAGATCTAAGAGATGGATGTGAAGACAACTTTTCTAAATGGAGAGCTGATCGAAGAGGTGTATATGATACAACCTGAGGGTTTTACATCCATAGATGAGTCCAAGATGTGCAAGCTTCAGAGATCCATTTATGGATTGAAGCAAGCATCTCGGAGTTGGAACATGCATTTTGATAAGGTGATCAAAACGTATGGCTTCATTAAGAACAAAGAAGAGACCTGCATTTACAAATGGACAAATGGTCCTACAGTGATATTCTTTATTTTGTACGTAGATGACATTCTCTTAATCAAGAATGACATCCTTACACTACAGAAAATAAAAGTCTAGTTGTCATCATAGTTCTCTATGAAGGATTTGGGTGAAGCATCCTACATCCTAAGGATGAAGATCTATAAGGATAGATCTAAAAGGATGCTTGGTATATCCTAGTCCACGTACATAGAAACTATGCTAAGAGGTTCAGCATGGAGAATTTCAAAAAGGAATATCTTTCAATAGGCCAAAAAATTTCTCTCTAAGAAGGATTGTCCGATAACTCCTGAAAAGAAAGACCGTATGAATAGAATCCCATATGCTTTGGCAGTGGGGTCTATCATATATGTAATGATATGTACAAGACCAGACATGGCATACTCACTAGGAGTAGTGAGTAGATACTAGTCTAACCTTAGAGAAAATCACTAGAAGGTGGTTAAACCATCCTTAAGTATTTAAAAAATACTAAGAATTAATGGTTGGTTTATGGTAAGTCAGATCTGAAACTTATGGGGTTTACAGACTCCAGCTTTCAATCTGACCATGATAATAGTAAAAATGTATCAGGATATATCTTTACTTTAAATGATGGAGCCATCTGCTAAAAAAGTTCCAAGCAACATACAGTGGTAGACTCTATTTGCGAAGCAGAGTATGTGGCAGCATCAGATGCAATAAAAGAAGCTATGTGGCTGAGAAAGTTCATTACCGAGCTCGGAGCAGCACCCTCCATTGATGGTTCAGTCCTGCTCTATTGCGATAGCATTGGCGCCATAGCTCAAGCTAAGAAATCGAAGGCACACTAATGGACAAAGCATTTTTGCACTGCTTCCATCTGGTATGTGAGATCGTGGATCATGGTGACGTCGATCTTTAGAAGATCGATGGAAAGGAGAACCTAACCGACCCCTTAACTAAAGCCCTGGCAATTAAAGAGTTCGACAACTATAAGTCGAAGATGGGTATTAGATAATATGCTGAGTGGTTTTAGGATAAGTGGGAGTTATTGAAAATTATGTCCCAAAGCCAATCATCAGTCTGTTGATTATTGAGCTGTTGTAATTAATTTATTAATTAATAAAAAATGTATTGGCATCTTTTTTATCATTAGTTTACATCTTCTAATGAACTCCATTATTATGATGAAGTCCTTAGGACTATTTAGTTTCGATAAATAGAGGATTTATCAATTAGTCCTTAAATTTATTCATGACCAAATGATAGATTATTAATTAGGATGACAACGTCTATTGAGCATATGTTATTGTATGGCATATAAGTTGGTTATACTCTTAATCAAAGAGTGTGGATACATTAGTATGGCATACAGATGAGATGTATGGATACATCGTCATTGAATGTGACCAACTTCAAAGCATTCTGCTGTCGAGAATATCTCTGATGGGATATAGGTATAAGTATCCCTTAGACCTAAGATCACCTCAGTGGCTTTTAACCAACTCACTATGCTTTGGTACTGGACTAACTAAATTTTTAATTCAGTAACGAAAGGCTTCTGGGCATAGTCAAGTACTTGCGAAGTTGGTGTGTGATCAAGATGGAATTGACCACTCCAATAGTTGGAGAATAATGTATCACTATATTTCAATATAGCAAAATCTTGGTCAGGATAATCCATCAAATGGATTTGATATTTTGAAATACAATATAGACAATCTGATCAGAGTTGATAGTTGAACTCTGATGTGTCCTATGAGCATTTTGGTCAAGGAGATGAATTATGTGGAAACTATATCCGCATGGGTTCTAAGGATGGTGTTCTATACCTTTGACCTATCCGACCGTCGGGTATCATTATTAGATGGTCACTTTGATTGGTATAGAAATCTATTTCTATACTATCGACTTAGGTTCGGACCTATAAGATCACACACATTAGAGTTCACATTTTGATTGGATGGTTGATCAATAATTTAGAATCATTGTAGGATTAAACAATCAATACGATTGATGTTTGACCTAGTGCAAGTGTTACAGGAAGATCGATTAGTAATTCAATTACTATTTGACTTAATTTGATTAAGCCTATAGGTTGAGATTAAGATTAATTAAATATGATTTAATTAGATTTGGTTTGGGCTTGATTGGATCAAGTCTAATTGGCTTATTGGATAAGCCAATTTCAAGGAAGAACTAATCCTAATCTAACTAGGACTCGGGTCAAACTAATTTTCTAATTTGATTAAAAAATTAAATTAAAATTAAAAATAATTTAATCTAATTTAATTAAATTCCTAAATGGGTTAGGGCCTTATTTAATTGAATTGGTTTACTCTTATTTTTATTTGGTTAAAAGACCTTGTTTGATCAGGTTAAGAAAGGAGTCCTAGTGTGACTAGGACTCCCTATCTTTGCGCCACCTAATTCCTCATGCCCCACCCCTTCTTTCTTCTCTTTTATATGAAAAATCTCCATGCCCCAGAAAATCTCATGCCTACCTTCTCTCTCCCTTTTTCTCATATGAAAATTTGTTTGATGACCAAGTCAAAAGGGGAGGTTGGTTTTGCTTTAGGATTCTATGAGATAGAATCCTAGTCAACCAAAAGACTTCCTTCCTTTCATGCCGCCACCTCCCTATTTTCTCTCTCTCTCTCTCTTATGGCATTCTTTGGCATTTGTTGTGCCCTCCCTTGCTAGTCCATGGCAAAAAAGTAAGGTGACTTTCTTGACTAGATTTTTGACCAATCTTGGACTCTGTATATCTATTTATTTAAATAGAATTTTTTACTAAAATTTTCATGGATTATAGACATTTGAGAGGTCTCTTGGTTGTAGAAAAATTAGAGAAAAATTCATTTGGGTCATAGAAATATTAAAGACACAAATCAGGATGTCTAGGTGAGAGAACAAAGAAGAAGAAGAGGGTCTTCTTCTAGGATTTTGTTCTAAATCTTTTCCTTCTTTTTGTGAGCTTTTGAGAGGTGTCTCGGCATCACAAATCCTCTTCCTTTTCTTCTAATATTTTGAAGAGTCAAAATTTTGAAGAAGGAAGCATCGGATCGATCGTTAAAGAGAGATCAGCATAGTGCTAGCATACTATACTGATTTCCTACATCAGAATCTTTGATCATATTCGTGGGCTCGTGTGGATGGCTCTTAGAGGTCGGATGCATTTGTGGCTCATGACTTCATCCTCAAGCCCAGATCAGCAAGTTAGAATATCTAACTTGCTCAAATAATAGATCTGATCTATTAACTTCATACCTGCATTTGATGTAGTGTAGTTCTAGGTTGATTTGATCAACCTTTTTCTTTCTTATTTGATTTTAATTTCTGATTTAAATGCCATACAATAATTATATAATAAGATTTTAGATTTAAAATATTTTTAGATATTTAAAATTAATTTTAATTAATTTTAATCTTTTGTTGCCTAATCTTGAAAAAGTTTTAAGATCTAACTCTAAAATCCTAGATCTGGTTCCTTCAGATTTTAATCTAATTTTAATCATGAATAAGTATTTAGATTATATCTAAAATAATTCTTGATTTTTTATGTATTGTACATAGTCATAGATTAAAACCAACAACTAGTACTATTAGTAAAATGAGCCGACTCATTTTTGAAGTGAGTCGACCCATTTGGTGAATAGTGCTAGATTGTAAAAGAATCTTTCAAAATTTTAAAAAATATTTTTGAAATGCTGAACCCCAACCCTCAGCTCAAAATCTTAATTAAGAATTAAGTATGATGAATTAGGCTCTAGAATTATGAATTAAAAATCCTAGGTCATTGATCATAACATTGGATTATTGGGTTAGATGAATTAGATCCATTATTTGGATTAGACCTAAGGTTAGTTAAAAAATGGACTAAATTAGAGTAATTGATCAAATCTTATCAAATGTTGAATTAGATTAGGTCATGAACTCTTTACGCTCAATTATAATAGTTGTAGTTGGTCAAGTCCATGCCTTTAAGGAGGATCAAATGGACTTGATTCATGGCTACGCAGTTGAACTCAAAATTGCTAGGTTAATTTAACTAAAACTAATAAACCGGATGATGTCTAAGATAAGTTTGGCTGTCCAGACCAGTGATTTTTAATTGAAAGCTACTCGCACTGATTTTAATCTTTGATGAGTTAATGGAATATTCCTTCCACTAATCTCACTTATCTGGCCATCATGGTGAATTAAATTTTGATTAGATCACTTGGTGATTTAGTCTCACCCATATCAATTAGGTAAATTAGTGTGACTGATTTAGGTGCTCCTAATGTCAGCTTTAATTAGGTCCTTTATGATCTAACTTGGTAAAGTTAGTAGGAGGATCAAAATTGGTTCATTCTCTTTTCTCTTTCTTAAAATTAATTAATTAAATTCTCTAAAATTATTAGATCCTTAAAAGTAAAATAGTTATGATGATAATTAGATTATAGCCTCCCATTAAGTGGATGATAATGGATCGATTAGTTGGATAATGATTGGAGGCCTAAAGGCCTAGTGCTTATTGGCTAATGAAATTATCATTCATAATATGATTTTTTGGCCATATCTCTTTAAATGGTGGTTAGATTAATCAATCAATGTTGGGTTTAGTCATTCATTGGTTAGATGGACCAAGTATGATCATGTTAATGGTTGGACCTAACTGGATCCTTCTCAATGGAGACCAAAGCCTATTGATTAGAGATTGGGGCAAAATTAAATTACTAAAAATTATTTAAAGAAATAATTGATTATGAATCTATCCTTAGATGTACATGGGTTGACCAATCAAAGTTGGGCTTGTGTGCAGTCTATGTAAATTCTAGTATTCACTATGGAATTAAGGTAATTCCTCAAAATGGAGGTAGTAGCTACCAATTAAAATAAAATAGAGAGAGAATCTTTTGATTACAGTCTAAATCTTTAGGTTTAATGAATCAATCACTAATTAGGTGTGGATTTTTCTTTGTGCAGATATGGCTACTTTTTTTTTTCACTCCGATCATTGTTAGATAATGATAAGCTAGTGGGATCCAACTTCGATAACTGGTACTGTAAGTTGAAGATTATCCTAGAACATGAATAGATCTTGTACATATTGATAGATTTGGCACTTGAGGAGCCAGCACCCAATGCATGTGGAACAGTCAGAGATGCTTATTAGAAATGGCTCAATTACTGAATCATGGTGCGTTGTATCATGCTGGCAGCCATGAGCATCAAGTTCAATCATAGATTCGAGTCTACTCAGCCAAAAGACATGCTTCAAGTATTGAAGGAGTCTTTTGGCACACCCAATGATGTTGAAAAGCATAATACTAGTTGTGCCATCTTCAACGCCAGGATGAGGGATGGAGCTTCAATCACTGATTATGTACTGTACATGATCGAGTTGATGGAGCATTTGAGCAAACTCAAATTTTTCTTGCATGAGTAGCTAAGGAAAGATGCAATTTTAAACTCATTGCCTAAATCTTTTCTTCTATTCCTTACTCATTATAGAATGACAAAGCCTGAAGTAAACTATCATGGGTTACTGGGGTTACTTCAGAACATTGAGAAGGATCACCAGCTCCATAAGGAGTCGGTGAACTTAGTGGGAGGGTCTTCTTCTGGTTCTCGATCTTTTAAGAAAGAAAAGAAGAAGAAGAAGAAGAAGAGTAAGAAGGTGCAAGTTCAGACTGAGATATTTATGTAGGGCCAAATGAAGAATGTAAAGGCCAATAAGAGTTAAGCTAAATGCATCTTTTGCAAGAAATAGGGACACTAGAAAAGAAACTATCCTCAGTACATTATCTCCCTGGATCCAAATAGACTGAGAAAGAAGCAAGTTATTGCTGGATAAGGTATTTATATGATAACTCCTTAAAATTTCTCTATTTATGATATTACTGCTGGGTATTGGATACTAATAGCCCTTACCATATTTATAATTCATTGCAGGGGTTGCAGGTCAGTAGGAGATTCGAACAAGACGAGAGATTCCTGAATATTGGAGATGGATGACAAGTTTCAATTCTAGTATTAGAAATCTTAAAACTTGTATTTGAGTCTCATATCATTGTTCTTAGTGATTGTCACTTTTGTCCTAATTTTTTTTTGAATGTTATTTTTATAGGCTTTTTGGCCAAAGATAATTATGAAATTTCAATAAAGAAAGACTTTTCTAATGTCATTATGAATAGTGTTACTATATTCTTTGGACATTTGAACAATGGTATATATGTTATCACAATCTATTAATATAATCTATTCTACTGGCAAGCACCTTAGACTAGATAGTATGTCTAATATGTACTTATGGCACTGTAGGCTAGGATACATAAATAAGAACAGGATAAATAAGTTGACTCAAGAGAGAATCCTCAAAGTCAGTGATTGTGAATCACTTCCAACCTATGAGTCTTATCTACTTGAAAAAATGATCAAGTTACCTTTTACTAGAAAAGATGAGAGAGCCATTGAGCTCTTAAGTCTAGTACATACTAATATATGTGGACCTATGATCACTTATGCTAGAGATGGATATTTCTACTTCATCACTTTTACAGATGATCTATCTAGGTATGGATATGTTTATCTGATGAAACATAAGTCAGATTCATTTGAAATATTCAAACGATTCCAAAATGAAGTAGAAAAATAAACTAAAAAAAATATTAAAAATCTTTGATCTGATCGAGAAGAAAAATATCTTTCTAGTGAATTTTCATATATCTAGGAGAGAATGAGATTCTCTTTCAATAGACTCCTCTAGGAATACCATAGCATAATGGTGGGTCCAAAAGGAGGAATCAGACTCTATTAGATATAGTCCAATCCATGATGGATTTTGCTAGCTTACTGATATCCTTTTGGGGATATGCACTCGAATCAACTTGCTATCTTCTAAATAGGGTTTTAAGTAAGTCTATAATTAAAATACCATATGAAATATGGATAGGGCGTAAGCCAGCACTTTCATACCTCAGGATCTTGGGGTGCCCAGCTTATGTGAAATGATTAATCACAGATAAACTTGGATCTAGGTCTGACAAGTGCACATTTATAGAGTACCCCAAAGAATCAAAAGGGTATATTTTCTACCATGCTGATGAATAAAAAATATTCGTCAGCATTAAGGCAATCTTTTTGAAAAAAAAATTTCTTGGTGAAGAAATTGTTGCCTCTAAGATTGAACTTGATAAAGTTCAATAGGTTTAAAGACCAACACTTGTAGCTGAACCTGAATCAAATTTGATTAGATCAAATTTGGAGCCCAGTGTTCCTACACCATTAAGACGATCCGGTAGACTATCGCATCAGCCAGACAGATACTATGGTTTCTTGATCCGAGATGATAATTCCATCAAACTTGATGAGAATGATGAGGATTTGATCACTTATATGGATGCAATGTAAAGACCTAATTCCAAAAAATGGCTTGAGGCCATGAAATCCAAAATGAAGTCCATGAAGGTCAACGATGTATGGACATTGGTTGACCAACCTAAATGGGTTAAACCTATTAGGTGTAAGTGGGTCTTTGATGCATAGTCGTTGATAGCACCAAAAATAACTCTACTCATTATGTAGGTAGCGTGAGTCGAGATCATATCCTCAGAAACCTTAGGCTAAGTTGAGATTGTAAAACAAAAGAAAGAAGAATTATTTTAATTTAAAAAATAAACTATCCTAAAATTGATGTAATTAGAAAACAAAGATCTCAAGAGTTTTGAATTAATTTTATAATAATAGAGTTATATTTTTTTAAATAATTATGATTAATTTTTGAAAAAATACTTGACTTTTCTAGATAGGATTTGTACTCAGATCACGGCGTATCTCCAAAAAGTACTAGATAAACAACTCCACTTTCCTCGGCATGCCTCGTACCAGTAGATCATGACACATCTGTAGAAAGCAAAAGTTACTTCTAATATTAATCTAATAGAAAACATAAATAAAAGCATATAAAAAAGTAGATAAAGAACTCATGACAATCTAAAACAAAAGCATAATATTTATTGCATATAAAAGAAATACAAGAAAGTTTAGAACAATAAATCTGCTCTGGTCATTACAAAATTTCTTCTCCCCTTTCGAGATTGCTAGTCTAGCTGCTCATGGAGTAGTCCCTTCCTTTTTCTCTATGCAAGGCTCTAGGAAAATTTTTGGGATGATCCTCTAGGGCGAGTACAGGAGCCTTTTTATAGATGTTGAGAGAAAGAGTTTTACATAATTTTCAGATGTGGGACTAAAAAAAATAATTGTTGGAGATAAATCTACTCTTACCGAAGTTCGGCTGGATGCTTGATCTCGAAAGGATTTTGCCTGATAGCAGCCTCCATGGTTAAACCTCAGACCTCCTCCAGCAATTGAACTCCTTCCAAACTTCTTCTTCAGTCAGACTCCTCCAACAGTCGGACTCCTCCCGAACTTCTCCTTGAGCCAGACTCCTCCAATGGTTGGACTCCTCCCAAACTTCTCCTTCAGCCAGACTCTTTTCATTCAGTCGGACTCCTCAAACAATCGAACTTCTCTCAGATTTCTTCTTTAGACGAACTCCTTTAAACAACTAAACTCCCTCCGAACTCCATCCAGCAGCCCTAGAGGATCTCGGCACTCATCCTCGATATAGCCAAAAGAATCATCAATCTCTTCCATCTGAGCTTCGACTGTTGGACTTCGATGGCCTCGCACATCACGACAATAGACACTATCCCCCATAACAAACTCCACGTGGCCCTGAATGACCCACTATCGGATGGTTATGGCTGTCACTATCAGTTTGTTATAGGCTCCGTCCATATAAAGGATCCTTCAGATATGCTTTGAGAAAAAGGCTCTCCTTCTATTCCTCAAAACTCTACTAGAATCTCTTTATGCAATCCATTTCTTTAGGTCGAAAGAGCTGACTTGATCGTCGGAGGATCTTGTCGGAGCCACCATCCCAAACTCTGAATGAGACTTATTTTGTAGGTCTCGATGGTGATCTCGTCCTCTTCAAATCCAGCTTCGATCTCAACAATTGCCAGATTTCACACCAACAGAATTGGCGCTAGAGGAAGGGCCTCAAGTTATTGGATTCTCTTATTCTTGAAGGAATACGTGATGGAGATCCCTCTTCATCCTAGCCAGAGTCCTACTTTTCCTCTCGACCTCTCGAGGATGCCCCCTAGAAGGGCTTCAACCTAATGGTCAACCACCTCCGTGGCCAGATCTCATCCAGATCTTCCTACCCTTATTTTGTCTCCTGCATCTCAAGCCCCACCACCTGTGATGGTGGACACGGTGCAGTTCGACCTACTGGTCTAATAGGTCCACGACCTCACTGAAGCAGTGTAGACCATGCGGCAGTAGCAGCCATCTTCGGCACCATCTCGATCGGAGCAGATTTCTTGGGAGCCAAAGAACTCAGTCTGGGGGTGGCCGACTTGGGTCAGTCGGTCGGCGACCCTCGAAAAAGGGAAGCAAAGGGTAGAGAGCCCTTGCTCGGACCATGACTTGACCCCGGGAGGAGCTTTGAACCCGTTCTATCAAAAAACCCAAGAGATCAACGACTGTGAAGATCTCATGGATCAAAGACTCTAGAAAATGAGCTGACGAACCGAAGAACTCTATCATGCTCCCTCCTGCGGTAACGATATTTACACTGATCCTTCTTTTTCTCAGAAGATTATACAGGAATCGATCCCGCTGAACTTCAAGCTTCCTTGGTTTGAGAGTTATGACAGGACCATCAATCCAGTCGATCACCTGAAGGTCTTCCGAACAATGATGCTACTCCACGATGCACCAGATGCCATTTTGTACTGAGCTTTCCCATCCATCCTCAAGGGAGCCATCAGAAATTGGTATTCAACTCTTAAGTTGGGTACCATCTTTTTCTTCGATCAAATGAGCCATTAGTTTGCAGCTCATTTCGTTAGCAGCCGACGTCCCCACCGAGGTTTGAAATTTTTGATGAATATCAAGTAGGAGGGAGAATCTATCCAAGCTAATGTCATCCGATTTAATGCTGCTGCATTGAAGGTCTGGAATCTAGACCAGTCTATTACAATGGCCGCACTCAAGGGCAACCTTCAGAAAAATGATTTACTGTTCTTCCTATAGAAGAAGTACCCCAGGGACTTTGCCGATATACTGACTCAGGTTGAAGGTTATGCCTGAGCTGAGGAGGTCTTTAAGGCTAGGGATAATAAAGCCGCCCAGTAGTGGCAGGCGGGCGAACCAAATGTGCCCATAGTTGAAGAGAAATCGAGCAGAGCTCGGCCATGCTCCCGAACTCCTCTAGAGAATAAGTGGGTCCGAACTCCTACCCAAGCCTAGAGGTGAAGAAGATCGGATAGAAGGGCATGATGAAGCTCTTTCTTCAGAAGATTCCACAACTACGCCTCTCTCAATGCTCCAAAAACTCAAGTACTGATGGAGATCAAGGAGCAACTGTCGAGATCGAAAAGGATACATACTCACCTCAGCAAGCGCAATCCTAGCAAGTTTTGTCTCTATCATCATGATCACGATCATGATACAGAAGAGTGCATCCAGCTCCAAGAAAAGATTAAGGAGCTCATTAGGCATGGTAGGCTTGGTCGGTTCTTACGACGTCGGTTGAAAGGATGGGAGGATCGGCCAAGAGCATCCCCACCACCAGAACCACCAAGGGGCGAGGAGCAGCGAGAAGATCGACCTCCGATTGGCATCATTAACACCATCTCTAGGAGACTTCAGCATGGGGAGGCTAGCGGATCGACAGAGCCTGAGAAGAGGCGGAGGACTGAGGAGCCCATCACTTTCACCAATGAGGATGGTCGAGGAGTCTAGTCCCCGCACAACGATGCGATTGTAATCTCTTTAAATATTGCTGATTATGATGTACGTTGCATTTTGATAGATAATGAAAGTTCCACTGATGTTCTGTATTATGATGCTTTCTTTAAAATATCCATACCTGATAATCGCCTAGGACCCATGAGCTCCTCATTGGTCGGTTTCACTAGTGACACTATGCCAGTGGAGGAAATGATAACTCTAGCTGTGACTATATGGCAATATCTAAAGCAGGCCAAGGCATGAGTCAACTTTTTGGTGGTGAAAGCCCCCTCCGCTTATAATGCAATCCTCGACCGACCTAGTCTGAATGCACTATGAGCCATGGTGTCGATCTATTATCTGAAGATAAAATTTCCAACAAACAATAAAATTGGTGAAATCAGAGGCGATCTAGCATTAGCCCGGCACTGCTACTCCATCGCCTTACAAAACAACACTCGACTTAACCCCTACCTAGTTAATGGACTTGATGTCTGTGATGACCTTACCGAAGAATGGGATGAGCCCACAGAAGATCTTATGATCGTCCCCCTGAATGATGGGAATACGGAGCATACGGTGCAAATTGGCTCCAATATGGAAGATGAAGTTTGGGAGCAACTCATCGCCTTTTTACGGAGGAATGCTGACGTCTTCACCTGGGTTTCGACAGATATGCCTAGGATTGATGCCGAGATTATGGAACATCAGCTAGCCATTGATCCCAAGCATCGACCAGTGAAAGAAAGAGTTCAGGGCCATGCACCAGAAAGGCAGAAGGTAATAGCAGAAGAAGTCGACAAGCTTCTCGACGTCAAATTTATTTGAGAAGTTAGCTATCTGACTTGGATCTCTAACGTGGTCTTGATCAAGAAGGCCAACGACAAGTAGAGGATATGCATCGACTTTAAGAAGCCGAACAAAGTCTGCCCAAAAGACAACTATCCTTTGCCTAGAATCGACCAACTGGTGGATGCGACTTTAGGCTACGAGCTTCTTACCTTCATGGATACCTTCTCTAGCTACAACCAAATTTGGATGGCACCAGAAGATGAGAAGAAGATTGTTTTTATTACTAACCATGGTCTTTACTATTATAGGGTCAAGCCCTTCAGGCTTAAGAATGCAGGCACGACTTATCAGTGCTTGGTCAATAAAATCTTCAAGGAGTAGATCAACTGCAATATGGAGGTTTACGTTGATGACATGTTGGTCAAAAGCCGAATGTCTATCAATCATGTTGCCGATATTGAAGAGGTTTTTGATGCACTCAAGAAATACAAGATGAAGTTGAACCCAACCAAGTATGCCTTTGGGGTAGCCTCAGAAAAATTTTTGGGGTTCATGGTCTCGAGACAAGGGATTGATGCCAACCAGGAGAAGATTTGAGCTATCCTGGAGATGACCGCTCCGAAGTCCATAAAGAAGTTCAGCGTCTGATTTGGAAGGTGGCATCTTTGAATCATTTTATCTTGAGGTCAGCCAAACGCTGCATGCCCTTCTTCCAAATCCTCAGAAAATCTAAAGATTTTCACTAGACTTAGGAATGCTAAAAGATGTTCGACGAGCTTAAGAACTACCTCGGCTCACCTTCCCTACTAGCCAAACTCGAATTCGAAGAAGAGCTATTTCTCTACCTCACGGTCTCCCCTACGGCGCTAGCAGCAATTCTAGTCAAAGAAGAGGTGAAAGTATAGCGACCAGTCTACTACATAAGCCGAATCCTAAAGGATGCCACGATCAGGTATACAAAGTTCGAAAAATTGACTTATGCCCTTTTGATTGTAGCAAAGAGACTTCGGCCTTACTTCCAGGGACATGCTATAACGCTCCTCACTGACCAGTCGATCAAAACAATCCTTCAACAAATGGATGCTTCCAGAAGAATTGCAAAATAGGCCATTGAATTAATAGAGTTTGACATCAACTATCGACCTCGGCCAGCAATCAAGGCTCAGGCACTGACCGACTTCATAGTTGAATGTACCATCTCAGATGATGTCAAGCTTTAAAATGAAACCAACATTCCATGGTTGCACCCAAGCTCCTCTAAAGAAAGAGCGGACCTTCCTGGAGATTTTTGGATCCTATATGTTGATGGCTCCTCCAACGCTTCCAAAGTAGGTGCTGGACTGATCCTGATCAATCCGAAAGAAATCATTATGGAGTACGCATTGTATTTTGAATTCTTGGTGATAAACAATAGGATAGAATATGAGGCCCTAATAGTCGGGCTCAAGATAGCCAAAGAATCGGGAGCTAATCGACTTTAGGTTTGTAGTATGTCCCAACTGATCGTGGGGTAGGTCAACGGTAGTTATGAAGCCCGACAAGAGAGCATGGTAAAATATCTTGAGAAGGTGAAGAGCTTGACCCCAGCCTTTAGCAGCTTCATCATTCGACAAATCTTGAGGGTGAAAAATGCTAGGGCCAACCTTCTTTCTAAGCTAGCCAACCTAGCTCCTAACGAGCTTCCGAAAGAAGCTTATTATGAGATATTGAAATGCCCATGCAAAGAGGAACCACAGCCCATCATGCAGGTTGGTCAGGAGCCCTACTGAATTGACCCACTGACTGCTTATCTTAAGGATGGGGTTCTTCCTCATGACCCAAAAGAGGCTTGAAAGTTGAGAAACCAAGCCTCCTGGTATGTTCTTTATGAGAATAAGCTATATAAAAGATCATATTTCCTACCATTATTGACGTGCCTCCGACCCTTTGAGGCTGATTTCGCACTATAGAAAGTGCACGAGAAAATTTATGAGAGCCATTTGGGTGCCGGATCTCTATCTCATAAGCTGCTCCGATAAGGGTATTACTGGCCGACTATGCATGGTGATTGTGTTGATTACGTCAGAAGATGTGATCGCTGCCGAAGGAACGCAAATGTCTAAAGACAACCAGCCACCGAGCTTGCCCCATTAAGTGCTCCTTGTCCGTTTGCGCAGTGGGGAATAGATATTCTTGGACCCTTCCTAATGGCATCTAGGCAATGAAAGTTTCTCTTAGTCACCATCGACTATTTCACTAAATGGGTTGAGGCCGAACCACTAGCAAAGATTACTGAAGCCAAGATGCAGGACTTCATCTGAAAGTTGATCATCTGCAGATTTGGACTACCCCAAATTATCATAACAGACAATGGTCGATAATTCGTTGGGGCAAGGTTCACTGAGTTCTACGAAGGTCTAAATATCTTCCACCACTTTACGTTGGTATCTCATCCGCAAGCAAATGGAGAAGCTGAAGTAACCAATCGGATCCTATTCCAAGGCATCAAGACAAGACTCGAAAGAGCAAGAGGGGCCTGAGCGAACGAACTTTATCATGTTCTATGGGCATACCGCACTATCCAAAGGCTGCCGACTAGAGAAACATCATTTGTCTTAGCTTTTGGAATAGAGGCAGTCATCCCGATCGAACTTAAGCTTCCATCAGCATGGGTAGTGGCTTTCAACGAGCAGCATAACCCATAAGACCTCAGAGCCAACCTCGACCTACTGAAAAAAAAAAGAGAGGAAGCCCAAGTTTGGATGGCAACTTATAGGCGAAAGGTGGCCCGATACTATAACTCTAGAGTCAAAGATAAAATATTCAGAGTGGGAAACTTAGTGCTTCGACGTGTGATAAGTGCTAAAAATATACTAATAAAAGTATTAAATTATAAAATAAATTAAACTATTTTATTAGAAATTGATACTTTTATTAATCTTATGTAGGAAAAAGGCCACCAATGTGAACTTATTTTTCTGATTCAGATGAAAAAAATTTCAGGCAAAACGGACTTCAAACGAGCCCAGAATCGAATTTCAAAAAAAAAAAAAACCATCGATGCAATGCTGACGTCAGCATTTTTCGCGGCGCACGGTGGACCATCTGAAGGGTAATTCGGAAATTTCACAGCATAAAGAGTGCACTGATTGGTTGAAGAACGCGGCGGTCCATGCAACACCGGGCTCGCGCACGGTCCACGAAGGGCAATTTGGGAATTCTGGCTGATCCAACGGGCGGTTTTCACTGAAGCTTGATCGGATGGATGAGAAGAAGGCGCTGATGGACGGCATCCGCAGCTCCCGATCGAGATCCAACGGTTGAGATTCATCCCGACGTTAAACTATAGATTTGAAGCCTTCTTTCAACGCGATCGAACGGCCCAGATTCGATCCAATGGATGATCCAATGGCTGATATTAAATCCGACTTGATCTAGGTTATTTTAAGGGCTTTTTGAGTGGTTTTTGGACCGTTTGATCAACATCTGACGGCCAGAATTACCCAGATCCTAATTTGAGTTATTTTGGGAGTCTAAAACCTAATTTTTGATGAATTTTGGGGGAAATAAAACTCTTCATCTATAAAAAACCCAGGGTTACCGTGAGAAGAAAAGAATTAGGGAGAGACAAAGAGAGAGATGGGGAGAAAGAGAGAGAGGGAGAAAAAGAGAGAGATGGGGAGAAAGAGAGAGAGGGAGAAAGAGAGAGAAAAAGAGAAGGGAGAGAGATAAAAAGAAAGTGATTTATGAGAAAATCAAAAAGAATTTTTTGATTTTTTTTGACGATCAAGACATCGATCAAGGAGCCTCTTCTTCTTCGCCAAATTCTCCACATCAAGAGCAGCAGACAATCAATTTCAGCAATCAAACAGTCTAATTTCTCCATGCTTTTTATTTTATTTACTATTTTTGAATTTGTTATCATGAACTAAATTTTATTTTACTAAGGCTAAGGTGTAGCCACTCTTTTGATGCAATATTTAGTATGATTTATTTTTAAATTTTATTCATGAGGAGTATATAAATCTGATCTTAATGCTTTTAGATTACTGGCCATCTTCTAATTGATATGATGAATATAGATATTATGGACCAAGTACATCTATGTTAATGCTTCTTGATTATATACCTTGTATTATGAATCAAATTAGAATTCATATGCATGCGAGAATTTTAGTACGCTTTGGACGCAGCGTATTTTAATTAGATGGTTTCATAAAACCTAATGCATTAATATTTATTTAAATTACACTTGAACCAAAGGATAATTAATAAATATTAATAGATTTGCTATGCCTGGACCAAAGGATAGTGAATAAATTAGGAGACTCCACCGTCACATGAAATAAAATTAATCTAAAAAACTGAATATTGTATTGACTGAGTTGGTGAACCGATTGCCTTAGTAATCCATTGCTCTTGAATTTAAAACCCTAATAATTTACACTCTCTCTATTTAATTAAAAACTTTTAATTATTTTTTTTATTTTCTTTAAGTTTATTCTCATAAATCGATCTTCTAAATAAAGCATAGGAAAGAGTTTTTCGGTACTTATTTTTCAATCCTCTAGGGACGATACTCTACTCATTCACTTTATTACTTGATCGACTAGCGCACTTGCCATAGCTATAAATTAGCACGCATCAACGAGCTGCCATCTCTCAACCTCAGAATCAGGGGAAGCTTGCCCCAAGTTGTGAAGGACCCTACGAGGTCATGGAAGTCTTCCGACCTGGGACATACTACTTGAAGGAACTCGGAGGGGCAGACCTACCTCGACCATGGAATTCGAAAAATCTGTGAATGTATTATCGATGATTTGATTACAATAAAATTTTCCTACTTCAACACCCTAATCTTTGTTGTATATCGATAATAAAGGAGGACTACCCTCCAAACTTAATCTCACGATAAATATGGCCATGTTAGGAATAGGAGGAGAACCTCATCTTAACATGATCAAAGACGAAGGCCTCGTTCATTTTAGATGAGATGAGGGAAGAGGTCCCGATAATGGTCCTAATGTACCCCTACAGTCCATTAGGAATAGGAGGAGAACCTTATCCTAACGTGAGCAAAGTCGAAGGCCTCGTTTATTTTAGATGAGATGAGGGAAGAAGCCCTGACAATGGCCCTAATGTACCCCTACTGTCCGTTAAGAATAGGAGGATAACCTCATCCTAACATGGACAAAGTCGAAGGCCTCGTTCATTTTAGATGAGATGAGGGAAGAGGCCCTGACAACGGCCCTATGGTGCCCCTATAGTCCGTTAGGAATAGGAGGAGAACCTCATCCTAACTTGAGCAAAATCAAAGGCCTTGTTCGCTTTAGATGGGGTGAGGGGAGAGGCGCTGACACCGGCCCTAATATGCCCCTACGGTTTCATCAGGAATAGGAGGAGAACCTCATCATAACAAAAGTAAAAAAGTTTATTCATATGAGGCAATGACGGACAAGATATTATTTTATTATAAATTTAAATTTATTATAAGTAGGTTGGAGGTCAGCCAAATCGACTGCATATTATAAGGAAGCCAACGTAGTAGAGATCGGCAAGATTGATTACAAAAAAAAATATAAAAGAAGGTGAAGCCTTAAGACGGACCAGACTTCTCAGGTTTTGGATCATCGACACTGGCCATCACCAAGGCCTGCTTCAATCTAACGATTTTCTTCTCAAGTTCTTTCTTTTTATACAAATTATCTATGTACACTCTATTGATATGCCCAAACTAGCCCTCAATCTCCCACCGCTGCCTCCTTAGGACCTCGGACTTGGCCTCCGCATCCTGGACGGCTTGATGCTCACAGATCAGTTGGAGCTTCAACCACAAAACTTTGGCTTTTTCTGTTCCGACAACCTCTGAAAGCTCACCAATGATCTTCTTCAAGGAGGCAATCTTCTCTGACTCTCCACTAAAGATAGCCCGTCAACCATCAGCCAGTTGTTGCTGGAGATGGCTCACCTCTCTGTTAGCTGCCCAGAGCTCATGCTTGAGCCTGGTCACTTTCTTCGACCAAGTTAGCTTATACTTATTATGCCAGGCTTCGGCATCATGGAGCTACTTCTGAAGTTCGGAGAATCTCTTGGACCAGTCCCAATCGTACCGGATCCTGTTGGTAGACCATGATGAAGTTTTCTCTAGCAGTTGAAACTTTTTCTTCACTATCGTAAGATCGATCTCAAGAGAGCTGATCTTTGCTGTTAACTCCCAAGACTTGTTGCTGACGCTTCTTTTCAGTTCAGCCATTTCTTTCTCGAAGCTGCCATTCCGAATACCGAAATTGGTAGAGTCCTTCCTGTGCAGGTTCCTAAGATGGGTAACTTCGATAGTCGCCTCCGAAGCATTCATCCTCGATTCTTGGAGATCATCCTCGATTTTTTTCAACTTCTTCAAGTGATAAATCTCCTTCTTCAAGCTTCTAATTAGTGGTTTAATCGGAACCACATGGGACAAAGGATCGGCGTCAACTGGAAGAGGGGGGTCATGACCTAGGTTGTCAAGAGCATTTTGAACCATGCAAATGACAACACAAAGTGTAAGGCTAGAAAAAGATTTGTCTTTCATTTACTTGAATATTTTTAAATACATCAGCATAAAAAGAAAAAAAAAAGCTACACGATCTTCGAAAATCTAGACCTCGAGCAGCTCAACCATAGGAGAGGTCGGAGCATCTTCATTCACATCCGATCTATGGGCAAGCTTGGGCACTGCAGCGATGGGTTCGGGAGCTTCCGGGATAGCTCCCATGGCTAAAGAAGAAGGAACGTCAACTGAGATAACTATGACCCCGAGGGATGAAGGATCGGCTCTGTCGTCGAGCTCTTCCATCAAGAGGTCCAAATCTACCTCGAAAAAATTCTCAACGACCCTCCCCAGGCAGATCTAGAACCCCTCGATGAAGGCCTCTTGAGCAAAAGCTATTTTAATGTCTTCCATGTCCCTAGAAGATTTGAAGCTTTCGACCGCTCGCTCCACCACCACGCCGACCCCTTCTTGCGCTTTCCTCTTTTTCTCCTCCTCCTGAGCTAAGGCAATCCTCAAGTTCATCATCTTCTTACGCTCCGCCCTCAACTCTTTCCAAAGGTGTTCGACCTCGATGGATTGGATTTTCGAAGCCATCCTCATGCTCTCGACTTTGGCCTGGGCCTTCTCAGCCTCCACACGAGCTTCCTCGAGGGCCTTCGAGGCTTCAGCCCACCTCTGACCTGCCACCTCAGAGTGAGCGAAGAGATAATGCCCGAGCTACGATAGGAAACCAAGTTAAAATTAGGGAGCCCTGACTTCAAAAATAGAAAGAGACTTCGGCAGTCACACTCAGTACTCCTTTTCCTTGAACTTCAAACTCGAAAGTAGGGAGACTAGTGTTGGGGATAAACCCCCTCCTACTGAAGTTCAGTTGGATGCTTGATCTCGAAAGGATTCCGTCCGGTAGCAGCCTCCATGGTTAAACCTCGGGCCTCCTCCAGCAGTTGAACTCCTTCCGAACTTCTCCTTTAGCCAGACTCTTCCAACAGTCAGACTCCTCTCGAACTTCTCCTTCAGCCAGACTGTTCTCCTTCAGCCGGACTCCCCCAACAGTTGAACTCTTTTCAAATTTTTTCTTCAGACGGACTCCTCCAAACAGCTAAACTCCCTCTGAACTCCATCTAGCAGCCCCAGAGGACTTCAGCACTCATTCTAGATATAGCCAAAAGAATTATTAATCTCTCCCATTCGAGCTTCGATCGTTGGACCCCAATGGTCTCGCACATCGTGACAATAGACACTATCCTCCATAACAAACTCCACATGGCTCTGAACGGTTCACTACCAGACGGTTATGGCTGTCACTATCAGTTTGTTACAGGCTCCATCCATATAAGGAACTCTTCTAATATGCTTTGAAAAAAAGCTCTCCTTCTCTTTCTCAAAATTCTGCTAGAATCTCTCTACGTATTTCATTTCTGTTGGTCGAAAGAGCTGACTTGATCGTCGGAAGATCTTATCGGAGTCACTATCTCAGACTTCAAATAAAACTTATTTTGCAGGTCCCGACGGCGATCTCATCCTCTCCAAATCCAATTTTGACTCCGACGATGGTCAGATTTTACGCCAACAATAATAAAGACTAAAGGATGGATAGATGAGATTGAAAGGTTAAGAGCAGATAAAATAAAAAAAAAATTATCATTTAATATAAATTTTTTCTCTTAAAATATTTTTAAATATTATTTTTTTTTAAATTTCTCATTCATCCACCGTATGCTGATTTCTGTGTCCTTGTCGTGCACTCGCATAATGCTGTGCTTCATTTCGCCATCCACCATGCAACAATGCCTGCTTTCACGATCGTGCGTGCACCGTTTTCATCCAAAACCATGAACTACTTTAGCCCATACTCATTGCAAACAGCGGTCAGCCTTCTTTACTTTTTAAGTGCATGGCCCCACCATTTTAATCTCATCTCAACCCAGCTCTTCGCGGCACACGCCAAACCCTTGTTTCCTAACCAACATCCATCTGCAAAAAGTTCCATTTTATTTATTACTTCTCATCTCATCTCAAAAACTCATCTCTCAAAATCTCTTCAAAAAATTCTTCTTCCAAAATCTTATCTTTTTTTAACTTTCTCAAAATCTCTTGACTTTTGATCATGGTTCATGTTTGGTGCATGTCCACTTCGTGTGTATTTCACATGGAGACCTAGAATGAAGATTTTGAGCTTGCACTTGGATGTGAGCTTCGTCTTGAGCTTATTGACTATAAATATTAGATATTAAATCTTTTACTGATTGATTTATAAATAATTAATAATTTTTAAAAATATAAAAAATATTAAATAAAAAAATAATAAGAATTAAATAGCATAAACTCTAATACTTTTTATGTAATATTTATTATATTGATCATACCTCCCAACTTAAATTTTGCTGGTCCTTGAGTAAATAGATACATTAGTATTGTATATTGACTCGTCCATGAATTAAAAGTTAGGTTAGGCATTCCTAAAGGTAGGTGATACTCGACTAGACTATTAAAGGAATACTTCGTTGGATTATGAATTTGATCCGATTAATGGTTGAGTGTTAACCATAGAAATTTTTAAGAGCTCTTCTTTCACCATTACTTTACTCTTTAAATCCTCTAACTCGATGTGAGCCAGGTTTATTGTCTTCTTGCAAGTTAATCCCCCTTATTATCTTTTTTCTCTCTCTTTTTTTTAATCGGTTTCTTGCATCCCCACCTTTTGATTCGAACCATAATGTTTTATGAGGCGAAGGAGCCCAGTTACTCAGTAAAAAAAATACTAAAATCTTTTTTTTTTATATTATCCATCTTTTGACGTAAACCACAATGCTTACTTAGGCAAAGGAGCCCAGTTACTTAGTGAAAAATTAATATATATCTTTTAATATAATCTAAGGAAAACTTTTATATATCTTGATCTTTCCATCCAATCTCCAATGAAGCCAATTCTTTATTGAGATTAGTAAGAAGAAGACTCTGGAGTCACTCTAAAATTTAGTCTGGTCTAAACTCTACCATTCATTGAATTTTCTTAATAATTTATCCCTTAGCATCTCTAAAATTATCTAGACCATTAATAACTCATTGATTAAAATGCCTGATCAACTTTAAATCGAAATAAGGTTTAGGTACACAAAACTAATTATTTTTGATCATACTCGAGGACTTGATTAAATTAGTTTCCTCTCCCCTCAACTTAATTTAAATTATCCTCAATGGAGTAGAAATTTAAATTAAAATAAACAAAAAAAAAAGAAGAGAATGCATCTAGGATAATTTTACTTCAGGAGTTGAATATAGCTTCATTGATTAGCAGGTTCTTATTTTAAATTCTTGTAGCTGCAGTAAAGTGAAAAATATGAAACCATTGGATTGCCTCCCAACAAGCACTAAGTTTTACATCTTCAGTCAGACATCAAGTTTATTATTTATTATAAAGTGGATCACATAGGTAGATGGTATCGATTCATTCTTTATATGCAATTCTATCTACATATGGCTTTGGACGTTGGTCATTCACCTTAAATGTATTGCCAACACTGGGGTCATGAATTTCAATTGCTTCATGTGAGAATATTTGTGTGATAATGAAAGATCCATCCCATCGAGAGTAGAGTTTATCGGGAAAGAGGCGTAACCTAGAATTGAAGAGCCATACCTTTTGATTTAGCTCAAACAATTTTCTAGAGATATATTTTGAAAGGAATATGCCCTCAAGCCATTTTCTTTTTTGGAATGTTCTTTGTCTTTCAGACTCATGTAATGATATTTTTAATAAATAAAAGCATTTATTTCATCATATATAGTATCTTATTATTTATTTAAGATTATGATGAACTCTATAAATTAGGACTATGATTTTAAGATTTTGATGAGATCATACTAGTGAGATCTAAAGTCTTAAAACCCTAATTTAAATATTCCTAGTCGATGGGATATTGAGTTAGGGATCAATATTTTTTGGTAAGACTAGCACATTCTTTGTATGCTCGATTTAGAGGGTGATTGATCTCATAATAACTTGTGTATGATACTAATATAAGAATGTAGGTGCTCATTAGAGAATGAGTTCACTGAATTGATCCAAATTAAGAATATCTAATGGAGTCTTATCTACATGCTAATAGATGGTTCTCATAGTAGAATTTATGCATATAATTTTTGACCTAAAACTACCATAGAATCTTATATATATAAATCCATATTTTGGTTCATACTCATTCATGACTCAGTAATGTACGAGATGAACTGGATATAGTAGATTTTATATGAAGATTGTGAGTAGGTTAATATAGAATCGATATCTCCTGGTAAGAGGAAATTGCATCCTACTTGCTTCAAATAAATGATGATTCAGGAAGATTTTGATCAAAGCATGATAAAAAATTAGAAATGATTTCTAATATTTCATTAAATGAATCATCATCAAAAGATTGAAAGAGAAATGAATATGATATTGGGGTTGACATATTTTCATATCCAGAGTCATATTCAGGATGCAGGAAGATCGAATGACCTAGTTGCATGGTAATTTTCACTGAAGGATATTTTTGATATTTTTATCAAAATTTTACATGTTCTGGATAGTTATGATATGTTGCTAGATGTCAATCATGTCTTGTGGGTTTGATCAAATTAAAATTTTAATTTAATTATTAAATTAGAAATTGTTCTAAATTAAGTCAAATTGGGTTGGCTAGTTTTGACCTAAATCGGTTTGGTTGAGTTCTAACCAAATTAGGTCAAATCACACCCAGACTCACTACTGGTTAGATGTGAAACTCAATGGATCATACACAAAGAGAATTGATTAAGGGTCTAATTGGATTAGACCATGTTTGCAAGATGAACATGCTAGCATATGTAGCAAATCCTAGCACTTGGTTTCGAATTGGATTCGAATCAGCTTCTGATTTGGGCTAATTTAGATTCGATTTGAGCTAAATAGGATTTGGTCTAGAGTTGGATTAACCTAGATTGATTGGACTTCAGATTGGGTGCCTCATACCTGCATCCCACATGCCAGAGAGTCTCTCTCTTGCATGTGGAAAGTCTTTCATGCGCAAAGAACTCTTTGGCGCATGAAATAAGTTGGCGCCTACCTTCTTTGACTTTTTCAATATTGTCATGTCACATAAACTTTTATATTGGTGTGGATATCAGATATGGGGTGCAGAAGAGTCCTTCTGCAGATGAAATACTCTTTTTTCTTTTCGCCCAGGATGTTTTGTCGCCCATGACCCCTTGCCGCCCAAGACTCCATGCTGCCTACTTCTCCTTGACGTCTCTTGGACCAAGTCAAAGTCTCTTGGGACTTTGACTATTTAAAGTTTATCTCTACGCCTTCTTGCTGAATGGGCATCCCTTTTGAGAGCCATTGGATGGCCTTGTTTCATGATCTAATGGATGAAAAGGGTGGCGCCAAAGATGAATTATTGCAACTCTTCGCAAAAACTTACGTCGAATTAATCCAAGAGCCCTTCTGCTTTAAGGCACCTCTTGGACTAAGTCTATATCTCATTTTTACTGATGAGGCATGAGATTGGCTGATGGGATGTGAGAATTTGATGAGGAAAGGGCGTGAGATTTTTTTGTTGGCACCCCTACGTACATTATAAATAGGGGTGCACACCAAGAGTTCAATAGAGTGAAAATTATCTTTCTTTCTTACAAGAGTTTCTTTTTATCCAATTTTTCTTTTTTCTTTCTCTTGTCTAGACCTTGTCATTATGAGAACAAGAAGTCATCTTAAGACTAAGAGATTAGGAAGAAAAATTAAGAAGACGAAAGAAAAAGAAAGATAGATAAGAAGAGGCAAGGAAGGTGACAAAGGCTAAAGAAGGTCTAGCCCTTTTAATTAAAGTTCTTATTATTAGAACTCTAATTTTATAAATCAGAGGTGCTGGTGTCTTGATCAAGTCTCTATGTGGATCAACGTTGGAGGGTGAACACGTGGGCACCTAGTGGAAACCCTGACGGACTGCTACCGACGATCAAGATCAATTTAGGATTTAGCGATAAGAGGTATGTTCTAATACTTTCTTTTATATTACAAATGCATGTTATATGATTTAATTACTAATGAGGTGGTCCTAGGGTTTGGGTTTGGTTTATATGATTTCATATTTTTGTTTTGAAATCCATGCTTCCATCCTGTACACCAAACCTAATGGTGGTATCAGAGCAAGCCTTATTAGGTTAAATCATATAATGCTTTGCTTATAGTATAATGGCATAAATGAAAAATATGATATAATATTTTTAGCATGTTTTAATTTATATGATGAGATCATATTCTTTTTCTTATCATAATGAGATTATGTTGTATATATTATTCTATAAAGGTTGTCCTGATATAGTGGAAAGTATTCACTATATAATGATGGTTGTCCTAGAATAATTATACATGTTAATTAACATATATAATTTTTATCATAATTAATGCTATTATGCATTTAGTTTATTTTAAATCAATATGTGCATTGAGACCATTTAAATCCCTCTATAAAAAATTATATTAAGTTGTAGTGTAATTAATCTTTAGTTGAATCAGTCAGGATGTCTAATTGATTAATCGATGTTTAGAAAAAATGGTACTTGATTGGTATAGAGAACATGATTTTTTAATTGGTTCCATTGTCTAACCTGACCAATTTATTGGTGTCTAAGGAAAGCAATGGAGGGACTCCCATTTCTCTTTCATTTATCTGGCCGATTTGATTAATTTAATTTCAGATTGAAATGCTTAATATTATATTCACTACATTAAGGCCTTCCTTCATACTAGTTTCTTATTATGTCCAGAATCATGTTAGTTCTGTTGTGTAACCATAAGATCTATCATGGGGAAAGATGTAATATTAATCTAGTGCATTGAGATGCTTACAGTATTTTGAATATACTGCTTTATTGTGTAACCACAAAAGTAGTTATATTTCAATTTTGACTATATAGAAATGAAGGGTTCTACTTAAACTAAAACATTAAAGTTTGTTATGTTAATACAAGGCTATTAATATTTTAGAGGTAAAAGATTTTGAGAGTTGCATAAAATGCAATTGGAAAGAGTTTTCTATCTTTGAACTTATAATAGGTTTGTTGTGCAACCACAAGATTTTTTATAAGGAATTAGGATCTTATTCTCACTAAGAAAATTAATAAGAGGGTTACAATTTTTAGTGGGAGACATAATTAAATTAAAGTCCTAATTTAATTATGTTTTGTCATCATGAATTATTTGCTTATATATTATTCTTTATAATGTAGATTAAATGGCTTCTTCACTTTCATTACGTTCAATTTTGGATTCAAATAAATTGACTGATCAAAATTATGTTGACTGATTGAGAAACCTAAAAATAGTACTCAGTCAAGAAAAACTCTCCTATATTCTTGATGCCCTTCCTAAGCCATTAGAAAATGATGCCATAGATGAAGATAAGTCCACATACAAGATGTGGCAAAATAATTTTCTTCCTATATTCTTGATGCCCTTGATCCTAAGCCATTAAAAAATGATGCCATAGATGAAGATAAGTCCACATACAAGATGTGGCAAAATAATTTTCTTACTGTCAAATGCATCATATTTGCCTCTATGAATAATGAATTACAGAGGCAGCATGATAGCATAGACACTCAGTCCATATTGCTCAATTTAAAAGAGCTTTATAGAGAGCATAGTAGGACTGCTAGATATGAGATATCTAAGTAATTATTTCATGCAAAAATGATAGAAGGAACATCCATACAAAATTATGTTTTGATGGTAATTGACCTAATCACTCGATTAAGTCAATTAGATTTTATAATGGATGGAGAGTTAAGTCAGGATTTGATCTTGCAATCACTTCCAGAATTATTTTTTCAGTTTATCGTGAACTATCATATGAACAAACTAAATTCTTCACTGTCTGAGCTGTTAAATATGCTCAAGACAGCCAAAAGCCATATCGAGAAAGATAAGGCTCCTCTTCTTCTTGTGGAAGGGATCTTCAAAAAGAAAGCAGGCAAAAAGGGTTCAAAGAAAAGGTTGAATCCTAAAAATGATATAAATAAGAAGAAAAAGGGGAAGAAGATCTTCGGACAGATGACCTATTTTCACTGTGGCAAAGCAGGCCATTGAAAGAGGAATTGCAAGGCTTACCTTGCAACCATGAAGTCTGATGCAAATAATGTACCAAAAGATATGTATGAGATACATACTATATTATCATTAAATTCTTTCATTTCAAATTCTTGGGTATTAGATACCAGCTGTAGTTTTCATATCTGCAAATCTTTGTAGGGGCTGCAGAAAATTAAGAGTTTGAAGAAAGATGACTTCAAGCTCTATGGTGTTGGAGGAGAGTCTGTCCAAGTAAAAGCTATAGGGATAAATATATTGAAGTTACCTTATGGGAAGATCTTAGAGCTTACAAATTGTTATTATATGCCTAAGATCATTAGAAATATTATATCTATATCCTTGTTATTAAAGTAAGGTTATAGTCTTAATGTAACGAGCGAAGGTTGCTTAATCAAATATTCTAATGAAAATATTTGTTTTGGCATATTTAGCAATGGTTTGTTAACTCTATGTTTGGATGATAATATATTTCATATTGATGAAAATAGAAAACGTAAGAGAGATGACTTAAATAATACTTTACTTTGGTATTGTCGATTAGGTCATATTAGTGAGGCTAGGATTAACAAGTTATACAAAGAAAAATTCTTTGATCCTTTTGATTATGAATCATTGGAAACTTATGAATCATGTCTCATGGGTAAAATGACCAAGATTCCATTTAATGGACGTAGAGAAAAGACAAATGAGTTATTAGGACTTATGCATACGGATGCATGTAGTCCTATGACAACTCAAGCCAGAGGAGGATACTCTTATTTTATTATATTCACTAATAATTTATCTAAGTTTGGATATGTGTATCTTATGAAACATAAATCAGAAACTTTTGATAAATTTAAAGAGTATCAAAGTATGGTTGAAAAACAAACTGGTCAATGTATAAAAATCCTTCGATTTGATCAGAGAGGAGAATACTTATCTAGTGAGTTTCTAGACTATCTTAAAGTTAAAGGGATTCTCTCTGAATAGACACCTCCTTATACACCATAATTAAATGGTGTAGCCAAAAAAAAATCATACCTTATTAGATATGGTACGGTCCATGATATGCTTCACTGATTTATCTATTTCCTTCTGGGGTCATGCTCTGGAGACTGCAATTTACATCTTGAATAAAGTTCCTTCTAAATCTGTATCTAGTACTCCATATGACATATGGAGAAGTAAGAAATCTAATCTTAAGTATCTTAAGATATAGGGTTATCTAGCTTATGTCAAAAAAATTTTGGACATAAACTTGATGCTAGATCAGACAAATATCTATTTATAGGATATCCTAGAAATAGTATAGGATATATATTCTACCATCCTACTGAACAAAAGGTATTTGTAAGTAGGCATGCCATTTTTATGGAAAAAGAATTTATCCTAAAAAAGGATAGTGGCAGAAATATTGAACTTAGTGAAGTTCAAGAAAAAATAAATAGAAATTTCTTAACCAAATAATCATATAAAAAAACCAGAACACATAACTCCTATCCGTAGGTCTAAAAGAGTATGAAATACACCTGTGAGGTATGGTTTCATTATTGAGAATAATGAAGCCCAAGTCATTGAAAATGACGAACCTCTGACCTATGCGGAAGCAGTCAAAAGTAAGGACTCTTTCAAAAGGCTGGCTACCATGCAATCCAAAATGGAATCCATGCACACCAACAAAGTATGGACTTTGGTGGATACACCAGAGGATATAAACCTTATTGGATGCAAATGGATTTTTAAGAAAAAGATTGGAGCTGATGGTCAAATTGAAATCTATAAGGCCAGATTGGTGGCTAAGGGTTTTAGGCAAAAATAGGGGATTGATTATGATGAAACATTTTCACCTATTGTCATGCTCAAATCTATTCGGATTATGCTTGCTATAGCAGCATACCACGATTATGAAATATGGCAAATGGATGTAAAGACTGCCTTCCTTAATGGTTTCCTTGAGGAGGAGGTCTATATGTCATAGCCAGAGGGATTTGAGTCAAATGAGAAACCAAATCAGGTATGCAAGCTTAAGAGATCCATTTATGGATTAAAGCAAGCATCAAGGAGTTGGAACATCCATTTTGATGAAATAGTAAAAGAGTTTGGTTTTATCAAGAATGTTGATGAACCATGTGTGTACAAGAAAACTAGTGGGAGAACCATAGTCTTCTTGGTTCTGTATGTAGATGACATACTACTCATTGGGAATGAGATCCCAATGTTACAATCAGTCAAATTATAGTTATCAAATAAGTTTTTCATGAAAGATTTGGGAGAAGCATCCTATATACTAGGAATAAAGATCTATAGAAATAGATCTAAGAGGATGCTAGGCTTGTCCCAATCAAGGTACGTTGACTTAATACTAAAAAGATTTAGTATGGATGGAAGTAAAAGAGGTTATTTATCCATGAGTCAAGGCATACATCTCTCTAGAAAGATATCTCCTAAGACACCTGAAGAGAGAAATAGAATGAGTTCTATTCCTTATGCTTCGGCTGTTGGATCAATAATGTATGCCATGTTATGTACAAGGCCTGATGTTGCTTATGCTTTAGACATTGCAAGTAGATTTCAAGCTGATCCAGAAGAGGATTATTAGAAAGCTGTGAAAAATATTCTTAAGTACTTAAGAAGACCTAAAGATATTTTTCTTGTATATGGAGGTTCTAATCTTAAATTAGAAGCATATTCTGATTCTAGTTCTCAATCAGACCCAGATGATAGCAAATCCATTTCAAGATATGTATTTACTCTAAATAGTGGAGCAGTGTGTTGGAAAAGTACTAAGCAGCCAACTGTAGCTGACTTAACTACTGAAGCAAAATACATAGCTGTAAGTGAAGCCGCCAAGGAAGCTATCTGGATGAAGAAGTTCATCACTGAATTGGAAGTTATTTCTGAAATTGAGAATCTAGTACCACTTTACTGTGATAATACTGGAGCTAAGCTCAAGCCAAGGAACCAAGGTCTCATCATAAATCCGAACACATTTTGAGACGTTTTCATCTCGTTCGAGAAATTATTGAAAGACAAGATGTAGTCATGAATGAGTGGATACAAAGAACAACATAGCAGACCCATTCACTAAGGCATTACCACTATAACTGTTTGATCACCACCTTGATTATATGGGATTAAAATATAAGGGCGATTGGCTTTAGTGCAAGTGGGAGATTGGATGGAATATGCCCTTAAGCCAATTTTTTTTTTTTGGAATGTTCTTTATCTTTCAGACTCATGTAATGATATTTTTTAATAAATAAAGATATTTATTTCATCATATGTAGTGTCATATTATTTATTTAAGATTATGATGAACCCTATAAATTAAGACTATGATTTTAGGATTATGATGAGATCATACTAGTGAGACCTAAAGTCTTAAAACTCTAATTTAAATATTCCTAGTCGATGGGACATTGAGTTAGAAATCAATATTTTTAGGTAAGACTAGCACATTCTTTGTATGCTCGATTGAGAGGATGATTGATTTCACAATAACTTGTGTATGACACTAATACAAGAATGTGGGTGCTCATTAGAGAATGAGTTCACTGAATTGATATAAATTGAGAACATCTAGTGGAGTCTTATCTACATGTCAATAGATGGTTCTCATAGTGAAATTTGTGCATGTAATTTTTTGACCTAAAACTACCATAGAATCTTATATATATATAAATCCATATTTTGGTTCATACTCATTCATGACTCAGTTATGTATGGGATGATCTGGATATGGTAGATTATATATGAAGATTGTGAGTAGGTTAATATGGAATCGATCTCTCCTGGTAAGAGGAAATTGCATCCTACTTGTTCAAACAAATGATGATTCAGGAAGACTTTGATCAAAGCATGATAAAAAATTAGAAATGATTTCTAATGTTTCATTAAATGAATCATCATCATAAGATTGAAAGAGAAATGAATATGATATTGGGGTTGACATATTTCCATATCCAGAGTCATATTCAGGATGTAGGAAGATCGAAGAATCTAGTTGCATGATAATTTTCACTGAAGGATATTTTTGGTATTTCTATCAAAATTTAACATCTTTTAGATAGTCATGATACGTTGCTAGATGTCAATCATGTCTTGTGGGTTTGATCAAATTAAAATTTTAATTTAATTATTAAATTAGAAAGTATTCTAAATTAAGTCAAATTGGGTTGGCTAGTTTTGACCTAAATTAGTTTGGTTGAGTTCTAACCAGATTAGGTCAAATCACACCCAGACTCACTATTGGTTAGATGTGAAATCCAATGGGTCACATACAAAGAGAATTGATTAATGGTCTAATTGGATTAGACCATATTTGTAAGATGAACATGCTAGCATATGTAGCAAACCCTATCACCTGGTTTCGAATTGGATTCGAATTAGCTTCCGATTTAGGCTAATTTAGATCCAATTTGAGCAAAATAGGATTTGGTCTTGAGTTAGATTGACCTAGATTGATTAGCCTTTAAATTGGGCACCTCATACCTGCATCCCACATGCCAGAGAGTCTCTTTCTTATGTGTGGGAAGTCTTTCATGCGCAAAGAACTCTTTGGCGCATGAAATAAGTTGGCACCTACCTTCTTTGACTTTTCCTATATTGTTATGTCACGTAAACTTTTATATTGGCATGGACATCAGATATAGGGTGTAGAAGAGTCCTTCTGCTGATGAAATACTCTTTTTTCTTTTCGCTTAGGATGTTTTGTCGCCCATGATCCCTTGCCGCCCAAGACTCCATGCCGCCTACTCCTCCTTGATGTCTCTTGGACCAAGTCAAAGTCTCTTCGGACTTTGACTATTCAAAGTTTATCTCTACGCCTTCTTACTGAATGGGCATCCCTTTTTGGAGCCACTGGATGGTCTTGTTTCGTGATCTAATGGATGAAAAGGGTGGCGCCAAAGATGAATTATTGCGACTCCTCGTAAAAACTTATGTAGAATTAATCCAAGAGTCCTTTTGCTTTAAGGCACCTCTTGGACTAAGTCTATATCTCATTTTTACTGATGAGGCATGAGATTGGCTGATGGAACGTGAGAATTTGATGAGGAAATGGCATGAGATTTTTTTATTGGCTCCCCTATGTACATTATAAATAAGGGTACACACCAAGAGTCCAATAGAGTGAAAGTTATCTTTCTTTCTTACAAGAGTTTCTTTTTATCCAATTTTCTTTCTTTCTTTCTCTTATCTAGACCTTGTCATTATAAGTACAAGAAGTTATCTTAAGACTAAGAGATTAGAAAGGAAAATTAAGAAGACAAAAGAAAAAGAAAGATAGATAAGAAGAGACAAGGAAGGTGACATAAAGACTAAAGAAGGTCTAGCCCTTTTAATTAAAGTTCTTATTATTAGAACTCTAATTATATAAATTAGAGGTGCTGGTATCTTGATCAAGTCTCTGTGTGGATCAACATTGGAGGATGAACACGTGAGCACCTGGTGGAAACCCTGACGGACTGCTACCGACGATCAAGGTCAATTTAGGGTTTAGCGATAAGAGGTATGTTCTAATACTTTCTTTTATATTACAAATGCATGTTGTATAATTTAATTACTAATGAGGTGGTCCTAGGGTTCGGATTTGGTTTATATGATTTCATATTTTTATTTTGAAATCCATGCTTCCGCCCTGTACACCAAATCTAACATATTTGTCATGAAATATTTTGATTCGAGCCTTGTAAATTCGTGAACTCTTATATGCACCATTGCAAAGTTTCTTTAGTTTATTGATTTTCATCCTTCGATTAGAACTTGCATTCTTAATGTTAAAATTAAACATTTGTATGGCCCAGAGTGCTTGATGTTCTAATTCAACCGATAAATGGCATGCTTTGCCATAAACTAATCGGTAGGGTGACATACTGATAGGAGTTTTAAAAGCTATACGATAAGCCCATAATGCATCATCTAAGCAAAGGGACCAATCCTTTCTATTAGGCCTAATCGTCTTTTCTAGGATATGTTTAATCTTCCTATTTGACATCTCTACTTGACCATTAGTTTGGGGGTGATATGGCGTGGCAACTTTGTATCTAATATTATATTTTTTCATAAGTTCTTCAAAGTGTCTATTCATGAAATGAGTCCCTCCATCACTAATGATCACCCTTGGAAAGCCAAATCGACTAATAATGTTTCACTAGATAAAACTAGTTACAACTTTATTATCATTAGTCCGTTTGCTATTGCCTCTACCCATTTTGACACGTAATAAACTACCATCAGAATATATTCAAACCCAAACAAGGCTGGAAAAGTCCCATGAAATCGATCCTCCAAACATTGAAGATTTCTACTACTAAAATGGGGGTCAGTGGCATCATATCCTTTCTGGATAAATTTCTTATTTGCTGGCATTGCAAACAACTTTGGCCAAACTCATGTGCGTCCTTGAAAAGTGTTGGCAAATAAAACCCATCGTAGCACTTTTGCTATAGTTTTTCTTCTACTAAAATGTCCCCTACATGCCGAAGAACGGAAAAAAGTGAGAATGCTTTGAAATTCACTCTCAGAAACATAATGGTGAATAACTTGGTCAGGATGGTATTTGAATAGTTCAGATTCCTCCCAAAAATAATGTTTAATTTGTAAGAAAAATTGATCCTTTTCTTGTTTTGTCTAGTGAGAAGGTACTTGTCTTGTTGACAAGTAATTAACAATATGGGCAAACCATGGAGATCGGCTAGAGGAGATTATGAAATGTTATTCATCAGAAAATTTCTCTTTGATCTCATCTATGTCTATCATGTGTTCAACTAAGATCCTGGAGATGTGATTAGCTACCACATTCTTGGAACCCTTCTTATCTCAGATTTTCAAATCAAATTCTTGTAGAAGAAGGATCTATCTAATCAATCATGGTTTAGTATCTTTCTTTGAGAGGAGATATTTCAGAGCCATATGATCAGAGTAAACTAGAATCTTAGACCCTAATAGATATGAGAAAAATTTTTCAAGGGCGAACACTATCGCTAGTAGCTCTTTTTCTATTATGGTGTAGTTTAATTGGGCATCAGAAAGAGTCTTGCTAACATAATAGATCACATGTGGCTCCTTATTGATTTTTTGGCCTAAGACGGCACCTATTGCAAAGTTAGAGGCATCACACATAATCTCAAATGAAATGGATTAATCATGGGGTTTTATTATGGGTGCTATTGTTAGGGCTATTTGTAATGTGTTGAAGGCTTTGAAATAATCTTCATTAAAGACAAATGGTGTGTCCTTGGCCAATAGATTGCATAGGGATCTTGAAATCTTGCTAAAGTCTTTGATGAAGCATCTATAAAATCCGGCATGACCTAAGAAGGATGTATTTGTCGGACCGAAGTAGAAGGTGGTAGTTTTGAAATGACCTCAACTTTGGCTTTATCTACCTCGATCCCTCTTTCGAAAATAATATGTCTTAATACAATTCCATCTTGCACCATGAAATGGCTCTTTTTCCAACTTAGGATGAGATTTGTCTCCATACACTATTTAAGAACTTTGGAAAGATTATGGAGACAATCCTTAATCATGATTCCAAACACAAAAAAATCATCCATAAAACTTTGAGACATTTGTCCACCATATTCAAAAAAATGGCCAGTATGCACCGTTGAAATGTTGCAGGTGCATTGCAGAGCTCGAATGGCGTATGCCGAAAAGTGAAGGTTCCATAGGGGCCAATGAAGGTAGTCTTTTCTTGGTCATAAAAAATATAGGTACTTAATTATATCCTTAATAATAACCATAAAAAAAATAGAAGAAACTTTGTCCTGCTAACCATTCTAAGATTTGGTTGATGAAGGGCAATGAAAAGTGGTCCTTCCTAATAACAGCATTTAGTTTTATATAATCTATGCATACTCGCCATTCAGATGATATGCGAGTGGGAAGCAGTTCAACTTCTTCATTCTTAATGATAGTAAAATCTGATTTTTTAGGTACTACTTGAGTGGGACTGACCTATTTACTATCGGATATGGGATAGATGATTCCAACATCTAACCACTTTACCACCTCTTTCTTTACTACTTCGTGCATGTTTGGATTCAATTTTCTCTGCATGTCTCGATGGGGTTTGGCATCTACCTTGAAATGAATGTGGTACATGCAGATGGAGGGGTCAATTTCTTTTAAATCAGTAATAGACCAATCGATAGCCTGCTTGTATTTCTTTAGAACACCAACCAATTATGCTTCCTGATCAGGGGTCAAGTCTGATGCAATGATCATCGGAAGGGTGTCATTGGGTCCCAAAAATACATACTTGAGCATGGCAGGAAGGGGTTTCAATTCTAACACAGGTGATGATTCTAAAGATGGGACTATTAGTGTATGAGCTAATATGGGCAATGGCTCATACTTGATTATCTATGGAGGAGTGGTTTTATCGTGTGGTGCATTTAACAGGGTGTTAACTTCTTTCATATATCCCTCTATATCAAAGTCATACACTCCAAAGTGAGCCAAGTAGGATATGATGCTAGAATTATGGGTGTTGCATCTTCTATAATGTCTTCTAGTGTATCTACTTTGAAGCAACTATCCATTGATGGTTCTTGGGAAGCACCAAACACATTCAGTCTTAGTTTATTAGTCCCAAATGATACGTTCATGACTCCTGCCCTACAATTAATACATGCATTTGCCGTAGCTAGGAAGGATCATCCTAAGATAATGAAAATTTATTTTGGGTTGGCACTTAGTTCCATGTCGAGAACTAGAAAATCAACTGAAAAGTAAAACCCATCTATCTTGACCAAGACATCCTCAAGCATCCCTGTGGTTTCTTAATTGATCTATCGGCTAACTGCAATGTGACTGATGTGGGTTTCAATTCTCCAAATCCAAAAAGTTCATACATTGAACTAGATAAAAGATTCACACTTACCCCTAAGTCTAGAAGAGCTTTTTCAATGTGGAAATCTCCTATAACACGAAAAATGATGGGGGCTCCTGGGTCCTTAAGCTTTGGAGGGCTTGCATGCTGGAAGAAAGAACTAGCCTATTTAGTGAGGCATATTTTCTATGGGATTTGTAATCTTGATTTTTGTTTTTGGGTGCACAAATCCTTCAAAAATTTGGCATAAGTAGGGACCTATTTGATTGCATCTAGAAGGGGGAGATTAATTTGGACTTGCTCAAACAATTCCAACATCTCGTCAAGTCTTCCTCTCTTCTTATTTATAGGAATAGGGGCTTTTAGGTCATCCTGAAATGGGGCTTTAGGGAAGTAAGATGATTCCAGTGCAATTGGTTCATTCTCTATTTTTGGGTCCTCCTTGTTCTTGGGTGATTCAGATTTGATTAGAGGTTTACGGTCGGTCTCATTGATTTTACTAGTGTGTTTAATGTCCTTCCAACTTCTCTGAGTCATGATTGATTTTGGATGTTCAGAAAAGGCTTATGGGGTATTAGAGCTCTCAATCATGAATTACCCTATTGGGTTGCTCTCGAGTTAGCTAGATAATTTTTCTCCTTCTTTCCTACTGAATGCGGTCGCTAGTTGACGTATTTGGATCCCTAGCTTAGCAATGGATTGTGTGTGGGAGTTAAGGGTTTGAGTGTTGACTCTAATTGTTCTAGTGCTTTCAAAATTTTTTTCTTAAAAGCTGAGCTGTGACTAGTGGTAGACGGATGAGGAGCATTTTGAAATTAATGGTATGGTCCATGCCTATATGTTGGGTCCTGATATTGAGGTCGAGGTATAGCAGGACCAACCACTGGTTGTGGTCTCTAGGAAAATTTGGATGGTTTCTCTAGTCGAAATTATAAGTATTCGAATATGAATCATTTTCTGATCTACGAGCTTATTGGACTTGAGCTTGCTGAACTTGCTCGTGCATAAACTTAGAAAATTGAGGTGCAGCTGGGCATTCACTAACAAAGTGGTTCGAACTTACACACAATGCCACAACTTCTTGGATTGGGTTAGGTGGAATCGGGGATTGTCTAGTATTTAGAAGATGGTCTAATTTTTGGGATAGTTCATCTACCTTACTGTGGATATTCATGACATTTTCAATCTGATAAATTCTACTTCTTTTCTGTTGAAGCATGGGTTGTTCTTTAAAGGTGGTAGACATGTAATGTAGGAAATTCTCACTAAGTGTTTTAAAGAGTTGCCAAGCTTCATCCTCACTCTTTAGCATGAATGTCCCACCACATGATGCATCAATCATTTGTTGGTGTTTCTTCGATAGACCATCATAGAAATACTGAACAAGTTGCCATTTGGAGACAGCATGGTATAGATATTTATGAATGAGGTTCCTTAACCTTTCCCATGTCTCATGAAAAAGTGCACCCTCCAATTGAAAAAGACTAGTGATAACTTTTCTAATTTGATTTATTTTTCTAATTGGAAAGTAGTTCTTGAGAATTTTTCTCTGATGATGGTCCCAAGTTGAAATGGTTATAGAATCTAAGGAGTTTAACCAATGCTTGGTTTTGTCGTTAAGTGAGAAAGAGAATAGTTTCAACCTAAGGGCATCATCGAAGAAGTTTTGAATTTTTATAGTGGAACAAATCTCAAGAAATTCATCCAAATACTTGTACGGGTCCTCGTTACTAAGTCAATAGAATGATGGCAGTATTTGAATAATGCTAGACTTAATCTCATACTAGGTAGCTTCTACTGAAGGAGCTTGAATGTATTAGGAGTAGGTATATGAGGATGGAGTGAAATATTCTCTTAATGGGCATGGAGGGTTAGCCTCACCAGGTGTAGCTATGTTTCTAGCTCGGATAGTCCTAAGAGTCTTTTCTAATTCTTCGTCTAGTGCTTGCAAGTCAGATTTTAGCGATCGTCGATCTAACATATAACTAAAAGATCGATGTAGGACTATCCTAGTTTATTAAGAATTTATTATTATTATTTTTTATTATTTTTAATTTTTTATTAAGAGGAGAGGAGAGAGAAAAGAGTTCTAAAGAAGAGAATCTAAGAAGTTCTAAAACTAAGAAGAGAAAGAAGAATTAATTGTAATTAGATTTTAATTGCAATCAAGTTAACACATAATGGACTCTCTATTTTAAGGTTATCCTAGTTCTAGATAGCTCCTAACTATTCCAAATTAGCCTTCAAGTTCTCCAAGTTAGAGTTTGACTAACCAACTAGCTAGGTAAGTGTAAGGTTGGTGGGAGTCCCATCATTGCTTTTCTTAGATATTAATTAAATTAATCAGATTAGCGAATGGAACCAATTATAAATCATCTTCCTTCGAGCTCAGTCATTTCATAAATCACTTACCTGGACGCCAGCTAGCTAATCAAGTCTAATCTAGTCCAATTCTCAGGGTCACTTATCCTATTGAGCTCAAAATTCCTAAACATCAATGTCTATTTAATTTTAGATTAAGGTCTAGGTTATGCAGATGTAAGAAAGTGATTTGTAAGCTAAGAAAGGATGATCAAACGCCCACCTTATCTTGGTTAATGGGTTGTGCCCTTAAAGTTAATTATGGAGATGCAATAATCAAGTTAGAAATTTTTATATTTGAGGTTATGCTATCTTAGTTAAGTGTTATGAAATGTTAGTAGCATTTTTTTAAGAATTTACAGTTTTATCTTTTTATATATATTTTTTAGATTTTTTTAATTTTGTAAGAAAATAAATTTAAGTGATTAAGTTTAAAAAGTAATAAATTACTAGACTATAAAAAGTAGAAAATTATTTTAAACTATAAAAAGCAAGAAATTCATAAGATTAAAAAGTAGTAAATTAGTTATGCAAAATAAGATAATCTAACTAGAAAGCAAAAAAAATATAAAGCAGGAAAACAAAATCCAAAAGCTTTATTTTATTTTATTTTATTTTTAAAATCAATCATACCAAAGTCCTCGATAATGATGCCAAAATTTGATGCATAGTTATTGATAGTACCAGAGACCTATGGCAGCGATTGGCATGGATATGACAGTGGTTATAGAATCACTACCGTAGATCTTGAATAATTAAAAAATTTAAAATTTTTATTTTTTAATATATTTTATTTAATAAATATAGATATATAATATAAAAAATATAATAAACATAAAAATTATTCTAAAATACTAAAATTTTATTACTGAATAAAATTTATTATAATATTTTTTTAAAAAATAAAATACATCAAAAGTCTCATAAATCTACATCATCGTCGTCATCATCAGAAACCAGAGCCAGAGTAGGAGCTGGAGCTGGAGCCAGAGCTGAAGCAGGAGCTGGAGCTAGAGCCAGAGCTAAAGCAGGAGTCAGAGTTGGAGCTGGAGCTTGAATGTAGGCCAACATATCCTCGAAGCTTGTGACTCTAAAATATATGTTGAGCGTCGACATCATGTCTCTCACGATGCCCTTCAAATGAGATGCGCGCTCCTCAATCCGATCTGCCTGCATCATAGCATGATCTGCCCATGCCAATGCCTCCTCAAGCTTCTTTTGGCTAACGACATCGAAAGTCTATGAGGAGATGCTCGCTTTGGATCAGTAGCTCATCGGTATGTGTCTGGGCCTGCATCAAATCCTCCTAAAGTGCTTAGGCCTTAAGACCTGAGATAGATGGTCATGGGGCCTAGAGGTATCCAGGCCCTCATGAGTGAGCGCATCTAACTGATGCTATAATTATAAATTAAAATAAAATTTTATAAAAAATATTATAATACTAATCATATATTCTAATATATTTAATACTTATAAAAATATGCCCGATCGCGGTGTTCATCGGCCTGCCCGTCTTGTCCGTGCGGCTGGATTGAAAGATCTCACTATGGCTGGGCATCATTCCATCTCTCATCAGCTATAACAAAGAATAAATTTATCATAAAGATGATAAAAAATATGAATTTAATTTATCTAGTAAAATTTAGAATTAATTATCTCTCTATGCACACGACTGACCATAGATTCGCGGTCTAGAGTGTGCGTATACTCCTGGGCTACATGGTTCTCCCAGTTCTGATGAGAGATAGCCTAACAAATATTTAAATAAATAATAAATATTTAAAAAATATTTAAATAAAACTTTAAGCATATTGAGAAATTTAAAAGTTAAAAATTTTACCTCGAACTCCTAGCTCCTCCAGTGTCTAACCATCCTCTCCCATTGACTTGGACGACAGTCCTGTATCTAGAGAACAAGCTCCTTCGAAGTATTTTATTGATGCTCGAGCCATCCTCTGTGGAACTTGATCTTGTAACCTCGGTACAACTCCTCGATCTTCCTCAGTCGGACATCTCGAGCCCTCTCATGATCAAAAAAATCGTACATTCTCTACATAAAGTTATCAAAAATTAGTTATAAAATTATTCTAATCAAACATATATAGTGTAAACATATAAAATACGTAAATATAACTAAGATGTGCGTACTTACCCATCTCCTCCCATACCCGATCCCTGATGGCAACATTCATCAACTGCTAGTCTCTGGGCTCTATGGGAATGATGTCCAACCATCTCACAAGCACTCCAAAAAGAGAATGCATTATGAGCTTAGAAGTGGCACTCCCAAGTCTTGAAAACATGAGAAGACAAGTCATGAAAAGATGGAAGCGAGCCAAAAAAAGAATCAGTCTCAATAGTAAAGTTCAAAAATTGGGTCGACTCATTCTGAGACTGAGCTGGCTTAGTTGGAAACTAGGTTGGCTCAGTCCAAGACTGGATCGGCTAGGTCTCAAAGAAAATTTTAGACAAAGAGCAACATTTTTGGGCTATTGGTATGGTACACAACTGGATCGGCTCAGTCCCAGACTGAGCCGACCCAATCGTAGGTTACCGATTCAATTTTCGTGGGTTATTATTTTGTGTACGTGGGTTGTTTAGGTTTGGAGAGTTTTTCTATGAGCTTGGGATTGATCCTTTGAAAAGTATATATACCGAAAATAGATAAAGATTGTAAGAGTGCTAAAATATACTGAATAAAAGCTCTTTTCTTTTAAAAATCTCTTCTTCTCTATTCCTTGATTTATTTGATTGTGCTTCCATAGAGATCTCTAAGAAGTATTTTTTTATTACTTAGCTAATCACCAACAGCCACATTGATCCATGTGGGAAGAGCGCATATTTTCTACATTTGGTATCAGAGCGGTGTTGCGTGGAAGGAAGGAAGACACCTAGGATTTACTACATCTAGGATCTGTTGTATCAGATTTTATCCTAAAACTTCTAGTTTGCTTCATGGTTGTCTCTAGATTGAGGTGGAGATTGTTTACACGGAGGAACGGTGATACAAAAGTTTGAAAAGAGGATCTAGGACTAGTTAGATCTTTTGTGAAAGGTAGTTTTACTGGTGTGTGTTCATGAAGAATGTTAGGGATCTATTCTTGACTTGTTTGAAGTCATGGGATGAAGTGGATTCAGGATGGATTTTGAAAAATTTGATGGTAAGAAAAACTTTATCCTATGGCAGCAAAGAGTAAAGAACTTGTTGGTTTAGCAGAGGATCTACAAGATCTTGACAAAAGAAAGGCCGAAAAAGACAGTGCAGAGGATTGGGAAGAGTTGGAGGAAATTATTTTTAGCATAATCCGAATGTGCTTGGTCGATCAGGTTTTGCCCGAGGTTTGCACAGAAACTACAGCAAAGGAGCTCTGGGAGAGACTGAAAAATACATACGTGGGGAAGAACATGATGAACAAGCTATGGTTGAAAAAATAGTTATATAGTTTGAGGATAATTGAAGGCGGAGATCTTGTTGCACATATCCAAAGGTTCAATCAGGTATGTTCTGAGGTGATGAGTTTGGATGTGAAGATCGACGAGGAGAATTGGGCATTGCTGTTGTTATGTTCTCTCTCAGGTTCGTATGATGGTCTCATAACAACTTTAGTTTATGGAAAGAAGATCCTAAACTATGAAGAGGTTGTTGGTGTGCTTAGATCAAATAAGCAAAGGGAGAAGATTTGCAAGAGAGATCCTAAGTCTGAGATCTTGGCTATGAACGAAAGATAGAAAAGATCAAAGGAGAAGACAAGAGGAAAATCCAAGGGCAGGTCAAAGTCTCGCGATCAGAGGAAGATGACATTGAAATGTTATAAATATCATCAGTCTGGATACTTGAGGAGAGATTATCTTCTTTTAAGATCAGAAAAAGGGAAGGTCAACAAGGGAGATGATATAGCTTCTGTAAGTAATGAAGAAGATCTACTAGTTGTATCATATGGATCCACAGAGTGCGATACTATGTGGATATTAGATTTAGCATGCTCGCACCACTATACTTCTCATCGAAAGTGGTTTGCTATCTACTAGAAGGTCGATGGTGGAAGTGTCAGTCTTGGAGATAATCACCCATGCAAAGTAGCTAGAATTGGCTCTATCAGGGTGAGGATGTACAATGATATCATTCGTACATTATCAAATGTCAGGCATGTACCAAAGTTGAAAAAGAATTTGATTTCTTTGGGCTACTTGAAGGAGTAGGATTATGCTTTTAGTAGTCTGGCTGGGAGTGGATGTCTGAAAATTTCCAAGAAAGCTTTGGTGGTGATGAGAGGTAGAAGACTGAGCAACAATCTTTACAGAATGGAAGGCTCGATGGTAAATTATAGTGCAGAGGTACTAGCAGCAGCACAGGAGGAGCAAATTTTATATTGACTGTGGTACTATCGGATGGATTATATGAGTGATTGTGGGCTCATAGAACTAAGCAGAAGAGGTATGATCCTAGCCTTTAAGAAGGAGGGCACAGATCTGAAAGGTATATGCCCTTAAGCCAATCAAAAAAATTATTTATTTTTGGGCAGTTCTTTATCTTCCAAACTCATGTAATGACATTTTAAAATAAATAAAAGCATTATTTCATCATATGCAGTGTCTTACTATTTATTTAAGATTATGATGGATCCCATAAATTAAGGCTATGGTTTTAAGATTATGATGAGATCATACCAATGAGACCTAAAATCTTAAAACCCTAATTTAAACATTTCTGATCGATGGAACATTGAGTTGGAGATCAATGCTTTCGGTAAGACTAGCACATCTTTTGTATGCTCAATTGAGAGGGTGATTGATCCCACAATCACTTGTGTATGACACTAATACAAGGATATGGGTGCTCATTAGAGAATGAGTTTACTAAATTGATCCAAGTTGAGAATATCTAATGGAGTCTTATCTATATGTCAATAGATGATTCTCATAGTGGAATTGTGCATGTAATCCTTTGACCTAAAACTACCATAGAATCTTATATATATGAATCCATATTTTGGTTCATACTCATTCATGACTCAATTATGTACGGGATGATCTGGATATGGTAGATTATATATGAAGGTTGTGAGTAGGTTAACATGGAATCGATCACTTATGGTAAGAGGAAATCGCATCCTGTCTGCTTCAAACAAATGATGATTCAGGAAGACTTTGATCAAAGCATGATGAAAATTAGAAATGATTTCTAATGTTTCATTAAATGAATCATCATCATAAGATTGAAAGAGAAATGAATATGATATTGGGTTTGACATATTTCCATACCCAGAGTCATATTCAGGATGTAGGATGATCGAAGGATCTAGTTGTATGATAACTTTCCACTGAAGGATATTTTTGGTATTTTCATCAAAATTTTACATCTTTCAAGAAGTCACGATATGTTGCTAGACATCAATCTTATCTTGTGGTTTGATCAAATTAAAATTTTAATTTGATCATTAAATTAGTAAGTGTTCTAATTGGTCAAACTGGGTAGGCTAGTTTTGACCTAAATCAGTTTAGTTAAGTTCTAATCTGATTAGGTCAAATCATATCCAAACTCACTGCTGGCTAGATGTGGAACCTAATGGATCACACACAAAGAGAATTGATTAAGGATTTAATTGGATTAGATCATATTTGCAAGATGAACATGTTAGCACATGTAGCAAACCCTAGCACCCAGATTCGAATTAGATTCGAATTGGCTTCCGATTTGGCCTAATTATGGAACAATTTGAGCCAAATTAGATTTGATCTTGAATTGGATTAACCTAGATTGATTGGGCTTTAGTTGGGGTGTCACATACCAGAATCCCATGCACTAGAAAGTCTCTCTCTTGTGCGTGGAAAGTCTTTCATGCGCAAAGAGTTTTTGGTGCATGGGATTAAGTTGGCACCTACCTTCTTTGACTTTTTCTATTTTTCATGTTGCATAAATTTTTCAAATAGGTGTGGACATCAGATATGGGGTGCAAAAGAGTCCTTCTGTAGGTTAAAAACTCCGTTATCTATTTGCATAAGAAGGGACTCTTTGTCGCCCAGGACTCCTTGCCGCCCACTCTTCCTTAGCGCCTCTTGGACCAAGTCAAAGTCCCTTGGGACTTAGACTATTCAAAGATCATCTCCACACCATTTTTGCTGAATGGGCATCCATCATTAAGGCCATTGGATGGCCTTCTTATCTGATCTAATGGTTGTATATGATGGCGCCAAAATTGAAAGCTTGCGACTCTTCATAAATAACTTATGTAGAATTAGTCCAAGAGTCCTTCTGCTTTAAGGCACCTCTTGGACTAAGTCTATATGTGGTTATTATTTGATAAGGCATGAGATAGACTGAAGGGACATGAGATAATAATATGGAAAGGGTGTGAGAAAATGTGTTGGCACCCCTACGTATATTATAAATAAGGGTGCGCACCAAGAGTCTGAGGATTGTGAAATTATCTTTCTTTTTTAGAAGTATTTTCTTATTGTCCAATTTTTTTCTTTCCTTCTCTTATCTAGACCTTATCCTTATAAGGATAAGAAGTCATTTTAAGATAAAGAGATTAGGAAGAAAAATTAAGAAGACAAGAAAAAAGAAAGATAGGTAAGGAGAGATAAGGAAGGTGACATAAAGGCTAAGAAAGCTCTTGCCTATTTAATTAAAGTTTTTATTATTAAAATTTTAATTATATATAAATTAGAGGTGCTGATGTCTTGATCAAGTTTTCGTGTGGATCAACTTTAGAGGATGAACATGTAGGCACCTGGTGAAACCCCCGACGGACTGCTGTCGGCAACTAGGGATAATTTAGGATTTAGCGATAAGAGGTATGTTCTAATATTTTTTTTATATTATAAATGCATGTTATGTGATTTAATTGCTAATAAAATAATCCTAGGGTTCGGGTTTGATTTGTATGATTTCATAATTTTGCTTTGAAATCCATACTTCTGCCCTGTACATCAATCCTATCAATGGTATCAGACCAAGCCTTATTAGGTCAAATCATATAATGCTTTGCTTATAATATAATGACATAAATAAAAGATATGATATAATCTTTTTATTTGCATATTATTTATATGATGAGATCATATTTTTATTTATCATAATGAGATAATGATGTATATATTATTCTATAAAGGTTGCCCTGACATAGTGAAAAGTATTCACTATGTAATGATGGTTGTGCTAGAATAATTGTATATGTTAATATATATATATATTATCATAATTGATGCTTTTATGCATTTAGTTTGATTTAAATCAGAATGTGCATCGAGACCATTTAAATCCCTCTTTAAAATTATATTAAGTTATAGTGTAATTAACCTATAGTTGAATCAGTTAGGATGTCTAATTGATCAATCGATGTCTAGAAAAAATGGTTCATGATTAGTAAACAGAACGTGATTTTTTAATTAGTTCTGTTGTCTAACCTAGTCAATTTATTAGTATCTAAGAAAAGCAATGGGGGGACCCCCACTTCTCTTCCATTTACCTGGCCAATTCATTGAATTTAATTCTAGATTGAAATACTTAGTATAATATTCACTACATTAAGGCCTTCCTTCATACTAGGTTCTTATTATATGCAGAATCATATTAGTTTTGTTGTGTAATCACAAGATCTATCATGGGGAATGATGTAATATTAATCTAGTGCATTGAGATGCTTACAATATTTTGAATATACTGCTTTGTTGTGCAACCACAAAAGCAGTTATATTTTATTTTGACTGTATAGAAATGAAGAATTTTATTTAAACTAAAATATTAAAGTTTGTTATGCTAACATAAGACTATTAATGTTTTAGAGGCAAAATTTTTTTGAGAGTTACATAAAATGTAATTGGAAAGAGTTTCCTATCTTTGATCTTATAATAGGTTTGTTATGCAACCACAAGATCTTTTATAAGAAATTAGGATCTTTTTTCTCACTAAGAAAATCAATTAGAGGGTTATGTTTTTTGATTAAATAATGGAAGACATAATTAAATTAAAATCCTAATTTAATTATGTTTGTCATCATGAGTTATTTGCTTATGTATTGTTTTTTATTATGTAGATTAAATAGCTTCTTCACTTTCATTGCATTCAATTTTGGATTCAAATAAATTAATTGATCAAAATTATGTGGACTGACTGAGAAATCTAAAAATAGTACTCAGTCAAGAAAAATTCTCCTATATTCTTGATGCCCCTGATCCTAAGCCATTAAGAAAACATGCCATAGATGAACATAAGTCCACATATAAGATATGACAAAATGATTTTCTTATCATCAAATGCATCAGACTTGCCTCTATGAGAATGAATTACAGAGGCAGCATGATAGCATGGACACTCAACCCATATTGCTCAATCTAAAAGAGTTTTATGGAGAGCATAGTAGGACTGCTAGATATGAGATATCTAAGCAATTATTTCGTGTAAGAATGATAGAAAAAATATCCATACAAAATCATGTTTTGATGGTAATTGACCTAATCACTCGATTAAGTCAATTAAGTTTTGTTATGGATGGAGAGTTAAGTCAGGATTTGATCCTGCAATTACTCTCTAAATTATTTTCTTAGTTTATCGTAAACTATCACATGAACAAACTGAATTCTTCCTTACCAGAGTTGTTAAATATGCTCAAGATAATAGAAAGCCATATCAAGAAGGATAAGGCTCCTCTTCTTCTTGTGGATGGGATCTCCAAGAAGAAGGTAGGCAAAAAGGGTTCAAAGAGAAGGTTGAATCCTAAAGATGGTATAAATAAGAAGAAAAAGGGGAAGAAGGTCTTCGGATAGATGACCTATTTTCACTGCTGCAAAACAGATTATTGGAAGAGGAATTGCAAGGCTTACCTTACAATCGTGAAGTTTGGTGCAAATAATATACCAAAAGGTATGTATGAGATACATACTATATTATCATTAAATTCTTCAATTTTAAACTCTTGGGTATTAGATACCGACTGTGGTTTTCATATCTGCAAATCTTTGTAGGAGCTGCAGAAAATTAAGAGTTTGAAGAAAGGTGACTTCAAGCTCTATGGCGTTGGAGGAGAGTCTATTCGAGCAGAAGCTGTAGGGACAAATATATTGAAGTTACCTTATAAAAAGATCTTAGAGCTTACAAATTATTATTATATGCCTAAGATCATTAGAAATATTATATCTATACCCTTGTTAATTAAATAAGATTATAGTCTTAATGTAACGAGCGAAGGTTGCTCGATTAAATATTCTAATGAAAATATTTATTTTGGCATATTTAGTAATGGTTTGTTGACTCTATGTTTGGATAATAATATATTTCATATTGATGAAAATAGAAAATGTAAGAGAGATGACATAAATAATACTTTACTTTGGCATTGTCGATTATGTCATATTAGTGAGGCTAGGATTAACAAGTTATATAAAGAAAAGTTCTTTGATCTTTTTGATTATGAATCATTAGGAACTTTTGAATCATGTCTCATGGGTAAAATGACTAAGACTCCATTTAGTGAACATGGAGAAAGGACAAAAGAGTTATTAGAACTTATACATACAGATGTATGTGGTCCTATGACAACTCAAGCCAGAGGAGGATACTCTTATTTTATAACATTCACTAATGATTTATCTAAATTTGGATATGTGTATCTTATGAAACACAAATCAGAAGCCTTTGATAAATTTAAAAAGTATCAAAGTATGGTTGAAAACAAACTGAACATTGTATAAAAATTCTTCGATCTGATCGAGAAGGAGAATACTTATCTAATGATTATCTAGACTATTTTAAAGTTAAAAGGATTCTCTTTGAATGGACACCTCGTTATACACCGCAATTAAACGATGTAGTCGAAAGAAAAAATTATACCGTATTAGATATGGTACGGTCCATAATGTGCTTCACTGAATTACCTATTTTCTTCTAGGGCCATGCTTTGGAGACCGCAATTTATATCTTGAATAGAGTATCTTCTAAATCTGTATCTAGTACCCCATATGAGATATGGAGAGGTAAGAAATCCAATCTTAAGTATTTTAAGATATGAGATTGTCCAGCATATGTCAAAAGAAATTTTGGACATAAGCTTGATGCTAGATCGGACAGATATCTATTTATCGGATATCCTAGAGATAGCATAGGATATTTATTCTACCATCCTACTAAATAAAAGGTATTTGTAAGTAGGTATGCCACTTTCATGGAAAAAAATTTATCCTAGAAAAGGGCAGTGGCAGAAATATTGAACTTAGTGAAGTTCAAAAAAAATAAATAGAAATTTTTCAACCAAATAATCGCATAAAAGAACCAGAATACATAACTCCTATCCATAGGTCTAAAAGAGTTCGACATACACTGTGAGGTACGGGTTCATTATTAAGAATAATGAAGTCCAAGTCATTGAGAATGATGAACCTCTGACCTATACGGAAGCAATCAAAAGTAAGGACTCTGACAAATGGCTGGTGGCCATGCAATCCGAAATGGACTCCATGCACACCAACAAAATATGGACTTTAGTAGATGCACCAGAGGATATAAATCCTATTGGATGCAAATGGATTTTTAAGAAAAAGATTGGAGCAGATGGTCAAATTAAAATCTATAAGGCTAGATTGGTGGCTAAGAGATTTAGGCAAAAACAGGAGATTGATTATGATGAAACATTTTCACCTGTTGCCATGCTCAAATCTATTTAGATTATGCTTGCCATAGCAGCATACCATGACTATGAAATATGGTAAATGGATGTGAAGACTGCCTTCTTTAATGGTTTCCTTGAGGAGGAGGTCTATATGTCACAGCCAGAGGGATTTGAGTCAAATGAGAGACCAAATCAGGTATGCAAGCTTAAGAGATCCATTTATGAATTAAAGCAAGCATCAAGGAGTTGGAACATGTATTTTGATGTAACAGTCAAAGAGTTTGGTTTTATCAAGAATGTGGATGAACCATGTGTGTACAAGAAAACTAGTAGGAGAACCATAGTCTTCTTGGTTCTGTATGTAGATGACATACTCCTGATTGGGAATGATATCCCAATATTGCAATCAGTCAAATTATGGCTATTAAATAAATTTTTCATGAAAGATTTGGGAGAAGCATCCTATATACTAGGAATAAAGATCTATAGAGATAAATCTAAGAAGATGCTAGGCTTGTCCCAATCTAGGTACATTGACTTAGTACTGAAAAGATTCAGTATGGATGGGAGTAAAAGAGGTTACTTATCCATGAGTCAAGGCATACATCTCACTAAAAAGATGTCTCTAAAGATACCTGAAGAGCGAAATAGAATGAGTTCTATTCCTTATGCTTCGGCTACTGGATCAATAAATAATGTATGCCATGTTATGTACAAGAACTGATGTTGCTTATATCTTAGGCATTGCAAGTAGATTTCAAGCTGATCCAGGAGAAGATCATTGAAAAGCTGTAAAAAATATTCTTATGTACTTAAGAAGGACTAAAGATATTTTTCTAGTATATGGTGGTTCTGATCTTAAACTAGAAGCATATTCTAACTCTATCTTTCAATCAGACCCAAATGATAGCAAATCCATTTTAGGGTATGTCTTTACTCTGAATGGTGTAGCAGTGAGTTGGAAGAGTACTAAGCAGCCAACTATAGCTGACTCAACTACTGAGGCAGAATATATAGCTGTAGGTGAAGTCACTAAGGAAGCTGTCTGGATGAAAAAGTTCATCATTGAATTGGGTGTTATTTCTAAAATTAAGAATCCAGTACCACTTTACTGTGACAATACTGGAGCTGTTGCTCAAGCAAAGGAATCTAGGTCTCATCATAAATCCAAATACATTCTGAGATGCTTCCAGTTCGTTCGTGAAATTATTGAAAGACAAGATATAGTCATAGAATGAGTTGACATAAAGAACAACATAGCAGGCCCATTCACTAAGATTTTACCACTATAATTGTTTGATCGCCACCTTGATTGCATGGGATTAAAATATAAGGGCGATTGGCTTTAGTGCAAGTGAGAGATTGAAATGTATATGCCCTCAAGCCAATCAAAAAATTTATTTATTTTTTGGGTTATTCTTTATCTTCCAAACTCATGTAATGACATTTTAAAATAAATAAAAATATTATTTCATTATATGCAGTGTCTTATTATTTATTTAAGATTATGATGAATCTCATAAATTAAGGCTATAATTTTAGGATTATGATGAGATCATACCAGTGAGACCTAAAATCTTAAAACCCTAATTTAAACATTCCTGATCGATGGAACATTGAGTTGGGGATCAATATTTCTGCTAAGACTAGCACATCTTTTGTATGCTCAATTGTAAGGGTGATTGATCTCATAATTCCTTGTGTATGACACTAATACAAGGATGTGGGTGCTCATTAGAGAATGAGTTCACTGAATTGATCCAAGTTGAGAATATCTAATGGAGTCTTATCTATATGTCAATAGATAGTTCTCATAGTAGAATTATGCATGTAATCCTTTGACCTGAAACTACCATAGAATCTTATATATATGAATCCATATTTTGGTTTATACTCATTTATGACTCAGTCATGTACGGGATGATCTGGATATGGTAGATTATATATGAAGATTGTGAGTAGGTTAACATGGAATTGATTACTCCTGATAAGAGAAAATTGCATCCTGCCTGCTTCAAACAAATGATGATTCAGGAAGACTTTGATCAAAGCATGATAAAAATTAGAAATGGTTTCTAATATTTCATTAAATGAATCATCATCATAAGATTGAAAGAGAAATGAATATGATATTGGGTTTGACATATTTTCATACCTAGAGTCATATTCAAGATGCAGGATGATCGAAGGATCTAGTTGCATGATAACTTTCCACTAAAGAATATTTTTGGTATTTTCATCAAAATTTCATATCTTTCAAAAGTCATGATATGTTGCTAGACATCAATCATGTCTTGTGGGTTTGATCAAATTAAAATTTTAATTTGATCATTAAATTAGAAAGTGTTCTAATTGGTCAAATTGGGTATGCTAGTTTTGACCTAAATCGATTTAGTTGAGTTCTAACCTGATTAGGTCAAATCACACCCAAACCCACTACTGGCTAGATGTGGAACCCAATAGGTCACACATAAAGAGTATTGATTAAGGATCTAATTGGATTAGACCATGTTTGCAAGATGAATATGCTAGCACATGTAGCAAACCCTAGCATCCAGATTCGAATTGGATTCGAATTGGCTTCCGATTTGGGCTAATTAAGGACCAATTTGAGCCAAATTGGATTTGGTCTTGAATTGGATTAACCTAGACTAATTGGGCTTTAGTTAGAGCATCACATACCAGAATTCTATGCACCATAGAGTCTCTCTCTTGCACGTGGAAAGTCTTTCATGCGCAAAGAGTCTTTGGCGCATGGGATTAAGTTGGCGCCTACCTTCTTTGACTTTCCCTATTTTTCATGTCATGTAAATTTTTCAAATAGGCATGGACATCAGATATGGGGCACAAAAGAGTTCTTCTACAAGTTAAAAACTCCGTTATCTATTTGCATAAGAAGGGACTCTTTGTCGCCCAGGACTCCTTGCCGCCCACTCTTCCTTGGCACCTCATGGACCAAGTCAAATTTCCTTGGGACTTTGACTATTCATAGATCATCTCCATGCCATTTTTGCTGAATGGGCATCCATCATCAACGACATTGGATGGCCTTCTTATCTGATCTAATGGTTGTATATGATGGTGCCAAAAATGAAAGCTTGCGACTCTTCGTAAATAACTTAACGTAGAATTAGTCCAAGAGTCCTTCTGCTTTAAGGCACCTCTTAGACTAAGTCTACATGTGGTTATTATTTGATAAGGCATGAGATAGGCTAAAGGAACATGAGATAATAATATGAAAAGGGTGCGAGAAAATGTGTTAGCACCCATACGTACATTATAAATAAGGGTGCGCACCAAGAGTCTGAGGGTTGTGAAATTATCTTTCTTTCTTACAAGTATTTTCTTATTGTCCTATTTTTTTCTTTCCTTCTCTTATCCAGACCTTGTCCTTATAAGGATAAGAAGTCATTTTAAGATAAAGAGATTAGAAAGAAAAATTAAGAAGATAAGGAAAAAGAAAGATAGGTAAGGAGAGGCAAGGAAGATGACATAAAGGCTAAGAAAGGTCTTGCCCATTTAATTAAACTTCTTATTATTAGAATTTTAATTATATATAAATTAGAGGTACTGGTGTCTTGATCAAGTCTTCGTGTGGATCAACATTGGAGGGTGAACACGTGGACACCTGGTGGAACCCCTGACGGACTCCTATTAGCAACTAGGGATAATTCAGGGTTTAGCGATAAGAGGTATGTTCTAATACTTTTTTTTATATTACAAATGTATGTTATATGACTTAATTGCTAATAAGATGGTCCTAGGGTTCGGGTTTGATTTGTATGATTTCATAATTTTGCTTTGAAATCCATGCTTCTGCCCTATACATCAATCCTATCATGATCTTTATGAGCCATGTATCTTTGGCAAACAGCATAGGATGAAGTTTGCCAAAATCAAGTGCAATGAGGGAGTGCTGGATTTAGTGCACTTGGATGTGTGGAGACCAGCTCCTGTATCAGCTAGAGGTAGGGCAAAATACTTTGTTACTTTCATTGATGATTTCTCAAAGAAGGTGTGGGTTTATCTGATCAGAGAAAAATCAGAGGTGTTTGCTCGATTCAAAGACTGGAGAGCTGAAGTAGAGAAGAAGTCAGGGAGACAGATAATATATCTGAGGTCGGACAGTAGAGAAAAATATACTAGCCTGGAGTTTAGGAGGTACCGTGAGAAAAATGGCATCAAACATCATTACATGGTGAGGATGACTCTCTAGCAGAATGGTGTCATGGAGAGGATGAACCGGACACTGACTGAGAAGATACGGAGTTTGAGGCTGCAGACATCACTCCTAAAGTTATTTTAGGATGATGCTCTAACTTTTTCTTATTTTTTTGTGAATAGATTCCCTTATTATAAGTTGAATGGAGGCATTCTAGAAGAGGTCCGGAGTGGGAAGAAGGTGAAGTTTAGCCATCTAAAAGTCTTCGGTTGCATAGCCTGTGTACATGTGGAGGCAATCGAGAGGAGTAAATTGGACCTAAAATCTCAAAAGATGACATTCATAGGATATCCACAAGGAGTTAAGGGATACCTATTGTGGGACTCTCAGGAACAGAAGTCAGTGATCAGTAGGAATGTTATCTTTGATGAGAAGAGTATCTTGAGGAGGTCTGGGATAGATGAAATTGAAGAAATAAAGATGAATAATAGTGGCCAATCAGAGAATGATGGCATGCAGGTTACATCCACTTATAGAAGTGTTCCTACTGAGGTGGAGCTAGGCAGAAAAGTATTGTCTTAGATTGAAAATCAGTATGAAGGGCTGGCAGTTCAAACCGAGCAGCCACAGACATCAGATAGAGATGTACCAGTGAAAGTGGCTTTGCACAAGCCCCAACATACTATTTGAAGATCGATCAGATATGGCATTGATGAGGTTATCTCTTGTGCACTCATCACTACTAATACAGATCCAGAAAATTATGCAAAGGCCATGGAGAGTGAGGATCATGATTCATGTATGTAGGTCATGATGGAGGAGATGGAAGCACTTAAAAAGAATCAGACATGCTAGCTGGTGGATCTTTTAGAGGGTGCTCAATCTATTGGCTCAAAGTGGGTGTTCACAAAGAAAGAAGCAACTTTAGAATAAGGTGGAGTCAGATTCAAAGCAAGGCTAGTAGCAAAGGAATACTCACAAAGAAAAGGGATTGACTACACAAAAATTTTCTCTCCTATGGTGCGTCATACATCTATTCAAGTTTTGCTGTCATTGATGGCACAGCATAACATGAAATTGGAATAGATGGACATGAAGACGGCCTTCCTTCATCGAACTTTGGAGGAAAGAATCTACATGAAGTAGCTAGATGATTTCATGGAGATGGGATAGAAAGAAAAGGTGTGTTTACTCAGGAAGTCCTTGTATGGCTTGAAACAATTCCCTCATCAGTGGTATCGAAGGTTTGATAGCTTTGTCTTGAGCCTAGGTTTCAGCAGATGTGAACATGATTGTTGTGTCTACGTCAAGGATGTAGATAAGAAGGATGCCCTATACTTGTTATTGTATGTAGATGATATGCTCATAGCCAGTTGAAGCATGGATACTATGAAAAGATTGAAAAGGATATTATCATTTGAATTTGAGATGAAAAATTTGGATCCAGCTAAAAAAATTCTTAGAATGAAGATTTGCAAAGATAGGTGCAAAGGAGTGCTCTATTTATCATAAAAAAGTATGTCCAAAAGGTTTTGGAGAGGTTTGGGATGGAGAAGGCCAAACCTGCAGAGACGCCATTGCCGAGCCATATATCTCTCTTCAAGTTATAGTGCCCTCAGTTAGAAGAGGAGAGAGAGTACATGGAACAAATCTCTTATGAAAATATTGTAGGTACTGTGATGTACACTATGGTGTGCTGTAGACTAGATATAGCTCATGCTGTGAGCACGATTAGTAGATACATGGCTAACCCTAAAAAAGAATACTGGAAAGCATTGAAATGGATATTGAGATATCTACATGGAACAAAAAATTATGGTTTGGTATTTGGTGGGCAGTCGGAAGGATTTGGAGAACAATCTATGAAGATGTGTGAAGATTTAGGTCCTCTAGAAGGATTTGTTGATGCAAATTATGCTGGTGATCTACTACTGGATACAAGGAGGTCTACTACTGGATATCTCTTCTGTATATATGGTGGACCGATGTCTTGGAGATTAATCCTTCAGTCAATCAGGGCTTTGTCTACCATAGAGGCCGAGTACATTAGGATAACGGAGGCTACAAAGAAAGCTCTTTGGCTTGGTAGGCTGATTGATGAGTTGGAGGTGGAGCAAAGCAAGGTTACACTATTCAGTGATAGTCAGAGTGCTCTATTATTGGCATAGAACCCAGTTTATCATGCACTCATAAAGTATATAGATGTGAGGTACCATAGGATCAGAGAGCTGATTAAGGAAGGTGAAGTGGAACTGATGAAGGTCCATACTAAGGAGAATCAGTCTGATGCACTCATAAAGGTACTTCCCAGAGATGGCTTTCAGAGATGTATGGCATGCATGAGTCTATTGAGAAGAGATGAGTTCACAAGAACTTGGATGTACTAAGATGGACAATATGAGCTTAGAAGTGGCACTCCTAAGTCTTGAAAACATGAGAAGATAGGTCATGGAAAGATGAGAGCAAGCTGGAAGAAGAATTGGTCTCAATAGTAAAGTTCAAAAACTGGGCTGGCTCACTCTGAGACTGAACCAGCTCAGTTGAAAACTGGATCGGCTCAGTCCAGGACTGGGTTGGCTAGATTTTCGAGGAAAATCTAGATAGAGAGCAGCATTTTTGGGCTATTGGCATGGTACACAGCTGGGTCGGCTCAGTTTTCATAGGTTATTATTTTATGTACGTGGGTTGTTTGGATTTGAAAAGTTTTTCTATGAGCTTGGGCTTGATCCTTTGAAAAGTATATATACTGGAAATAGATCAAGGTTGTAAGAGTACTGAAATATACTGAATAAAAGCTCTTTTCTTTCAAAAGTCTCTTCTTCTCTATTTTTTGATTTATTTGATCATGCTTTCGTAGAGATCTCTAAGAAGTACTTTCTTGTTGCTTGGCTAATCACCAACGGCCATGCCGATCCATGTGGAAAGAGTGCATACTCCCAACATGCATCTTCCGTGCGATCTTTCCTATCGGCCTTCCCTTCGCATCATAATAGACCATCACTTGATGCTGGCAGTTTCACATGTGTGCCATACATGGGGGATCATGAAATATCCGACTGGATGATGCACCTACAATTCAAATACATTATGCAAATATAAAAGTGTACAAATACTATATAAAAAATAAAGTTGTGCTAATATAATAAAAACGTACACTTAAGTGTCTGCGTAGTAGCATGTGTCTCAGATATGGGTGATGCTAGAGGCTCAGCTGTCAGTGGAGTAGATGCCGTCGGTGGAGAGATACCGTTAGTGAAGTAGATATCGTCGGTGGAGTAGATGCCGATGGTGGAGGTCCCTAAGCAGTCGATGCTGAGGTGGATGGAGTATGCTCCAATTACTCCTTGGATGCTGAACTGCACGTAACTCATTGAGGAATAGGGGTGAAAGCTAGATGGCATTTCAGTGCCATTATGATCTGCAATGTTAATAAACATTAATCAATATAACTGTTGAATAATAATATTAGTATAGCATCAATAAATAGTCTCTAATATGTACACTAATCAATTGACGGGTCTATCATTATGCAATGCAATAAACAAAAGCAATAAAATATAAACATCCAAAAAATATTATGCAATAAATTCTACAACATGAATTACATTCATAAATTATTAAGGATAAGCAACAGTCGTAGATCCGATCTCTTGCATAAACCTTGGTGTTAATCTAAAAATCTGAAAGAAAAATAAAGTAGATGATGGTGGCACCTTAGGGCTTAAAGTTGGAACCTTAGAGAGACATATCAAATTCTATTCGCTGAGAAGTCGAGCTGGCTCCATGCCTGAGATAGTCGGCTCTATGCTTGAGACATCTAGCTCAGATCCTTTTCTAGTCGACTCGATCATGGCCTGAGCTAGCTCGATTGTGTATTCGAGTTGGCTCGGCTATGTGCTATCCCCTCGATCACTCCCTCTCTTGATCTCTCTTGTTGGCGACGACGGCAAGGCCGAACCCCTCCCTTCCAGTTTTTCCATCTCTCGATCTTTCTCTCTCCCTCTCTCGATCTCCCTCACCGATGAGGTCGGACCCCATCCCTTCCTCTCTCACTCTATCGATCTCCCTCGATCTTCCTCACCGGCAAGGCTGGACCCTCTTCCTCCCCTCTCTTTGCTCTCTCGATCTCCCACTCTCCCTCTCTCGATCTCCCTCATCGACGAGGTCGAACCCCCTCCCTCCCAATGATGGCGGCGAGGTCGGACCCCCTTTCTCCCAATGATGGCGACGAGGTCAGATCCCTCCTTCCTCTCTCCTCTCTCGATCTCCCTCGTCGGCGATGGTGGCGAGGCCGGACCCCCTCCCCCCTCCCTTCCCTCCCCTTCGATCTCCCTTGTGGGGTCGGTGAGCGACCGACTCTCCTCTCTCAATCTATCGATCTTCCTCTCAGTCTCTCTATTTCTTAGTTTTGGATCCTAAAATCGGGTCTGGCCTTGTAAGATCCATTAGGGTCTGGGTCTGATACTTCAAGCATAGACCTATTGGGTATTTGAATTCGGATCTGGTACCAGTAATTAAAATTGGATTTAGATCTGAATATTCAGATTTCGTTCCAAAAACTATGGCATGCAGATAATTATAATATTTATAATAAATATTTATTATATTTATTATAAATATTTTATTAATTATTATAAATATACATGATTAATAAATAATACTATAATATTTTAAAAAAATTATTCCTGTGGCTATAGAGAGCGGGTCATATTGAAAGCTCCAAGGATCATCGACGACGATGCTAGAAGAGGATGATGATACTAGAGTAACTATGAAATAAAAGTAAGATAGTGTGAGGATTAGAGAAGAGAGAGAAAGAGGGAAAGAGAGAGAGTAGAGGCGGTCGAGGATGGGGGCCAGGGGAGGGGGCACAGTGATGAGGTAGCCCGGGAGGCACAGTGATGAGGTACGATCGAGAGGAGTGTAGAAGGTGGGGGGCTAAGTCGGGGTGGTGGTAGGGGCGGCTAGGGATGGGGGCTTGGGGGTGGCCGGGTAGCGGAGAGGGGCGATCGGGATTGGGGGAAGGAGGGGCGGTCGAGGAGAGGGTTGGGGGCGGAAAGGGATAGCTGGAGATGGGGGGCTTTGAGGGTGGCGGGGAGGGGAGGCCGGGATCGGGGAAGGAGGGCGCCGGGCCAGGTGGGGGGTGGGTGGGGGTGGTGGGTGGCGGGGAGCACTGGGGAAGGAGGGGGCGGCCGAGGGGAGCGGTGGGGGGCCGGGTGGGGTGCAGAGAGGGGTGGTTGGAGATGGGGAGCTGGGGGTGGCGAAGAGGGGGCAGTCGGGGGGGGCTAGGGTGTAGTGGCAGGGGAGGGTGGTTGGGATGGGGGAAGGAGGGCGGCTGGAGGAGGGTGGGGGCCAGGTGGTGGTGGTGGTGGTGGGGAGGAGCGATCGGAGATGGGGGGAAGGAGGGCGGAGCAGTGTGGTGGGGGGCGGGTGGGGGGTGGTGAAGGGCGGTCAAGGATGGAGGTGCCGCAAGGGGAGGGGAGGAGGGGCAGGCGTGGATGAAGCCGCGGGCGAGGCGACAAGAGCGAACCTCACTGGCGACGGAGAGGAGGGGGAGACAGAGAGATCGAGCACGCACGAAAGGAAAGCAGAAAAAATTTGGAGATTTTTAAAACTCTAACCTATGGTAGCAATTAATCGAATCACTGTCAATAGATCTACGACTGCCAGTTATCCAAAACTACTGCCATATTAATGGGCGGTTCTATAAACCGCTGCATAGATCTGTCACACAC